>JASTWF010000150.1:600000-795000 GCA_030390025.1 Squalus acanthias | reverse complement strand
GGCTCATATACAAAGTACCAGGGGATGTTTTTTACACAGCTCACGGCACAGTCCGCTCCTATTACAATGGCAGCCGTTCTCTCGGTGCTATATTTTGTTTTCAGCTTCTGGCAACAAATGGCCACAAATCGATCGAAGGTGAAAGCGACCGTCAGCCAGACAGAGCTGTCCCTGGCTGCATAGATTAGAGCGATTTTTAGGCTACAGACTGGAGTGATAGAGAGGAAAAGAACTGGAAAATAAATAACACTAATCCGGTTTAATATCACAGCGGTGATAATGACCAGGAGATCCGTCACCGCCATGGACACCAGGTACCGAGTGATACATCTGGAGAGACCGCACCTTCCTCGGGACAGGATCACAATCGTCAGCAGGTTAGCTGTGGATGTAAAAGAACAGGTGACTCAAACAGTGTTTTACTCGGAAGTTGTCACTCGTGACCTATGGACTCAATTTGAATTTAAATAAAATTAATCATCCGACATAAGAACTGGGTGAGTTTTTACTTTTTACCGCCGTGCAGTCGCGGTTCCAACACCCGATTTTACACTTCCCCTGAAGCGTCGCCTGGTCACTCACTGAGACTCACCACTGATTTCCCTCCGGAGCCGATCCCTAAACGGAGCTCGGCCCCAACTGATGTGTTTACGAGGAAGGTGACCCTAACCGGTAGATCGCTGACCATAGCCGGACAGAGCCCTCATCAGGAACAGGATTCTAGACAATGATGGTACATTTGCCGGGCGGAGTGAGCTTCCGGCAACAGAGAGACCGGTAGAGCCAATGACCGTGACAGGAGTGAGGGGTCAAAGTGCACGGGGTGTTGAGCAGCGCTGGCTGGCAGGAGGCGCAGAGAACCGCGTTGGAAGAGCAGCGTCTGAGCGAATCGCCCGATCAAGATCCAGAGAACTTAAATCGAAAGAAGAAATGACCACAAATGAACAGCAAGAACTTCGAGAAACAGGCCGGTTGGTCGGGTCGATGCAGTTTACATACTAACTAGCTAACTAACTAACTAACTAACTATTTGATGTTCATTAACTATTACCAACAGCTCATTGGCATGTTGCGTGTCTTCAATAAATAATATCCATTAAATGCAATAAGTATTTCCTTTATTATTACATCCAGTTCCCAATATTATAAGTTTTTGAAAGCAGCCCGCTCTGTAGGTATTTACTGAATTGAGTATCTCCGCTGGGCGGAAATGGAGCTAGTGATCATTGTCTTCACTTTAGAAATCAATTCGTTATTTGATTATTAAACCAGGTCAATGTTATAGCTGTACATTAGTGAGTAATGAACTACTTCCAAAGCCCGTGCAGTGTGACGTCTCTCAGCTTTAATGGGAATACACGGAATCAGACGCCGTATATCCGGAGTGTCTTTCAGAGACATCAAGGGGTTGGTCTGAGATGGAGATTTTTGTCAAAACCTCAGGAGCGCTGCCTGATCTTCGAATAGCGTATGAGGATTTTTAAGGAGCCCCTGACTCAACATAATAGGGAAACGAGGCTGAGAGCTTAACATCTCATCTGATGAATACAGCTCTGACAATGCCGCTCACCGTCAGTAGTGCACTGGACGGTCTGCCGAGACTGGAAGTTAAAATCCCGGAGATCCAGGCTGAGAGTCTTCTCTCTGTGTATACAGATTACAGTGTAATCCCACAATCACTCTGTTGTTATGGAGGATCGTCCTCGATTGGGAACTTAAATCCCGGAGATCGACACTGAGATCCTGCTGTCTTAATACACAAAGAACAATGTATTTTCACCATCACTCTGTTCTTATGGAGGATCGCCCGAGATTGGGAACTCAAATCCCGGAGATCCAGGGTGAGATTCCTCCCTCTGAATACAGGGATTGTATTTCCACCATCACTCTACCAATTACGCTACAAATAACCTTAATACGGAGAAAGGCTCAGGTACCCGAGAGCTGTCGGCGCCCTTGGAAATGCCCGGTTTTGCATTAGAGCAGGGAAGAAAACTGGAAAAATGTTATAATTCTGTGATAATGCCGCGAATAATAAAAAACCAACACAACATTCAAAATCTAAACAGTTATCCCAGTTTTCCGTTACATTTAAATAGTTTACAACGTTCTGTTGTTACAACCAGATGAAATAATTGAGGTGAAGGGACAAGAGGAAACGATTTAATCTGAGCCCAGGTTAAAGTAGGCGCCGCTCCTTGGAAATGTTCATGAACAGAAATGAATGGGGATAAAAGAAGTATAAAAGATGTTGAGATATTAGCCTCGATAGTCCTTCTGATTCCGCTGATCATCAGCCACAAGCAGTGACCCTGCTGCCGAGTGGGTGATGGCGGAAACTGCGTGCGGTCGTGGAACCACCGAATGATCAGACACAGTTCAAAATGTTGGTGTTGGACATGGATGGTGAGCGGTGTGTTCCGCCATGTGACCTTCCCCACTACCAGTCTAATTAAAATGATCGGAGTAAAGTGAGACAGATTTCAAAATGTTGGTGTTGGACATGGATGGCGAGCGGTGTGTTCCACCCTGTGAGCTTCCCCACTCCCAGTCTAATTAAAATGATCGGAGTGAAGTGAGACACTGTTCAAAATGTTGGTGTTGGACATGGATGGCGAGCGGTGTGTTCCGCCCTCTGTACTTCTCACTCCAAGACTAATAGAATGTAAACCAAGAAGACTTATTTAGAATCTCGCGGCAGCACTCGGCCTAAAACACAGGAGAAAAATAATAATCCCATAATATTAATTATATTTGAAAGTAAAGTTTAAAAAACAATCTCTAAATCAGTGCCTTAGACAAGCAATGGGCAGTGAGCGACCAGTGTCGATTGAATCGATAGCAGAGAAGGGTGCCCTTTGTACAAAGGAAACACGTTACATCACCAGTTACACAGCGACAGCAGCGAGACAGCTCAAAATGATCTGTAAAATGAATCAGTGACTTACACGGGACACCAAAAGCTGCGAGAACAGGATAGTAAATGGCGTAGACTGGTCCCGTCACTTGTCCGTGCATTGCCTCTGATTTTCTATCAGGCCGCTTCGAGTGTAGACGAGGCTCTGAATGTGCTGTGTGAAATATTCGACGGTCCCTCATTTATACTTGTTGAAAACCTCCAGTGACACAATTAGGCCGAATCACCATTTATGTTAATTACAGTTCTTTGAACAAACAGATGACGTCACTCGGTATCACTTCATTGTTTTAATAACAATGGATGGGTGTTTCATACTTTAATAGAAAAGACCCAAAGTCCACAATGAGAGTCTCATCCAGCGCTCGAGAAAACAATCGGCCCCAAAGGCCCCGGGGGCCGGGACAAGAAACTCACTCATTGTTCTTGCTGCTGATTTCAGACCAAAGGCCCCGGGGGCCGGTACAGGAAACTCACTCATTGTTCTGGCTGCTGATTTCAGACCAAAGGCCCCGAAGGAAGAGACAGGAAACTCACTCATTGTTCTTGCTGCTGATTTCAGACCAAAGGCTCCCGGGGGCCGGGACAAGAAACTCACTCATTGTTCTGGCTGCTGATTTCAGACCAAAGGCTCCGGGGGCCGGGACAGGAAACTCACTCATTGTTCTTGCTGCTGATTTCTGACCAAAGGCCCCAGGGGCCGAGACAGGAAACTCATTCATTGTTCTTGCTGCTGATTTCAGACCAAAGGCACCGGGGGCCGGGACAGGAAACTCACTCATTGTTCTTGCTGCTGATTTCAGACCAAAGGCCCCGGGGCCGGGACAGGAAACTCACTCATTGTTCTTGCTGCTGATTTCTGACCAAAGGCCCCGAGGTTTCGGCTTCCGGCTAATCACAGAATCATAGAAATTTACAGCACAGAAGGAGGCCATTCTAACCATCTTGTCCGTGCCGGCCGACAATGAGCTATCCACCTCAATCCCACCTTCCAGCTCTTGGTCCGTATCCTTGCAGGTTACGGCAGTTCAAGTGCATATCCAAGTACTTTTTAAATGTGATGAGGGTCTCTGCCTCTACCACCCTTTCAGGCAGTGAGTTCCAGACCCCCACCACCCTCTGGGTGAAAACAATTCTAGTCAACTCCCCTCTAAACCTCCGTCCAATTACTTTAAATCTATGCCCCGTGGTTATTAACACCTCTGCTAAGGGAAATAGGTCCTTCCTATCCACTCTATCTAGGCCCCTCATAATTTTATACACCTCAATTAGGTCTTCCCTCAGCCTCTTCCGTTCCAAAGAAAACAATCCCAGCCTATCCAATCTTTCCTCCTAGCTAAAATTCCCCAGCCCAGGCAACATCCTCGTAAATCTCCTCTGCACCCTCTCTAGTGCAATCACATCCTCCCTGTAATGTGGTGAAAAGAACTGCACGCAGTATTCCAGCTGCGGCCTAAGTAGTGTTTTATACAGTTCAAGAATAACCTCCCTGCTCTTATAATCCATGATAATAAAGGTAGGTATCCCGTATGCCTTCTTAACCACCTTATCTACCTGTCCTGCTACCTTCAGGGATCTGTGAACATGCACTCCAAGGTCCCTCTGATCTTCTGCACTTCTCAGTGTCCTAAAATTTAAAGTGTATTCCCCTGGCTTGTTAGCCCTCCCCAAATGCATTACCTCACACTTCTCCAGATTGAATTCCATTTGCCACTGTTATGTAAGAACATAAGAACATAAGAAATAGGAGCAGGAGTAGGCCAATTGGCCCCTCGAGCCAGCTCCGCCATTCAATAAGATCATGGCTGATCTGATCCTAACCGCCAATCTACTATCATAGAACCATCTCCTGAACCTAACAGAATTCGACTAACGAAATAGGAGCAGGATCAGGCTACACGTCCCCTGGGCCCGCTACGCTACCCACAGGGGCATGGCCGATCCGAACCTAGACTCATGTCCAAATTCCTGCCCGCTCCCCGTAACCCTTAATTCCCTTTACTTCCAGGAAACTGTCTATTTCTGTTTTAAATTTATGTAATGATATAGCTTCTACAGCTTTTTGGGGCAGCATATTCCATGGACCTACCACCCTCTGAGTGAAGTAGTTCCTTCTCATCTCAGTTTTGAAAGAGCAGCCCCTTATTCTTAGACTATGCCCACTAGTTCTAGTTTCACCTATCATCGGGAACATCCTCCCCGCATCCACCCGATCCAACACCTTCAGAATCTTATATGTTTCAATAAGATCGCCTCTCATTCTTCTGAACTCCAATGAGTAGAGTCCCAATCTACCCAACCTCTCCTCATATGTCCATCCCCTCATCCCCGGGATTAACCGAGTGAACCTTCTTTGTACTGACTCGAGAGCAAGTATGCCTTTTCTTAAGTATGGACACCAAAACTGTATGCAGTATTCCAGGTGCGGTCTCACCAATACCTTGTACAACTGAAGTAATACCTCCCTATTTATATATTCTATCCCCCTAGCAATGAAAGCCAACTTTCCATTGGCCTTCTTAATCACTTGCTGCACCTGCATACTAACCTTTTGAGTTTCGTGCACCAGGACCCCCAGATCCCTTTGTACTTCAGTACTTCCCAGTTTCTTGCCATTAAGATAATAACTTGCTCAACTATTTTCCTGCCCAAGTGCATAACCTCACACTTTCCAGTATTGTATTCCATCTGCCAAATCTCTGCCCACTTACTTAGCCTGTCTATGTACCCTTGCAGATTTTTTATGTCCTCCTCACTCACTACTTTCCCTCCCATCTTAGTATCATCTGCAAATTTTGATATGTTACACTCGGTCCCCTCCTCCAAATCATTAATATAGATTGTAAAGAGTTGGGGAGCCAGCACTGATCCCAGTGGAACACCACTAGTTACTGATTGCCAGTCTGAGAATGAACCATTTATCCCAACTCTCTGCCTTCTGTTAGATAGCCAATCCTCTATCCATGCCAGAATATTACCCCCAATCCCGTGATTTTTTTATCTTAAGCAATAATCTTTTGTGTGGCACCTTGTCAAATGCCTTTTGGAAGTCTAAATACACCACATCCACTGGTTCCCCTTTATCCACCCTGTATGTTACTTCCTCAAAGAACTCCAGCAAATTTGGCAAACATGACTTCCACTTCATGATCAGCCATGATCGTATTGAATGGTGGAGCAGGCTCGACGGGCCGAATGGCCTACTCCTGCTCCTAGTTTCTATGTTTCTATGTTTCTATGTTTCATAAAACCAAGCTGACTTTGTCCTATTAAATTATGATTATCCAAATGTCCCGTTACTGTCTCCTTAATAATGGACTCCAAAATGTTACCTACCACAGATGTTAGGCTAACTGGTCTATAGTTTCCAGCCTTCTGTCTACTGCCCTTTTTAAATAAGGGTGTTACATTAACAGTTTACCAGTCTGCCGGGATCTTTGCTGAGTCCAGGGAGTTTTGGAAAATTATTACCAATGCATCCACAATCCCTGCCGCCACTTCCCTCAAGACCCCAGGATGTAAGCCATCAGGTCCAGGCGATTTATCCGCCTTGAGTCCCATTATTTTACCGAGTACCACTTCCTTAGTGATTTTGATAGTGTTTAGCTCCTCCCCCCCATAGCCCCCTTTTTGTCCATTGTTGGGATATTCTTAGTGTCCTCTACTGTAAAGACTGATACAAAATATTCATTCAGTGTATTTGCCATCTCCATATTTCCCACCATTAATTTCCCGGTCTCATCCTCTAAGGGACCAACATTTACTTTATCCACCCTTTTTCTTTTTATATAACTATAAAAACTCTTATTTTCTGTTTTTATATTTTTTGCTAATTTACTTTCATAATCTATCTTCCCTTTCTTAATCAATCTTTTTGTTATTTTTTGCTGTCTTTTAAAGTTTTTGCTATCCTCTATCCTCCCACTAGATTTGGCTACCTTAAAAGCCCTTGTTTTTAGTCGAATACTATCCTTAATTTCTTTACTTAGCCACGGATGACTGTCTTTTCTTTTACACCCTTTTCTTCTCAGTGGAATATATATTTTTTAGAAGTTGTAAAATAACTCCTTAAATGTACACCACTGATCATGTATCGTCTTACCCTTTAATCTATTTTCCCAATCCACTCTACTCAATTCTGCTCGCATACCTTCATAGTCTCCTTTATTCAAGCTTAGCACGCTTGTTGGAGATCCAAACTTCTCACCCTCTAAATGAATATGGAATTCAACCATGTTATAGTCACTCATTCCAATGGGATCCTTTTCTAGGACATTTTTAATTAATCCTGTCTCGTTACACAGGACCAGATCTAAGGTTGCTTGCCCCCTGGTCGGTTCAGTTACATACTGCTCAAGAAGTCCATCCCAAATACACTCAATGAACTCATCCTCAAGGCAGCCCTGCCCAATTTGATTTGTGCAGTTAATATGATAGTTAAAATCCCCCATAATTATAGATGTTCCCTTATTACAAGCCTCAACTATTTCCTGATTGATACTCCGTCCAACAGAGTTGCAACTGTTCGGAGGCCTATAGACTACGCCCACTAGTGTTTTTTCCCCATTATTATTCCTTATCTCCACCCAAACTCTTTCATTATCCTGATCTTTTGACCCAATATCATTTCTCTGTATTACAGTGATTCCTTCCTTTATTAACATAGCCACCCCACCTCCCCTTCCTTCCTGCCTGTCCTTCCTGATCGTTAAATAACCTGGTATGTTTAATTCCGAGGCATTGTCACCCTGCAGCCATGTTTCTGTATTGGCCACAAGATCAAACCCATATGTAATTATTTGTGCCATTAACTCGTCTATTTTGTTACGAATGCTACGTGCATTCAGATAGAGAACTTTCAAATATGTTTTGTGACACTTAGATCCTGCTTTTGTCCTTTTTATTATTTTACCTTTTACTCCATACCTTCTGCCCCTTCCTGACACACTCTGGTTTTTAATTTCCCCACTGCTACCTAAGTCTATGACCTTCTCTGTTCTCATTTATGTTATTTGCTCTCTAGGAACCTCCCCCCCTCTCGTTAGTTTAAAGCCCTTTCTGCAGCCCTATTTATATGATCCGCCAGGACTCTTGTCCCAGCACTGGCCAAGTGAAGCCCGTCCCAACGGAACAGCTCCCTCCTGCCCCAGTACTGGTGCCAGTGTCCAAGGAAGCAAAACCCATTTCTCCCACACCAGACTTTGAGCCATTCATTTAACTCTCTAATTTTATTTGTCCTAGCCAAATTCGCTCGTGGCTCAGGTAATAATCCAGTGATTATTACCCTTGAGGTTCTGTTTTTTAATTTGAAAGCTAGCTGCTCATACTCCTTTAACCAGAACCGGCTTCCTTGTCCTATCTACGTCGTTTGTACCAGCATGGACCACGACAACTGGATCCACCCCCTCCCACTGCAAGTTTCTTTCCAGCCCAGAGGAGATGTCCTTAACACTGGCACCGGGCAGGCAACACAGCCTACGGGACTCTCGCTCTCGGCTGCAGAGATCTCTATCTGTCCCCCTAATAATACTATCCCCTACCACTACAACATTTCTATTTACTCCCCCCTCTTGAATGGCCCCCCGTTCCACTGTGCTGTGGCTAAGTTGCTCATCCTCCCTGCGGTCCCTGCTCCTGCCCCACAGGGAGTAAGAACCTCGAACCTGTTGGACAGAAGCAAGGTCTGCGCCTCTCCGACACTACCTCCTCGATCCCCGTACCTGCCTCACTCGTAGTCACACCGTCCTGTCCCTGACCATGGGCTACATCTGAATTAATTAACTTCATAGGTGTGACCACCTCCTGAACCACAGAGTCCAGGTACTTCTCCCCCTCCCTGATGTGTCGCAGTGTCTGAAGCTCAGACTCCAGCTCATCAACACGGAGCTGGAGTTCCTGTAGCAGCAGACACTTGTCACATTTGTAATCAAAGTGAGCCTCAATGGGGTCCACCGTCTCCCACATCTCGCAACAGTAACCCATCACCTGCTCCATTCTATGTAATTAATTAATTTTTTTATTGTTAGTTATGGACACTCTCTGCCCGATTATAGATGCTAGTATCCCCTCTAATTAATTGGATTTAAATTTAATCAATCCCTCTAAATTACACCAGTTAAATAGTTTACCAACAGTCACTCTGCACCAGAAAGGCCTTATTAACTACAACCCACAGAGTTAAAGTTTGAAAAGAGCACCCGACACCCCACTCCCCCGAACTCACACTTACCCAAACTCAGCACTCTCTGCTGACTCGCATTCCGTGCTTGCTCAAACTAGCACTGGTCTTTTTATACTGTTTGTTTGTTTACAGCCAAATGAGTCACCCCAGCTGATTGATTAGAATACTGGTTTCCACTGCCTGCTGTGCCAATTTACTCCTACTGCAGTGTAACCTTATTTTACTCTACTTAAACCAACAGAATCCCAAATATTTAACTTTTCCCCTTCATTTAAATTGCTTATGTACTCTTATCAAGAATGATTTAAAGAGAACTAACAATTAAAGAACTCTCACACTTACCCAAACTCAGCACTCTCTGCTGACTCGCCCACCTGACCAGTCCATTTATATCTTCCTGCAGTCTGCAGCTTTCTTCTTCATTATCAACCGCAAGGTCATTTTTGAATCATCTGCAAACTTCATAATTATACTTCCTACATTCAAGTCCAAATCATTCATGTATACCACAAAAAAGCAGAGGACCCAGTACTGAGCCCTGTGGAACCCCACTGGAAACAGCTTTCTAGTCACACAAACACCCTTCGTCCATTGCCCTTTGTTTCCTGCCTCTGAGCCAATTTTGGATCCAACTTTCCACTTTTCCTTGGATCCCATGGGCTTTTACTTTCGTGACCTGTCTGCCATGCGCGACCATATCAAAAGCCTTGCTGAAATCCATATAGACTACATCAAACACACTATCCTCATCGACCCTCCTTCTTGCCTCCCCCAAAAATTCAATAAAGTTAGTCAGACACGATCTTCCCTTGACAAATCCCTGATTAATCCATATCTTTCTAAATTAAGGTTTATCCTGTCCCTCAGAATTTTTTGCAATAATTTTGCCACCACCGCGGTTAGGCTACCTGGAGGGTAATTACTCGGTCTAACCCTTTCTCCCTTTTTAAACGACGGTACCACGTTAGCAGTCCTCCAGTCCTCTGGCACCACACCTGTATCCAGAGAGGATTGGAAAATGATGGTCAGAGCCCCTGCTATTTACTCTCTTACTAAAGACAGAATAGGCTGAACTGAGATGCTCTCTGGGTCTAACAAACTATGAGAGATCAAAAGCAAATACTGCGGATGCTGGAAATCTGAAATAAAAACAGAAAATACTGGAAATACTCAGCAGGTCAGGCAGCATCTGTGGAGAGAGAAATAGAGTTAACGTTTCAGGTCGGTGTCCTTTCGTCATAACTCGATAAAGTTAGAGCAGGGGCAGAGAAGGGGGAGGAGATGAAAGAAGAAAATGGAAGATAGAAGGCAGGAGAGATTAAAAGACAAAAGAGATGATGGTGGAAGGCAAAAGGAGCTGGTAATGGAACAAGTAAAGAAACAAAAGGTGGGTCTAGAGGAGGTGCAAATGGCAACAGAAGAGTCATTACCAGTATCTGCTTTCCGAAAAAATGAAAGCAGTGGTTTTAACCTGAAATTGTTGAACTCGATGTTGAACCCAGAAGGTTGAAAAGAGATGTCTTTGCTGATGCTTTTTAATAGATAAATTACCAGAACACCAGGAGAACTGCCCCTCTATTTCTTGAATAGTGCCATAGGATCTTTTACATCCACCTGAGAGAGAAGATGGGGTCTTCATTTAAGTTTCTTCTGGAAGGCGTCACCTCTGACAGTGCAGCACATCCTCAGTACTGCACTGGAGTGTCCGCCTCAATTATGTGCGCAAATCTCTAGAGTGGAAATTCAACCCGCAACTTCCGATTGTTACCACTGAGGCAAGGCTGAAACTGGATGTATCCTTCATTGTCTCCTTTTACACTGTTTTCCCGAGGTTTCTCGGTCTGTTCCGAAAACGTAACAGCGGACGAGCGGGAGAACCTCCAAGAAAATTCACTTCAGTTGTTTTTAACTGTTTTGAAAAATTGTCCATGACTTTAGCAAAAACGATAAGAATATATGTGATTTCGCATTTAGTGTAGAGCCATGGGCGCTGCACAACACACGTCACAATCCCACTCCTCACAAGGTGACCAATTGCACAGGGCTGGAACTGAGTCACCTCGAGACGCTTGGGATTGACTTTATCTATCAGGTGACACCTGAGTTCAGCGAAAACGCTCAGACCAGACGACAACATTATTGTCGAATGATCTGGAGCTGTGACAAGGGTGGAACGCTGGACTGGATGGATTGAAACAGGGTGTTAGTTGGAGATCCTGGTTGCGTGAAGCTTGGGGTTTTATGGAGAGGATGGGGACAGCAGGTTTGAAGGAGTAAGGTTTCTGCCTGCGGAAAGAGAATCATTGACAATATCACCCAGCACCGGGAAAAGGGTGTGGAGCTGAGCGGTCGGGAATTCAATGCATTGCGATCTATGGAGCAGAAGGTGGGTCTGATGGAGGAAATGAATGGGGAGGAGCCATGAGAGAGATATGCGGGAAACTGTGGAAAGACGGGGTCGGTGTGTACAGTTGGTAAGAGTGGCGGGGGGGGGGGGGGGGAGGCGGCAGACGGGTATCTGGAGGTGGAAGGAAGGGTAGAACGCAATGAAGGCCGCTGCAAACATGCTCCCGATCTTGAAGATAAGGAAATTCATGAGGTGATTGAGACTTCTCGGGAAGTAGTTGGTGAATTGAAAGAAGGCCGCCGACCATAGATCCCATATGAAAACATTTTCAATGACCCATTCCGTTTGACATTCCCGCACCTGTACTGTGTGAACGCAGGTTTTTTCTCCCCTTCTCTCTGCTGGCGATGCCTCGTGCTCGGTCCGGGTCCGTGATCACCGGAGGAATCCCCGCCCCTCCCTCCACCCGTACCTCAGCAACGTCGCTATTCTTCATGTATGGCGCTGGACAGCGAGGCCTAGAAATTCGTCTCGGGCGGTGGCGCAAAACGGGCGGTAACAAACCGTTCGCCTGTTGGACGCTGCGCCTGAAATTCAGAGCGGACAGACTATTCTACCAGTAGAGCGGGGAGTCACAGCTGAGAGTGATCCTGCCTCCATCCGCTGCTCACATACGGGAACTTTCCAATAGGCGGGCCCTGGAGAAAGATTGACAACATTAACTTTCAAGATTTTTCCTGCTAAATGACCAGGGCGAGTCTGGCTATTTCTAACGGCCATTCTGTCGTCTCAACTGATAACCCTTAACTGAGCCTCTGCTAGAGATAGGGATCTTATTTTTAATTTACTCCTCTAACAAATAAGGTTCTTAAACTTTGAAAATTATATGTATTTATTCATTAAGCATACAGCGCATGCAATAATATTTAAGCATACACTTTAAAGAGAGGACTTATAACCACACCTGACAATTGTTGCTTGTGAAGTCGAACGTGTTACATGTTATCTCTGGTCATTGCGAATTCAAATCCTCATTACAAACAGCAAAGGATTGTGAGTCCAGCAACAATAATTTCCATGTGAATCTGGCCCGAGTGGTTTTAAGAGCATAAGAATTAGGAGCAGGAGTCGGCCATACGGCCCCTCGAGCCTGCTTCGCCATTCAATAAGATCATGGCTGATCATCGACCTCAACTCCACTTTCCCACCCTATCTCCATATCCCTTGATTCCCCGAGAGTCCAAAAATCTATCTATCTCAGCCTTAAATATACTCAAAGACTCAGCATTCACAGCCCTCTGAGGCAGAGAATTCCAAAGATTCACAACCCTCTGAGTGAATAAATTCCTCCTCATCTCGGTCTTAAATGGCCGACCCCTTATCCTGGGTCTATGCCCCCTAGTTCTAGACACTCCAGCCAGGGGAAACAACCTCTCAGCATCTACCCTGTCAATCCCCTTCAGAATCATGAATGTTTCAATGAGATCACCTCTCATTCTTCTAAACTCCAGAGAGTATAGGCCCATTCTACACAATCTCTCATCTTAGGACAGCCCTCTCAACCCAGGAATGAATCCAGTGAACCTTTGTTGCACCGCCTCCAAGGCATGTATATCCTTCCTTTAGAGAAGGAGACCAAAACTGTGCACAGTACTCCAGGTGTGGTCTCACAAAGGCCCTGTATAATTGTAGCAAGACTTTCTTACTCCTATACTCCAACCCCCTTGCAATAAAGGCCAATATGCTATTTCCTTTTTAAACATCAAGCTTTAATATAAATTGAATAATAGCAGTATTGCTCTTATACAACCGTTCTACAGTATCACATTAAATGACCAGTAATTAATACAACTTGTTTACCTCGCGGATTTCAAAATGCTCAAACTTGTATTTCATCTGTTACCGTCAACGCAATGGATTTCAGACTGTTCCGAGGGCTATAACTTTTGAAGGGAACAGGCTCTACCTTCAGACTATTCGGCTACCTTGGGTTGCAAGTATGCATATTTGTTCTTATCTCCTAGTCATTATCTCCTCATCATTAATACCGCCCTCATGCTGACTCTGCGTTAACTGGCTTCAGAAATGCCACATCATGTTGCTTCACCATCCTTTATCTCGGGTGTATAGTAATTTGTTTCTCTCAGGAGTGCGTAGGACAACCTGTAACTATGTACAGGTCGCCTTACGGCCTTGTGGGCCTTCATAGTTCTGATTGCCTCAGCATTCTTTCAATTTAATCAGTTGTTGTGATCTGTTGGTGACTTAGAAGCCGCTCTCCTTAGCTCGATGACTGATTCTACGGCTCAGCTCCTTATGTTCCCAAGGAGATGATAAAGCTTCACGTAGCACCGCCCTCTTTGCTAATAGCCCAAAGCTAGGTGAGACGGGATACCGGACCAGGAGCTAACAACTGCAACCGCCTTACATTGTTGTTATCAGTCGCTTTATTCTTGTTCCGTGGTTTGCTAATCCACCAAGTGTAACCTTTAAATATAAGAGTGTCTATATTTCTGTATCAGAAGAGTAACAGACTTCAGGAGGACAGAGACAGACTGGTGAAATGGTCTTTTAGCGGGCAAGATACTGTTGAAGAGGCTATTAAAAATGCATAAGGGATCCTTGGCTTTTTCAGTAAAGGCATAGGGTACCAAAGCAAGGGAGTTCAGCTAAACCTTTATAAAACACTGGTTTTAAGCCCAGCTGGAGTATTGTAGCGAATTCTGGGCACCGGACATTAGGAAGAATCTCAAGGCATTAGAGAGGGTGCAGAAAATCCGAAACTAGGGTCCTAAATCTAAACAAAGGAAACTACGAAGGTATGAGGAGTGAGTTGGCTATGATAGATTGGGGAGCTTCATTAAAAGGCATGACGGTGGATAGGCAATGGCTAACATTTAAGGAACGAATGCATGAATTGCAACAGTTATATATTCCTTTCGTTCGCAAAAAACACAAAAGGAAAAGCGGCCCAACCATGGCTAACAAAAGAAATTAAGGATAGTATTAGATCCAAAGAGTAGTCATATAAAGTTGCCAGAAAAAGTCGCAAGCCTGAGGATTGAGAACAGTTTAGAATTCAGCAAAAAAGGACGAAGAGATTGATTAAGAGGGGAAAAATAGAGTATGAGAGTAAACTTGCAAGAAACATAAAAGCGGACTGTAAAAGCTTCTGCAAGTATGTAAAAAGAGAAAGATTAGTGAAAACAAATGCAGGTCCCTTACAGTCAGAAACAGGAGAATTTATAATGGGGAACAAGGAAATGGCTTAGCAATTAAACAAACCCTTTGCTTCTGTCTTCACGGCAGAGGACACAAATAACTTTCCAGAAATGCTAAGGAAGCAAGGGTCTAGTGAGAAGGAGGAATTAAAGGATAATAATATTCGTAAAAAAATAGTGCTGGAGAAATTAATGGGACTGAAAGCTGATAAATCCCCAGTGCCTGATAATCTGCATCCCAGAGTATTAAAAGAGGTAGCCATGGAAATAGTGGATGCATTGGTTGTCATCTTCCAGAATTAGGTAGATTAGGGAACTGTTCCTGCAGATTGGAGAGTAGCAAATGTAACCCCACTATTTAAAAAAGGAGGGAGAGAGAAAACAGGGAATTACAGACCGGTTAGCCTAACATCAGTAGTAGGGAAAATGCTAGAGTCTATTATTAAGGATGTGATAACAGGACACTTAGAAAATATCAATGGGATTAGACAAAGTCAACATGGATTTATGAAAGGGAAATCGTGTTTGACAAACCTACTGGAGTTGTTTGAGGATGTAACTGGTATAATAGATAAGGGAGAACCAGTGGATGTGGTGCATTTGGATTTTCAGATGGTCTTTGATAAAGTCCCACATAAGAGGTTAGTGTGCTAAATTAAAGCACATATGATTAGGGGTAATATAATAGCATGGATTGAAAATTGGTTAACAGACAGGAAACGGAGAGTAGGAATAAATGGATCTTTTTCGGGTTGGCAGGCGGTGACAAGTGGGGTACCGCAGGGATCAGTGCTTGGGCCCCAGCTATTCACAATATATATCAATGATTTGGATGAGGGAACCAAATGTAATATTTCCAAGTTTGCTGACGACACGAAACTAGGTGGGATTGTGAGTTGTCAGGAGGATGCAAAGAGGCTTCAAGGCGATTTAGACAAGTTGAGTGAGTGGGCAAATATATGGCAGATGCAGTATAACGTGGATAAATGTGAAGTTATCCACTTCGGTAGGAAAAACAGAAAGGTAGAGTATTATTTAAATGGTGATAGATTGGGAAATGTTGATGTACAAAGGGACCTGGGTGCCCTTGTACACCAGTCACTGAAAGCAAACATGCAGGTGCAGCAAGCAGTTAGGAAGGCAAATGGTTTGTTTGCCTTCATTGCAAGAGGATTTAAGTAAAGGAGCAAGGATGTCTTACTACAGTTGTACGGGGCCTTGTTGAGATCACACCTGGAGTACTGTACCTGCAGTTTTGACCTCCTTAGAGGGAGTGCAGCGAAGGTTCACCAGACTGATTCCTGGGATGGCAGGACTGTCGTATGAGTAGAGATTGGGTCGACTAGGCTTGCATTCACTAGAGTTTAGAAGAATGAGAGGGGATCTCATTGAAACGTATAGAATTCTGACAGGGCTAGACACACTGGATGCAGGGAGGATGTTTCCCCTGGCTGGGGGGTCTAGAACGAGGGGTCACAGTCTCAGGATACGGGGTAGGACATTTAGGACTGAGATGAGGAGAAATTTCTTCACTCAGAGGGCGGTGAACCTGTGGAATTCTCTACCACGGAAGGCGGTGGAGGCCAAGTCACTGAATATATTTAAGAAGGAGATAGATAGATTTCTAGACCCAAAAGGCATCAAGGGGTATGGGGAGAGAGCGGGAATATGGTATTGAGATAGAGGATCAGCCATGATCATACTGAATGGCGGAGCAGGCTCGAAGGGCCGAATGGCCAACTCCTGCTCCTATTTTTCTAAAATATTTACCAGAATTAATCCATGGATGAAATAAATAAGTTACGTGAAGAGACTAGAGTAACTGCAATTGGTCTCCTTAAAGTAGAGAAGACTCAGGGGAGTTTTGATTCAGGTGTTCAAAATCATGAATGATTTTGACAGACTCAATAAGGAGAAACTTTTTCCAGTGACTGAAGCGTCGCTAACCAGAGGACACAGATTTAATGTAATTGGCAACGGAACCAGAGGCGCCAGGAGGAACAATAATTTGTTTAGCGAGTTAGTCTGATCTGGAATGCACTGCCTGAAAGGTTAGTGGAAGTAGATTCAATAGTAACTTCCAAATGGAAATTGGATAAATACTTGAAGGGAGAACATTCGCAGAGCTACGGGGCAAGAGCAGGCGGATGGGACTAATTGGGGAGCTCTTTCACAGGCACAATGGGCCGAATGGCCAGCTGCTGTGCTGTATCAATCTACGATTCTATGATTCGCACCAAGTAAAAAAATGAATAATGCCCAGAACTGTTCCTTTGCAGATGTAACCTTCCTCCCACAATGGGGGGATTGTGTGTAACTGGGCCAGTATGTGAGGCACAGTGTAAGAATATGGGCTTTTGAGGGTATTTTGCGGGATTAGGCATTGCAAGAGTTAAATGACCCTCGGCTTTTTTCTCTGACTAGCTGCTTTCTGCAGAAAACATACCGACTTGGATTTCCTGCTGACTGAAGTTTCTGGGTGCGTCACAAGTGGCCTCCTTTATTGTAGAAATACTGTTGTTATTTGTTTTTAATTCGTTTATGGGATGTGGGCGTCGCTGGCATGGCCAGCATTTATTGCCCATCCCTAGTTGCCTTTGAGAAGGTGGTGATGAGCCGCCTTCTTGAACCGCTACAGTCCGAGTGGTTAAGGTTCTCCTACAGTGCTGTTAGGGTGGGAGTTCCAGGATTTTGCATTAAAGGCAAGGGAAAAGGACAGGGGAGGCTCAGAGCTCTCTCAGTTTTATCTCATCGGTTCCACGTCTGTGGGGATGTGAAACTTATGTGAGCCATGCAATCATAACCAACTGTAAATCCCTTTCTACTAATTTTCAGTATTGAGCTTTGCTAGACCGTAGTTTAATATTAAGAGCGCCAGTTTATAGTTTTTATTAAGTTAGTATACTTTTATTAATGTAGCCTTCTTTCTCTTCTGTGGGGCTTAGCGGAAATCTTGTGACAAATCAGATTCTCATTGGAAGCCGTTGTCATCAAGGTTGCGTCAGCAACATGGAAACCAAGAACAGAAAAAGCTTGTGCTAAGCAGACTTTGGAGGCACAAAGCCTGAAGCTGGAGGCAAAACTTCCGGGGCCCATGATTGGGTAGAATGCAGGGTTAAGGAAGGTACATGATTAGATGGATCTTTCTCTAGTTCAGGTTCTGGGGGTATATCCTAGTGGGTTTGCGTTATTCTCAGACTAGACGGGCCAGGAAGGGCACTGACCCAAACAGGTGCAGGTGCTCCTGTGAGTAGAAGGAACCAGGATTGGGCCACGCCTACTACCCAAAGGACAATAACGAGTAATATAATTCTGTATCGCACTTTGTAAACTGCTGCTCCAATACTGGGTGTATTAAGTCTCACTAATGCTTAAATAAAGAAGGAAAGAAAGACTTGCATTTATATAGCGCCTTGCACGACTACGGGACGTCCCAAAGCGCTTTACAACCAATGAAGTGCTTTTCTGAAGTGTAGTCACTGTTGTAATGTGGGAAAATCATAACTGTTACCAATATGGAGCCAGCTTCGAACCATTGAACAGACAGTTTAAAGGGGCTTCCATTTTCTCTTACAACAGTTGCTACATGCTGATATCAAGTATTCTACATTTCCTTTCCGAAGAATTTTAAAGGAAAAACACCAGCAAGTTGCAATGTGACTCCAGTGTTCAGCTCACATTGTAGCTATTCGGCGCTTTCATTTAGAACTCGGGGGCGTCCAGTTTTGTCAAATTTACTGCACCAAAAATCAGGGTCAAATCCACTGCATTCATCTGTTTTTTCAATTACTGTAACTGATATAAATGGTGATGTCACCTAACATGTTTGTTCAATGCCTGTAACTGATATAAATGGTGATGTCATCTAACATGTTTGTTCAATGACCGTAACTGATATAAACGGTGATGTCACCTAACATGTTTGTTCAATGGCTGTAACTGATATAAATGGTGATGTCACCTAACATGTTTGTTCAATGCCTGTAACTGATATAAACGGTGATGTCACCTAACATGTTTGTTCAATGCCTGTAACTGATATAAATGGTGATGTCACCTAACATGTTTGTTCAATGACTGTAACTGATATAAATGGTGATGTCACCTAACATGTTTGTTCAATGGCTGTAACTGATATAAACGGTGATGTCACCTAACATGTTTGTTCAATGGCTGTAACTGATATAAATGGTGATGTCACCTAACATGTTTGTTCAATGGCTGTAACTGATATAAATGGTGATGTCACCTATCATGTTTGTTCAATGACTGTAACTGATCTAAATTTTGATGTCACCTATCATGTTTGTTCAATGACTGTAACTGATATAAATGGTGATGTCACCTAACATGTTTGTTCAATGGCTGTAACTGATATAAACGGTGATGTCACCTAACATGTTTGTTCAATGCCTGTAACTGATATAAATGGTGATGTCACCTAACATGTTTGTTCAATGACTGTAACTGATATAAATGGTGATGTCACCTAACATGTTTGTTCAATGGCTGTAACTGATATAAACGGTGATGTCACCTAACATGTTTGTTCAATGGCTGTAACTGATATAAATGGTGATGTCACCTAACATGTTTGTTCAATGGCTGTAACTGATATAAATGGTGATGTCACCTATCATGTTTGTTCAATGACTGTAACTGATATAAATGGTGATGTCACCTATCATGTTTGTTCAATGACTGTAACTGATATAAATGGTGATGTCACCTAACATGTTTGTTCAATGGCTGTAACTAACATTAATGGTGATGTCATCTAATTGTGTCTCGGAGGGTTCACATCAGGTATAATAAGGGATCTTTTGAAAGTCGAACAGAGCGCGTGTGGAATCTCGAATAGACATCGCTGCTTCTCACAGAAAATGCACGCCCCGCCCAGAGGCCGAGTATATGCCATTTACTACACTGCCCTTGCAGCTATCGCTGTGCCAGGTAAAGTATTGCAGCAAGTTATTGATTGTAACAAGCTTTAGTTATCTGGATCGTCTCAGTAACTTGTTATTGGCCACACTTTGTGCAATGTGTTCCCCCCGGAGTCGCCTGTAGCGGGATCGGTTCGACCGATGTTACACATTGAAGGGCCGTTGTTCAGTGCGACAGTTGATGACAATTACCTTCAAGTGTTGATGCCGGTTGTTTACTTTCATGATTGTACTCGGCCTGTATAATGGTGCAGAGTGAAATAAGCCGCCTCGAACACCCACCTCGAAATAACACTTCCAAATGTGTCTCCATTTCTCCAACCACCGCGCTGTGAGGAGCGGGGGAACGACCCACCAGCTCCCGCCTTGCTCCCGTTTAACTGTTTCTGGTCGATTGTGGATAGATGGAGACAATGGCCCAAAAATTAGTGCCGCTACGCGAGAGTACGCACTGCGTACTCTCGCGTATTCTGTCTCCAATTGCCGGTTTTCTGCATGCACTGCGCATGCGCTGAAAACCGGCACTTGGTGAATGGAAAAGGGGGCGGGTCCTAGGTGAACCGCGTGCGCGCTACAGGCTGCGCGCACGCTGTGCACTTAGTGCTTTGGACGCGCAGGTAAGTTCGGAAGATTCCACACACAATAAAAGGAGGAGTAAGACCCACTTTTAACAAGGTAAATAGTGAATTAAGTATTATTTTGAATTTTTTTAACAGGTATATCTTTTTTAGAGACTTTAAAGACAGATAAGTTTATTTTTATAACTTTTTAAAAGATTTTAAATTTTTTCAAAAATTTTATTTTTTATTTAAAATGGTTAATTTATTTAACTATACTTATTTTATTAATGTGATGGTTTTTTTTTTAATTTAAATGAGGTTTAGCGGTTCTTTTGGGGGGCTATAGTATTCATAGCTTTCACAGCCGTGCTGTGAAAGTTATGAATGGAAGATGGTGTGCTGCCATTGGCTCTAACTGAGTCACGTGATCCCACAGCTCGCACGAATTAACTACGCCGCTGGGATCCGCAAGCCCAGCACAGCAGCTGTCCAGAACATCAAGTTCGTGCGAGCTGGAACTGAAAAAGCCAACGCGCAGTGAGAGATCGCGGGGAGGCCTTACCCTCGCACGAAGGCTTCCTCACGAATTTTTGGGCCAATGTACCTAGAAACATATCTCTGTGTTTTTAAACTGAATTACATGTACCTATAACAATTGCGTTGAAATCAAGTCTAATAACATTTCACTTCCCTCACTTCCAGGGATCCAAGTTCTGTTCCCACCTGGCGCGACTCCGAGCAACCCGTTGCAGCTGGGTGTGACTGGGAAACGTCACCAAGTGATTGCTTTAAATAACAATCTGTTATTGCACATTATATCACTGCAGTGCACAAACAGGCTAGATACCAGCATTACACTGCGAACCCCTGTTCAGACATTTTTATCACGTTATTCATATTTTATTTCAGTGGTGTTATCACATTACTGTCATTGATGAATCTGTCTGATTTTTCTTCCCTTTTCTCCTGCGGATTGGCTCAAGCTGGGTTGCGGTAGTGAGGGCGCTCTAAGCCACCAGGTGCCTTGGCGTTCTATATATTTTAGTTATTTACAGTGTCATTCTTCAGTCGCTGTGGAAGATCCGCAGTCACGTCTTTAATCTGTACATCGGGTGTGAGACAAACATTGAACTCCAACAGGTGTCCTATTGTACAAAAATACAGAAACGCTGACTATCTGTTCAAAGCCAACCCCACCACTGAACTGAAGAGCCCCAGATCATATGGGCGGATGATGAGGACAGCGAAAGTGGTCTTCTGACCGTCTCAGAACTGAACACCCCGTGAGAAAACAAAGGGGCATCAATTGATAGGCATGCCTGCAGCAATTAAATTAAATTAATTAAAACTCGCGCTAATTTTCTGCAATTCGAATTGGTCTGCATAGATATGCAAATAATTGATGACTGCTTTCAAGATCGACATGCATTTATATCGTCACTTTCACGACCTCAGGACGTCAAAACGCGTTTTAAGCCAATGAAGTACTTTTGAAATGTAGTCACTGTTGTAATGTGGGAAACGTGGCTGCCAATTTACACACAGCAAGCTCCCACAAACAGCAATGTGATAACGACCAGATAATCTGTTTTAGTGATATTGGACTGGACTGGTTGAGCCGAATGGCCGGTTTCTGTGCCGTATATCCTACGTGATTGAGGGATAAATATTGGCCAGGACACCGGGGATAATTCCCCTGCTTTTCGTCGAAATAGTCCCATGGGATCTTTTAAGTCCATCTGAGAGAGCAGACGGGGCCTCGGTTTAACGTCTCACCCGATGAATGTACTGAATCTGTGAATGATTGACTGTTGATTAATAATGAACAGGTTAACGTTTTGTTGACCAATGCAGCATTCATCAATCCAACATGTCAATTAATTGCTGAGATGATTTAATGATTCGTTTGAACGAATCGACTTATTGAAGATAAGCTAAAGGCCAACAATTCGAAATCTTGAAATAAGTGACTAGTTTATTAATAAACCTTATTCCGGGAACACGTTAATCCCGGGCTTCTGTCCCGTTTTATAACCCCGACCATTGGTTCGATCCTTCACTGGACTTCCTCACTCGCTGCTCCTGACATCTTTCCTACAAACGCTACTCTGTCCCTCCACAGGCAGGTTCGGGTTATTTTAATTATCATTGCACAGTCCACTCTCTTAATCCATTTGAAACGTATACAATTGTTTGAATGGATTTTGTTTCCTTATGGATCTCCATTATAAATGCAAATTATTAACTTTCATCCAACCGAGATCTCCGTTCTGTCCCACTTCCACTTTGAATTATTAGACGGTTTTCATCGCTTCAAGTAACAAAGCTGCGATCTTTGCAGAATTCCGGTCAACCTAACACTTTTAAAGGAGTTTACTCTAATTCTTTCTCTTTCTCTCTCCTTCTTACAGTTAATTTAGTGGCGATTGTGATCCTGTCCCGGGGAAGGTGCGGTCTCTCCAGATGTATCACTCGGTCCCTGGTGTCCATGGTGACGATTGTGATCCTGTCCCGGGGAAGGTGCGGTCTCTCCAGATGTATCACTCGGTACCTGGTGTCCACGGTGACGATTGTGATCCTGTCCCCGGGAGGGTGCGGTCTCTCCAGATGTATCACTCGGTACCTGGTGTCCATGGTGACGATTGTGATCCTGTCCCGGGGAAGGTGCGGTCTATCCAGATATATCACTCGGTACCTGGTGTCCATGGTGACGATTGTGATCCTGTCCCGGGGAAGGTGCGGTCTCTCCAGATGTATCACTCGGTACCTGGTGTCCATGGTGACGATTGTGATCCTGTCCCGGGGAAGGTGCGGTCTCTCCAGATGTATCATTCGGTATCTGGTGTCCATGGTGACGATTGTGATCCTGTCCCGGGGAAGGTGCGGTCTCTCCAGATGTATCACTCGGTACCTGGTGTCCATGGCGGTGACGGATCTCCTGGTCATTCTCACCGCTGTGATATTAAACCGGATTCCGGGTATTTATTTTCCAGGTAGTTTCCTGTCCATTACGCCCGTATGTAGTCTCAGCATTGCGTTAATTTATGCATCCAGAGACAGTTCTGTCTGGTTAACGATTGCTTTCACCTTCGATCGATTTGTGGCCATTTGTTGCCAGAAGCTGAAAACAAAATATTGCACCGAGGAAACGGCGGCTGTTGTTATAGGAACGATCTGTGCGCTGGGATGTCTGAAAAGCGATCCCTGGTATTTCATGCACGAGCCCATGTTCACAATCAACAATGTCCCGTGGGATTACGGAAACATGGTTGCAGGGTGAGCAGGGCTGGGAGCTTAACATACAGGGGTATTCAGTATTTAGGAAGGATCGACAAAAAAGAAAGGGAGGAGGGGTAGCATTGCTGGTAAAAGAAGGGATAAATGCAATTGAAAGGAAGGATATTAACTCAGTTAATACAGAATCTATATGGGTGGAGCTAAGAAATAGCGAGGGGCGAAAAACATTAATAGGAGTGGTATATAGGCCTCCAAATAGTAAAATAGAGGTTGGGGAGGGCATCACGAGGGAAATTAGAGAAGCGTGCAATAAGAGCACAGCTGTCATCATAGGTGACTTTAACTTACATATAGATTGGAATAGCCTAATCAGTAAAAATAATGAGGAGGAGGAATTCCTTGAGTGTTTAAGGGATGGTTATCTGGATCAATATGTCGAGGAACCAACTCGGGAACAGGCTATATTGGACTGGGTACTGTGCAATGAGAAGGGACTAATTAGTAATCTTGTTGTACGGGGACCCTTGGGTCAGAGCGATCATAACATGATCGATTTCTCACTCGAAATGGAGAGCGAAGAAATTGACTCAGATACTAAGGTCCTGAATTTAAACAAGGGGAATTATGATGCCATTAGACGGGAACTGAGTAGGTCTGATTGGACAACGTTCCTGGGAGGACTGGAGGTAGATAAACAATGGCAAGCATTTAAAGACAGAATGACAAAATTGCAAAAATTGTTTATACCAATCTGGCATAAAAGGAAATCTAAAAAGGTGACTCAACCGTGGATAACAGGGGAAATTAGAGACAGCATAAAATCCAAAGATAGGGCGTATAAAATAGCCAAAAAAAGCGCCAGAGCGGAAGATTGGGAACAGTTTAAGATAGAGCAAAGGAGGACAAAGGGCTTAATCAAGAGGGGCAAAATAGCTTACGAAAGCAAGCTGGCGGAAAATATAAAAACTAACTCCAAAAGCTTTTATAAGTATATCAAGAGGAAAAGACTGGTGAAAACCAAAGTTGGCCCATTGCAGTCAGATACGGGGGAATATATAACGGGAAATAAGGAAATGGCAGACCAACTAAATGCATACTTTGGGTCAGTCTTTACGAAGGAAGACACAAAAAACCTCCCTGGGATATCGGGAAAAATAGGGACATTTGCAAAGGAGGAACTGACGCAAATCAATATCTCTAAGGATATGGTGTTAAGGAAGCTAAAGG
This sequence comes from Squalus acanthias, assembly GCA_030390025.1. Lineage (NCBI taxonomy): Eukaryota > Metazoa > Chordata > Chondrichthyes > Squaliformes > Squalidae > Squalus > Squalus acanthias. Next base: position 770,367 of record JASTWF010000150.1, on the reverse strand, counting down.
GATTGAAGGCGGACAAATCCCCAGGGCCTGATAACATGCATCCTAGGGTGCTGAAGGAGGTGGCCCTAGAGATAGCGGATGCACTAAGTATGATTTTTCAGAATTCATTAGACTCGGGAACAGTGCCCATGGATTGGAGGGTAGCTAACGTTACCCCACTATTCAAAAAGGGGGGTAGGGAAAAACCAGGTAATTACAGACCTGTAAGCCTTACATCAGTTGTGGGCAAAATGCTGGAGTCCATCATTAAGGATGAAATAGCGGAGCACTTAGCAAATGGGGACAGGATAGGACAGAGTCAACATGGATTTACAAAGGGTAAATCGTGCTTGACTAATCTATTGGAATTTTTTGAGGGAGTAACTGGTAAAATAGATGGGGGAGAGCCAGTAGATGTGGTGTACCTGGACTTCCAAAAGGCCTTCGATAAGGTCCCACATAAAAGATTAGCAGAGAAAATTGAAGCTCATGGGATAAAGGGGAAAGTATTGACGTGGATAGAGAACTGGCTGTCAGATAGAAAACAGAGAGTTGGAATAAACGGCTCATTTTCTGAATGGCAGGCAGTAACAAGTGGGGTACCACAGGGATCTGTCCTGGGTCCCCAGCTGTTCACAATTTACATTAATGACCTGGATCAGGGAGTCGGATGCAGCATTTCCAAATTTGCAGACGACACTAAACTAGGAGGGGGGGTGGGCTCAGAGGAGGAGACCAGGAAGCTCCAGAGCGATTTGGACAGACTGGGTGATTGGGCGGATAAATGGCAGATGCACTATAATGTGGACAAGTGCGAAGTTATCCACCTTGGGTGCAGGAACGGGAGGGCAAATTATTATTTAAATGGCAATAAATTGGGAGAGGGGGAAGTACAGAGAGACCTGGGTGTTCTTGTACACCAGTCACTGAAGGCGAGCATGCAGGTGCAACAGGCGGTCAAGAAGGCAAACGGTATGCTGGCCTTCATAGCAAAAGGGTTGGAATACAGGAACAGGGATACCTTGCTGCAGCTGTACAGGGCACTGGTGAGACCACATCTCGAGTACTGTGTACAGTTTTGGTCGCCTCATCTGAGGAAAGATGTTCTTGCCATGGAGGGGGTGCAGCGGCGATTCACCAGGCTGATACCAGGAATGGCGGGATTGACCTATGAGGAGAGACTATGTAGTTTAGGGATGTACACACTGGAGTTTAGAAGATTGAGAGGGGACCTCATAGAAGTGTATAAAATTCTGACAGGTCTAGACAGGCTAGATGCAGAAGGAATGTTTCCCTTGGCGGGTAAGAACAGAACTAGAGGACATAATTTAAGGATAAGGGCTAAACCATTTAGGACAGAAATGAGGGGGAATTTCTTCACTCAGAGGGTGGTGAACCTGTGGAACTCATTGCCACAGAGGGCAGTGTACGCCAGCTCATTAAATATATTTAAGAGGGAATTAGATATATTTCTACAGGCAAAAGGGGTTAAGGGTTACGGAGAGAAGGTGGGGACGGGATACTGAATTGGAGGATCAGCCATGATCTCATTAAATGGCGGAGCAGGCTCGAAGGGCCGGATGGCCTACTCCTGCTCCTATCATCTATGTATCTATGTATCTATGTATTGCAGACTGAAGGAAATCCGTTATACCTCACCCGTGTGGACAGCGTTTGACTGGTTCGACCGTATTTTAACCCCATGTCCCCCGTTCCTTCTGGTTTTGCTGCTCAATGCTCTGACCGTCAGACACATTCTAGCGGCCAATAGAGCCCGCAGGACACTCCGGGCCCACAGCAATGGAGAGAATCAGAGTGACCCAGAGATGTAGAGCCGGAGAAAGTCCATCGTTTTACTCTTCGCCATCTCGGGCACTTTCATCCTGTTGTGGATGACGTTTGTTGTACAGTTCTTTTATGAGCGATTTACAAACGATTATATAATGAAAGGCTTCAATGACCCCAAATTTATTCTACAAGAAAGCGGAAATATGCTTCAGCTGTTGAGTTCTTGCACCAACACCTTTATTTATGCAGTGACTCAGAGTAAGTTCAGAGTGGAGTTAAAGAACGCGGTCACATATCCACTGAATGTACTCGGTGAATTAATAAAACAATGAAAGTGTGAACCTCAGGATTAATTGTGCATTATGAGAATTGTCCATGGACTGCTTCAGAGTTTGGGTAACAATGTTATTGATTTGAGGTGAATACAATAAATCTGTACGTTTGTGGGCTGGCATCAGATAAAATAAGAACATAAGAAACAGGAGTAGTCCAATCGGCCCTTCGAGCCTGCTCCGCCATTCAATAAGATCATGGCTGATCCAATCTTGGCCTCAACACCACTTTCCCGCTCTCTCCCCATACCGCGTGACTCCCTTGTACTTCAAAAGTCTGTCAATCTTCGCCTTAGATATATTCAATGACTCCGCCTCCACTGCTCTCTGGGGTAGAGAATTCCAAAGATTCACGACCCTCTGACAGAAGAAATTCCTCCTCGTCTTCGTCTTAAAGGGGCGACCCCTTATTCTGAAACTGTGCCCCCTAGTTCTAAATACCCCCACTAGGGGAAACATCCGCTCAGCATCCACCCTGTCAATCCTCCACAGAATCTTATATGTTTCAATAAGATCATCTCTCATTCTTCTAAACTCCAATGACTATAGGCCCAACCTGCTCAATCTTTCGTCATACGTCAACCCCTTCATCCCAGGAACCAACCCAATGAAACTTCTCGGCACTGCCTCCAATGCAAGTATATCCTTCCTTAAATATGGAGACCAGTACTCCAGGTGCGGTCTCACCAGAGCCCTGTAAAGTTGCTTCAAAACTTCCCTACTTTTATACTCCATTCCCCGTGCAACAAAGACCAACATTCCATTAGCCATCCTAATTACTTGCTGCACCTGCATGCTAACTTTTTGTGTTTCATGTGCTAGGACCCCCAGATCCCTTTGTACCGCAGCATTTTGTAGTCTCACTACATTTAAATAATAATTTGCTTTTTCATTTTTCCTTCCAAAGTGGATAACCTCACATTTCCCCACATTATACTCCATCTGCCAAATGTTTACCCAGTCATTTAACCTATTTATATCCCCTTGCAGCCTCGTTGTGTCCTCCTCACAACTTGCTAACCCACCTATCTTTGTATCATCAGCAAAATTGGCTACACTACACTCGGTCCCTTCATCCAAGTCACTAATATAGATTGTAAATAGTTGAAGCCTCAGCACTGATTAATGTGTCACCCCGCTCGTTACTGATTGCCAACCGGAAAATTACGCATTTATCTCAACTCTCTGTTTTCTGTTAATTAGCCAATCCCCTATCAATGCCAATATATTACCTCCAAATCGGTGCGCTCTTATCTTGTGCAGTAACGTTTTATGTGGCACCTTATCGAATGCCTTCTGGAAATCCAAATACATTACCCCAACTGGTTCCCCTTTATCCACCCTGTTTGTTACATCCTCAAAGAACTCCAGCAAATTTGTCAGACACGATTTCCCTTTCATAAAACCATGTTGACTCTGCTTGATTGCCTTACGATTTATTAAATGTCCTGTTATTATCTCCTTAAAATGGAATACAGCATTTTCCCAATGACAGATGTTAAGGTAACTGGCCTATGGTTTCCTGCTTTCTGCATCCCTCCTTTCTTGAATAGTGGCGTTACATTTCCGGTTTTCCAATCCACTGGGCCCTCTACAAAATCCAGGGAGTTTTGGTAGATTACAACCAACGCATTCACTGTCTCTGCAGTCACTTCTTTTAATACCCTAGGATACAAGCCATCCGGTCCAGGGGATTTGTCAGCCTTTAGCCCCATTAGTTTGCCGAGTACTTTTTTCTCGATTGATAGAGATTGTTATAAGTTCCTCCCTCCCTATAGCCCCTTGATTATCTATGATTATTGGGATGTTTTTAGTGTCTTCTACCGTGAAGGGCGATCCAAAATAATTGTTTAGAGACTCTGCCATTCATCTATTTCCCATTAGAATAGACATAAAAACTGCTAGAATGTTGTAATGTGAGACAGAGAAGGGAACCGCCCACTCCTACCTGGTCTGGCCTACAAGTACTCCAGTCCTACACTAAACAGATGATTCTTCGTGTTGGCATGACCAATAGGGATGAACAGTAATTGCTGATTTGGCAGTGTCACCCTAATTCCAAGTACAAATTTGTCAAAACATTTGTACGTATTAAAAAATTAACAAGCAATAAATTAGTGTAAAGATGGGACTCACAAGCTGGCATAAAAGCGTAATCGTGGGCACCAAACCCACGGTTGAATGGGGCTGCTGATCTGACTGTACCAGAGACAAAAACCATCCCAATTTACTGTCTTGTAACCTTAAATGAACCAGTGACACAAACATTCCAATTTACTGGCATCAGTAACTGCTCTTCAAAAAGGAGTTCATTGTCTGTAAAGCGCTTTGGGACTTCCGGTGATGCTCTAATTAAGTGCAAGTCTTTCTTTCTTACAGTAAATTTAGTGGCGATTGTGATCCTGCCCCGAGCAAGTTGCGGTATCTCCAGATGTATCACTCGGTATCTGGTGTCCATGGCGGTGACGGATCTCCTGGTCATTATCACCGCAGTGATATTAAATCGGATTCCTAGTATTTATTTTCCAGGTAGCTTTCTGTCCATTCCGCCCGTATGTAGTCTCAGCATTACGTTGAATGGGGCTGGCGACCTGACCGTAACTGAGAAACAAACCATTCCAATTTACTAACAGGTGACCTTCCTGTACCAGAGACACAAACATCTCAATTTATTGACAGGTGATCTTCCTGTACAAGAGACACACACATTCCAATTTACTAACAGGTGATCTTCCTGTACCAGAGACATTAACTTGGCAGGGGGATGGGATACGGAGTTGAGCTATAGTAGGGGGTGATGCACTGCCAAATATAGTGGAAAAAACAAGTCAGCCTGGAAGGCAGAGCAAATATGTAACGGCACAAGGGAGTATGGCAAGGCTGGCTGGCATTTATTTTAATGCAAGGAGTCTTGCGAGTAAGGCAGATGGATTGAAGGTGTTGATGAACACATGGGAGTATGATATTGTTGCTATCACAGAGACATGGTTGAGGGAGGGGCAAGACTGGCAGCTCAAAATTCCGGGTTATAGACTCTTCAGGCGAGACAGAGCGGGGTGTAAAAGAGGAGGGGGTTTCGGTATATTAATCAAGGAGACAATTAATGCTGTGAGGAGGGATGATATCTTAGCAGGTTCCTCTAATGAGGCCATATGGGTAGAACTTATAAACAAAAAGGGGGCAAGCACTTTGATGGGAGTGTACTATAAGCCCCCAAACAGCCAGGCGAGAAAGAGGAACTGATATGTAGGCAAATCTCAGAGAAGTTTAGAAATAATAGGGTAATAATAGGAGGGGATTTCAACTTCCCCATTATTAACTGGGATAGTCAGAGTGTGAAAGGCTTAGAGGGAGTGGAATTCTTAAAGTGCATCCAGGAGAGATTTTTGAGCCAACATGTAGAAAGTCCGACAAGAGATGGGGTGGCACTGGACCTAATTCGAGGGAATGTAACCGGGCAAGTGGTAGAAGTGTCAGTAGGAGAGCATTTTGGTGACAGTGACCATAATTCGGTGAGATTTAAGGTAGTCATGGAAAAGGACAAAGATGGACCGGAAATAAAGGTTCTAAATTGGGGGAAGGCCGATTTTAATATGATAAGGCAGGATCTGGCCAAATTGGACTGGGATCAGATACTTGTAGGAAAATCCACATCAGAGCAGTGGGAGTCTTTCAGAAAGGAAATAGAGAGAGTACAGCGCCAACATGTTCCCGTAAAGGTCAAGGGTGGGACCAACAAACCCAGGGAAACCTGGATGGCAAGTGATATACAAGAATGGATTAAGAGAAAAAGGGAGGCTTTTGGCAGATACAAAGGACTAAAAATAGTGGAAGCCCCAGAGGTGTATAGAAAGTGCAGGGGGTACTTAATAAAGATATTAGTAGAGCGAAGAGGGGGCATGAAAATACACTGGTGGGCAAAATCAAGGAAAATCCCAAGGTGTTTTATAAGTATATTAAGGGCAAGAGGATAACTAGGGAAAGAGTAGGGCCCATTAGGGAACAAAGTGGCAATCTGTGTGTCGAGCCAGAAGATGTAGGTGAGGTTTTAAATGAATATTTTGCAGCTGTGTTCATTATGGAGAAGGACGTGGTAGGCATATAAATCAGGCATGGGTATTGTGATATACTTGAACAAATTATTATTGAGAGGGAGGAGGTACTAGCGGTTTTAGTGGGCTTAAAAGTGGCTAAATCCCCAGGCCCAGACGAGATGTATCCCAGGCTGCTGTTAGAGGCAAGGGAGGAGACTGCAGGGGCTCTAACACAAATTTTCAGAACCTCTCTGGCCACCGGTAGGTGCCTGAGGACTGGAGGGCAGCTAACGTTGTACCATTATTCAAGAAGGGTAGTAGGGATAAACCAGGGAATTACAGGCCAGTGAGCCTAACATCAGTGGTAAGGAAATTATTGGAAACAATTCTGAGGGACAGAATTAGTCTCCACTTGGAGAGGCAAGGATTAATCAAGGATAGTCAGCATGGCTTTGTCAGGGGGAGATCATGTCTAACCAATTTGATTGTATTTTTCGAGGGGGTGACTAGGTGTGTGGATGAGGGTAGTGCAGTTGATGGACTTCAGTAAGGCTTTTGACAAATTCCCACATGGGAGACTGGTCAAGAATGTAAGAGCCCATGGGATCCAGGGCAATTTGGCAAATTAGATCCAAAATTGGCTTAGTGGCAGGAGGCAGAGGGTGATGGTCGAAGGTTGTTTTTGTGACTGCAATCCTGTGTCCAGTGGTGTACCGCAGGGATCGGTGCTGGGTCCTTTGCTGTTTGTAGTATACATTAATGATTTAGATATGAATGTAGGAGGTATGATCAGTAAGTTCGCAGATGAGAAGAAGTTGGTGGAGTGTTAAATAGCGAGGAGGGAAGCCTCAGGCTACAGGATGATATAGACGGGTTGGTCAGATGGGCAGAACAGTGGCAAATTGAATTTATCCCTGAAAAGTGTGAGGTGATGCATTTTGGGAGGTCTAACAAGACAAGGGAATACACAATGAATGGTAGGACCCGAGGAAGGACAGAGGATGAAAGGCACCTTGGTGTGCATGTACATAGATTCCTGAAGGCAGCAGGACAGGTAGATAAGGTGGTTAAAAAGGCATATGGGATACTTGTCTTCATTAGCCGAGGCATATAATATAAGAGCATGTACAAAACGCTAGTTAGGCCACAGCTGGAATACTGTGTGCAGTTATTGTCGCTACACTATAGGAAGGATATCATTGCATTGGGGAGGGTGCAGAGGAGATTCACCAGGATGTTACCTGGGCTGGAGCGCTTCAGCTATGAAGAGAGACTGGACAGGCTGGGGTTGTTTTCCTTAGAGCAGAGAAGGCTGAGGGGGCACCTGATTGAGGTGTACAAAATTATGAGGGGCATAGATAGGGTAGATAGAAATAAACTTTTCCCCTTTGTAGACGGGTCAATAACCAGGGGGCATAGTTTCAAGGTAAAGGGCAGGAGGTTTAGAGGGGATTTGAGGAAACCTTTTCACCCAGAGGGTGGTTGGAATCTGGAACTCACTGCCTGAAAGGGTGGTAGAGGCAGGAACCCTCACAACATTCAAGAAGCATTTAGATGAGCACTTGAAACGTCATAGCATACAAGGCTACCGACCAAGTGCTGGAAAATGGGATTAGAATAGATAGGGCTTGATGGCCGACGCGGACACGATGGGCCGAAGGGCCTCCTTCTGTGCTGTATAACTCTATGACTGCGACTCTAATAAAGGAATATCTGATCAATGTATCTTTACCCGGCCCCAGGTGTTTGGTGAACGGGACAGAATGTCCGGGTAATAAAGGAATTTCTGATCAATGTATCTTTACCCGGCCTCAGGTGTTTGGTGAACGGGACAGAATGTCCGGGTAATAAAGGAATGTCTGATCAATGTATCTTTACCCGGCCCCAGGTGTTTGGTGAAAGGGGGCGAATGTTACGGGGATGGTAGCATAGTGGTAATGTTGCTGGGCTAGTAATCCCGAAGCCTGGACTTATGATCCGGTGATTTAGTTCAAATCCCACCACGGCAGCTGGGGAATTTAAATTCTGGAGTTAAAAAAAAAGCTAGTATCTGTAATGGTGACCTTCAAACTACTGGATTGTCGTAAAAAGCCATCTGGTTGACTGATGTCCTTTAGTAGAAGGAAATCTGCCAACTTTACCCCGTTTGGCCTAAATGAGACTCCAGACTGACAGCAATGTGGTTTACTCTGAACTGCCCTTTGAAATGGACAATAAATGTATCATATCCTGTGAATGAATGCATAAAAATATATCTGGCTAATGGAGTAATATCTGATCAATGTATCTTTACCCGGCCCCAGGTGTTTGGTGAACGGAACATAAATCCAGGCACCGCAGTCCCAAGGAGTCATCTACAGTTTCATACTTTCATCCAATTGGCTTATTCTTCTCATCGGTGCTACTGCACTGAGTCGGAAACGATGCCCCGACCGCTTTGTGATCGGCGACAGACACTTGTTTTCCTGGTAAATACGGAGTAAATTCATTTAAAATGGGATTAATCTGCCCGTCAAACTTACCTTCGTGGACAGTGCAGGGCGGCTGGCGGACGGTGAGCAATGATAGGAGAACTATGTGGGGGCATTGAGTCTCCCCATTTCAAAGACCAACCTGCCCTCAAGAGGAACACCATTCTCAAGGGATACTTTCAGTGAGCTTTGTTGGTTCTATATGGGTTTCAGCATTAGACAATTACAATATGGTCAGCACAGCGTCATGGGAAAGTGAAGTGATGTCAATAGGAACTTAGGAACAGGAGGAGGCCATTCAATGAGATGGTGGCTGATCTGTACCTCAACACCATTTACTCACCTTAACTCTATATCCTTCTGTGTTACAATTACATAACACACAGCTATCGATCCCAGTCTCGAAGGCTCCATTGAGCAAAATACATAACACACAGCTATCGATCCTCGACTTGAAGGCTCCATTGTGCCAGTTACATAACACACAGCTATCGATCCCAGTCTTGAAGGCTCCATTGTGCCAATTACATAACACAAAGCTACCGATCCCAGTCTTGAAGGCTCCATTGTGCCAGCATCCACAGCCTTTGGGGAGAGAATACCAGAGTTCTACTGCTCTTATTGTGAAAAAGTGCTTCCTGATTTCCCTCCTAAATGGTCCAGCAATAATTTTAAGAGCATGTACCCTCGTCCTTGATTCGCCCACGTGAGGAAATAGTTTCTCCATATCTATAGAAACGATTGATTTTTAACATTTTAAACACATCGATCATATCATCCCTCAATATTTTATATTCAACGCAATACAAGCCAAGTTTATGCAACCTGTTCTCAAAATTTAATCCGATAAGCCTCGGTAGCTTTCTGGTGAATCTGCGCTGCACCCACTCCAAGGCCAATCTATCCTTCCTGATGTGTGGTGCCCAAAACTGAACGTAGTGCTCCAGCTGGGTCCTGAACAAGGCTCCATGGAACTGAATTTTAACTCCCCCTCTCTTTGTGTTCCAGCCCCCTACATTTCATTAGCCTTTTGGATTGAGTTTTGGACCTGTCTGATAGTTTGTAAAGATGTCTGTTCTTGGACTACCAAATCTCTGTGCACCTCTACAGTTCCTAGTTTCTCGCCACTTAGAAATGACTCCGCTTTATCTTCTGAAGTCCAAAGTAGATGACCTCACACTTCACTTTGAACTCCGTCTGCCACTGTTTTGCCCATTCACTTAATCTGTCTCTGTCACTTTGGATGTTCCTGCTCCCATCAGCACTACTTACTGGCCCTCCTAACTTATTGTCATCTGCAAACTTGGATATAGGTCATTCTATTCCTTCATCCAAGTCATTAATTAATATTGTGAAAAATTGAAATCCAGAACACATCCCTGGGAAACACGACTTTTTCCATCCTGCCAATCTGAGTACATTCCCTTTATCCCCATCTTCTGTCTCTCACCTCCCAGAAATTTACAATCCATGTCAAAAGGCTACCTCCAATTCCGTGCTCTCTCATTATTGGAAATAATCTACTGTGCATAATCTCATCGAATTCTTTTTGGAAGTCCATGTAGATAACATCGGTAGACCCTCCCTTATGGTATCTTATTGGTGGCATTCTGAAACAATTCAACTAGATTAGTCGGACATGACTTACCTTTGACAGAGCCAGGCTCTCTCTGAATAGCACGTAGTTGTTCAAGTTCTCAGTCAATATATCCTCAATGACTGATTTTGGTAGCATCACCACATTTGATGTTGAACTGACAGGCCTGTAGTCACCTTACTTTTTTCTCCCACTATTCCTAAATAATGGAGTGACATTAGCAATTTTCCAGTCTAATGGCGCAATTCCTGAATCCAGGGAGTTTTGAAACATTAGAACGAAGGTTTCTGCAATTTCCTAAACTACTTCTTTGAATACATTGGGTGGAAAGCGCCAGGTCCTAGAGATTTATCTATCTGCAGTCCCAGTATTTTCCCCATTTCCAATATTTAAATGATTTTTTAATGCCATAAGTTCCTCCCCTTCATTTACTTTTAGTTTCTCTTCTATCACTGGTATTTTATTCTCTTCCTCTAATGTGAAAACGGAGACAAAATACTGGTTCAATAAATCTGTCATTAAATTGTTATCTGTTACCGTATCACCTGTGTTGGACTTTAAACGGCCCAAATCTCCCTTTGCCCCTCGCTTATTCAAGATATTTATAAGAATGTTTACTATCAGTCTTGATCTTACCGGCAATGTCTTCGGATTCCCTTTTTGCAGCTCTTAATATTGTCTTTGAATCCTTTTGTGGAGTTCTAATTTCTCCCAGTCCGCTCAATGACTACTTTTCTTGGCAATTGTGTGCGTCACATCCGTTACCAATACACTTCTTACCTCACATGTTGACCATGGTTGCTTGACTGTACAAGTGAAATGTAATTGGTATTTTACTGCACTAAATACTTCTTTGAATATCTCCCACTGTTTTTCTCTAGGTTTACCTATTAGCAGCTCAGCCCAGTTTAACGAGTTTATCTGATGCCTCTTGCCTTCGAAGTCAGCCTCACTTAAGTTTAAAATCTTGGCGAGTGTGTGCTTTCGCCTCTGCTCGAACTTAAAGTCAAACGCTATCATATTGTAGCAAAATACTGCGGATGCTGCAAATCATAAATAACATCAGAAAATGTTGGAAACACTCAACAGGTCAGGCAGCATCGTGGAGAGAGAAACAGAGTTAACGATTCAGGGCGCTGACAATTCGTCAGAACTGGAAAAAAAGTGAGAGAAGTAACAGATTTTGAAGCAAGTTTGGGGCAGGGACAGGGACGAGGGGAGTAACGAACAAAGGGGAAGTCTTTGAAGATGAACAAGGTTGAAGAGACGAACGGAAATCCCGTCGGAGAGAAGATCAGGAGTTCTTCGAGGTGGGCATTCCTAGAAGAGAAGGGGCAGTGAATTAAACACTAATACAAAGCAAAATACTGCGCATGCTGGAAATCAGAAATAACAACAGAAAATGTTGCAAACACTCAGCAGGTCAGGCAGCATCGTGCAGAGAGAAACAGAGTTAAAGTTTTAGTTCGACGACCCTTCGACAGAAGTGGAAAAGGTCAGAGAAGTAACAGGTTTTTAAGCAAGTGTCGGGCATCTTATGCTCACTACTTGCCAGCTGTTTCTTCACTGACAGATTACAGATGACAGATGCAATTCTGGATCATTTCTCGTTACTAAGTCTGTTACAAGTTCCATTTATCCTTCCTGACCATTGCATTATATGAGTTCGTTTATACATTTCAATAGCAGACGCAGTGTATCCTTACTGACCATTGTATGATCAGTCCCCATGTACCTTACTGACAGTTTTATTATCAGTCCCCATTTATCCTTATTGGCCATTGTATAATCAGACCCCATGTATCCTTACTGACCATTGTATTATCAGCCCCAATGTTTCCATACTGAACATTGTAATATCAGTCCCCAAATATGCATACTGAGCATTGTATTATCAGTCACCATGTATCCTTACTGACTATTGTATTAACAGTCCCCATCTATCCTTACTGACCATTGTCTAATCAGTCTCCATGTATCCTTACTGACCATTGCATTATAAGCCCCCCGTATCCTTACTGACCACTGCATTCGCAGTCCCCATACATCCTTACTGACTAAGCTTTATCAGCGCACATTATCCTTACTTATAATTGAATGATCATTCCCCATGTATCCTTAGTGATCATTGTATTATCAGTCCCCATGTATCCTTACTGACCATTGCATTATTAGCCCCTATGTATCCAAACTGACGATTGTATTATCAGCCCCTCGTATCCTTACTGACCATTGTATTCTCAGTCCCGATGTATCCGTACTGACTTTCTATTATCAGCCCCCGTTATCCTTACTTACTATTGAATAATCAGTCCACATGTATCCTTACTGACCATTGTGTTATCAGGACCAATGTATCCTTACTAACCATTGTATTATCAGTCCCCAGGTACCTTACTGACCATTGTATTATCAGAACAATGTATCCTTACAGACCATTGCATTATCAGTAATCATGTAAGTTTTCGGACCAATGTATTAATAGCCCGCATGTATCATTACTGACCATTGTACTAACAGGCCCAATTCCATCTTAGTGACCATTCTATTATCATCCCCACTGTATCCTTACTGACAACCGTATTCTCAGTCCACATGTATACTCATTGACTTTGTATTATCAGACCCCATTATCCTTACTTACTATTGAATTATCAGTCCCCATGTATCCTTACTGACCATTGCATTATCAGTCCACAGGTATCCTTACTGGCCATTGCAACATCAGTTCCCATGTATCTTTACTGACCATTGCCTTGTAAGTCCAAATGTACCTAACTGATCGTTGTATTAACAGTCCCCATTTATCCTTACTGACCATTGTATTATCTGTCCCCATGTATCCGCACTGACCATTGTATTATCAGTCCCCATGTATCCTTACTGACCATTGTATTATCAGTCCCCATGTATCCTTACCGACCATTGTATTATCAGTCCCCATGTATCCTCACTGACCATTGCATTATCAGCTCCCATGTATCCTTACAGATCATTGTACTATCAGTCCCCATGTATCCTTAATGACCATTGTATTATTAGTTCCCATGTATCCTTACAGACCATTGTATTATCAGCCCCCATGTATCCTTAAAGATCATTGCTTCATCAGACCTTATGCATCCTTACTGGCCATTGTATTATCAGAACCATGTATCATTACTGACCATTGCATTTTCTGTCCCCATGTAATCTTACTCACCATTGAATTATCAGCATCCATGTATCCTTACTGACCATTGTATTATCAGTCCCCATGTAATTTTAATGACCATTTTAGTATCAGACTTCATGAATCCTTACTGTTCATTGTATTATCTGCCCCATGTATCCATACTGACCATTGTATTATGGGTCCCCATGTGTTCTTACTGTTCATTGCATTATCAGTTCCCATGTGTCCTTTCTGAATATTGTATTATCAGTCCCCTAGTATCCTCACTGACCATTGTATTATCAGTGCCCATGTAACCTCACTGACCATTGTATTGTCAGTTGCCATGTATCCTTACTGACCATTGTATTATCAGTCCCCATTTATGCTTACTGACCATTGTATTAACAGTTTCAATGTATCCTTACCGACCATTGCATTATCAGCCCCTGTTTATCCATACTGACGATTCTATTATCAGGCCCCCTGTATCCAAACAGAACATTGTATTCTCAGTTCCCATGTATCCTTACTGACCATTGTATCATCAGTTGCCATGTATCCTTACTGACCATTGGATTATCATTTCCAATGTATCCTTACTGACCATTGGATTACCAGCCCCCATGTATCCTTACTGACCATTGTATTATCAGTCCCCATTTATCCGCACTGACCATTGTATTATCAGTCCCCATGTATCCTCACTAAACATTGTATTATCAGTCCCCAAAGTATCCTTACTGACCATTGTATTATCAGTCCCCATGTATCCTCACTGACCATTGTATTATCATTTCCCATGTATCCTTACCGACCATTGGATTATCAGCCCCCATATATCCTTACTGACCATTGTATTATCAGTCCCCATTTATCCGCACTGACCATTGTATTATCAGTCCCCATGTATCCTTACTGACCATTGTATCATCAGTTGCCATGTATCCTCACAAACATTGTATTATCAGTCCCCAAAGTATCCTTACTGACCATTGTATTATCAGTCCCCATGTATCCTCACTGACCATTGTATTATCATTTCCCATGTATCCTTACTGACCATTGCAATATCAGCCCCCACGTATCCTTACTGACCATTGTATAGTCAGCCCCCATGTATCATTTCTTACTATTGAATTATCAGTCCATATGTATCCTTACTGAGCATGTTATTACCAGTCGCCATGTATCATTACTGACCACTGTATTATCAGTCCCCATGTAATCTTACTGAACATTGTAATATCAGCCCCCATATATCCTTACTGTCCAGTGCATTATCAGTCCCCATGTATCCATACTGATCATTTTATTATCAGTCCCCATTTATCCTTACTGACCATTGTATTATCAGTCCCCATGTATCCACACTGACCATTGTATTATCAGTCCCCATGTATCCTCACTGACCATTGTATTATCATTTCCCATGTATCCTTACTGACCATTGTATTATCAGCTCCCATTATCATTACTTACTATTGAATTATCAGTCCATATGTATCCTTACTGACCATTTTATTACCAGTCGCCATGTATCATTACTGACCACTGTATTATCAGTCCCCATGTAATCTACCTCACCATTGCATTTTCAGCTCCCATGTATCCTTACTGACCATTGTATTATCAGTCACCATGTATCCATACTAACCATTGTATTATCAGAACCCATGCGTCCTTACAGACCTTTGCATTATCAGTCCCCATGTATCCTTACAGACGATTGCATTATCAGCAAACATGTAATTTTACTTACCAATATATTATCAGCCCCCATGTATCCTTACTGACCATTGTATAAATAGTTCCAATTTAATCTTACTGATCATTGTGTTACCAGCCCCATGTATCCTTACTGACCATTGTATTATCAGTGCCCATGTGTCCTTACTGACCGTTTTATTATCAGTCCCCATGTATCCACACTGACCATTGTATTATAAGAGCATAAGAACATAAGAACATAAGAAATAGGAGTAGGACCAGGCCACTCGGCCCCTGGGCCCGCTCCGCCACCCACAGGGCCCTGACCGATCCGAACTCAGCCTCATGTCCAATTTCCTGCCCGCTCCCCGTAACCCCTGATTCCCTTTACTTCTAGGAAACGGTCTATTTCTGTTTTAAATTTATTTAATGAAGTAGCTTCCACAGCTTCCTGGGGTAGCAAATTCCACAGACCCACTACGCTCTGAGTGAAAAAGTTTCTCCTCATCTCAGTTTTGAAAGAGGAGACCCTTATTCTAAGATTATGTCCCCTAGTTCTAGTTTCACCCATCATTGGGAACATCCTCACCGCGTCCACCCGATCAAGCCCCTTCACAATCTTATATGTTTCCATAAAATCGCCTATCATTCTTCTGAACTCCAATGAGTAGAGTCCCAATCTACTCAACCTCTCCTCGTATGTCGACCCCATCATCCCCGGAATTAACCGAGTGAACATTCTTTGTACAGCCTCGAGAGCAAGTATGTCTTTTCTTAAGTATGGACACCAAAACTGTATCTGTCCCCATGTATCCAAAATGACCATTGTATTATCAGCCCCAATGTACCCATGCTGACCATTGTTTTATCGGTCCCCATGTATCCATACTGTCCATTGTATTATCAGTACATGTAGCATTACTGACCATCGTATTAACAGTCCCCATCTAACGTTACTGACCACTGTATTATCAGTCCCCATGTATCCATACTGACCATTGTATTAACAGACCCCATCTATCCATACAGCCCATTGTATTATCGGTCCCCGTGTATCCTTACTGAACATTGTAATATCAGCCCGCATGTATCCTTACTGACCAGTGTATTATCAGTCCCCATTTATCCATACTGACCATTGTATTATCGGTCTCCATGTATCCTTACTGACCATTGTATTATCAGACCCCACGTATCCATACTGACCATTGTATTATCTATCCCAATGTATCCATACTGAACATGTTATTATCAGCCCCAATGTACCCATGCTGACCATTGTCTTATCGGTTCCCATGTATCCATACTGATCATTGTATTATCAGTACATGTATCCTTACTGACCATCGTATTAACAGTCCCCATCTAACGTTACCGACCACTGTATTATCAGTCCTCATGTATCCTTACTGACCATTATATTTTCATTCCCCATGTCATCTTACTGACCATTGTATTAATAGCCCCCATGTATCCTTACTTTACATTGTATTATCAGTGCCCATGTATCAATACTGACCATTGTATTATGAGTCCCCATGTATCCTTACTTACCATTTTATTATCAGTGCCCATGTGTCCTTACTGACCGTTTTATTATCAGTCCCCATGTATCCACACTGACCATTGTATTATAAGAGCATAAGAACATAAGAACATAAGAAATAGGAGTAGGAGTAGACCAATCGGCCCCACGAGCCTGCTCCGCCATTCAATGAGATCATGGCTGATCTGATCCAACCTCAACTCTAATGAACACAAGAAGCAGGAGCAGGACCAGGCCACTCGGCCCCTGGGCCCGCTCCGCCACCCAGAGGGCCCTGACCGATCCGAACTCAGCCTCATGTCCAATTTCCAGCCCGCTCCCCGTAACCCCTGAATCCCTTTACTTCTAGGAAACGGTCTATTTCTGTTTTAAATTTATTTAATGAAGTAGCTTTCACAGCTTCCTGGGGTAGCTAATTCCACAGACCCACTACCCTGTGAGTGAAAAAGTTTCTCCTCATATCAGTTTTGAAAGAGGAGCCCCTTATTCTAAGATTATGTCCCCTAGTTCTAGTTTCACCCATCATTGGGAACATCCTCAGCGCGTCCACCCGATCAAGCCCCTTCACAATCTTATATGTTTCAATAAGATCGCCTCTCATTCTTCTGAACTCCAATGAGTAGAGTCCCAATCTACTCAATCTCTCCTCGTATGTCGACCCCATCATCCCCGGAATTAACCGAGTGAACCTTCTTTGTACTGCCTCGAGAGCAAGTATGTCTTTTCTTAAGTTTGGACACCAAAACTGTATCTGTCCCCATGTATCCATAATGACCATTTTATTATCAGCCCTAATGTACCCATGCTGACCATTGTTTTATCGGTCCCCATGTATCCATACTGACCATTGTATTATCATTACATGTAGCATTATTGACCATCGTATTAACAGTCCCCATCTAACGTTACTGACCACTGTATTAGCAGTCCCCATATATCCTTACTGACCATTATATTATCAGTTCCCATGTAATCTTGCTGACTATTGTGTTATTAGTCCCCGTGTATCCTTACTGACCATTGTTTTATCAGTACCCATGTATCAATACTGATCAATATTTATCGGTCCCCATGTATCCTTACTGTCCAGTGTATTATAAGTCCCCATTTATCCTTACTGAACATTGTATTATCAGTCCTCATGTATCCTTAATGACCATTGCATTATCAGTCCCAATGTATCCTTAATGACCATTGTATTATCACTCCAAATGTATCCTTACTGGCCATTGTAATATCAGTCGCCATGTATCTTTACTGACCGTTGCTTTATCAGTCCCCATGTACCTTACTGACCATTGTATTAACAGAACCATGTATCATTACTGACCATTGTATTATCAGCCCTCATGTATCCTTACTGACCACTGTATTATCAGCCCCCATTTATCCAGACTGACCATTGATTTATCAGTCCCCATGTATCCTTACTGACCACAGTATTATCAGCCCCCATTTATCCAGACTGACCATTGATTTATCAGTCCCCATGTATCCTTAATGACCATTGTATTATCACTCCAAATGTATCCTTACTGGCCATTGTAATATCAGTCGCCATGTATCTTTACTGACCGTTGCTTTATCAGTCCCCATGTACCTTACTGACCATTGTATTAACAGTCCACTTGTATCCATACTGACCATTGTATTATCATACACCATGTATCCTTACTGACCATTGTATTATCAGAACCATGTATCATTACTGACCATTGTATTATCAGCCCTCATGTATCCTTACTGACCACTGTATTATCAGCCCCCATTTATCCAGACTGACCATTGATTTATCAGTCCCCATGTATCCTTACTGACCATTGCATATCAGTCGCCATGTATCCTTACTGACCATTGTATAAACAGTCCCGATCTAACCTTACTGACCATTGTATTATCAGTCCCCATGTATCCTTACTGTCCATTGTATTATCAGTCCCCATGTATCCTTACTGACCATTGCATTTTCCTCCCCTATGTATCCTGATTGACCATTGTATTATCAGTCCCAATGTATCCTTACTGACCATTGTGTTATCAGTCCCCATGTAATCTTACTGTCCATTGTATTATCAGTCCCCATGTATCCTTCCTGACCAGTGTATTATCAGTCCCAATGTATCCTTACTGATCATTGTATTATCTGTCCCAATGTATCGTTACTGACCATTGTATTATCAGTCCCCATGTAATCTTGCTGACCATTGTATTATCATTCCCCATGCATCCTTACTGACCATTGCATTATCAGCCCCTATGTATCCTTACTGACCATTGTATTATTAGTCTCCATGTATCCTTACTTCAATTTTTTTTATCAGTTACATCTATCCTTACTGATCATTCTATTATCAGTCCTCATGTATCCTTCCTGACTATTACCTGATCTGCCTCTTTTCATCCTGTTTGTATTTTGCACTTTTGGGAAGTTTACCCTGTGAAGTGAATTAAAAAGTCATAAATTACAGGTTATATTATATCACAGGAATAATCGGAACCCCGCTCACTTCTCATTCATTATTTGTGATTGCGGGATTCACTATTTCTGTTCTTAACAACAGTGTTTAAAATAATGTTTTTGTTTTTGTTGGAATTCACTTTGTATGAATGCCACGTTGCTTTTGGTATATTGTGCAATAGATCGTGATGGACTGAAACAACATGTTTGTTCAGTGACTGTAATTAATGTCAGTCAGTGTGTAGTTTAATTGTCTCACTGGAGAGTTCCCTCAGGCTATAAATGGGGGCAGTTCAGTGTGTCCATCAGTGTTTGACTGAGTGTGGTCTCCTATACAAACAGCGACCATTGGATCTCACAGACAATGAGATACATGTTCTGGGAGATTCCACCTGAGCTTCGGATACTGTGGGTTTTTTTCGATGTACAAATGATTTATTATCCGCTCCTCGCTGCTGTTGGTGTTCCTGGTGAGTCATTATCTCAGCAATTAATTCGGTGAACCATATTTCACTGTATTTACTGTCCTTGTCCTTCGGACCCGGTTATTAATTGTATTCAGTTTAATCCTCTTGTTCTCTCTCTGGTAATGCACCGTCTTTCTGTCATGTGATATTTGATCAGTTGCCGATTCACTGCTCCTCGTTCAATGAACAGTTTGTACTTTTCAGGACTCGCTTCCACTGATTCTCTTTTACAGGATTTGACTGTTTTTTGAATTTTTTTTACACAAGACAAAGTGCCACATAATAGGCTCGCCAGCAAAGTTGAAGCCCATGGAATGAAAGGGACAGTGGCAGCATGGATACGGAATTGGCTAAGTGACAGGAAACAGAGAGATGTGGTGAACGGTTGTTTTTCGGACTGGGGGAAGGTTTACAGTGGTGTTCCCCAGGGGTCGGTACTTGGACCACTGCTTTTCTTGATATGTATTGATGACTTGGACATGGGTGTACAGGGCACAATTTCAATATTTGCAGACGAAACAAGACTTGGAAGTATAGTGAACAGTGTGGAGGATAGTGTTAGACTTCAGGAAGACACGTGGCTGATGAAATTTAACGCAGAACAATGTGAAATTATACATTTTGTTGGAAAGAATGAGAAGAGGACATTTAAACTAAATGGCACAATCCTAAAGGGGGTGCAGGAACAGAGAGACCTGGGGTATATGTATGCACAAATCGTTGAAGGTGGCAGGGCACGTTGAGAAATCAGTTAAAAAGGCTTCCAGGATCCTGGGAATCATAAATAGAGGTACAGAGTACAAAAGTGTGGAAATTATGACGAACCTGTCTAAAACACTGGTTCGGCCTCAACTGGAAAACTGTGTCCAATTCTGGGCACCACACTTTAGGAAGTATGTGAACGCCTTAGCGAACGTGCATAAAAGATTTACAAGAATTATTCCAGGAATGAGGGACTTCAGTTTCGTGGATAGACTGGAGAAGCTGGGGTTTTCTCCTTGGAGCAGAGAAGATTGAGAGCAGATTTGATAGCGGTGTTCAAAGTCATGAGGGGTCTAGACAGAATAGATAGAGAGAAACTGTTAACATTGGCAGAAGGGTCGGGAACCAGAGAACACAGATTTAAGGTGATTGGCAGAAGAACCAAAGGTGACATAAGAAAAAACATTTTTTCGCAGCGAGTGGTTAAGATGTGGAATGCACTGCCTGAAAGGGTGGTGGAGGCAGATTCAATCGTGACTTTCAAAAGGTAGTCAGATAAGTATCTGAAGGGAAACATTGCAGGGCTCCGGGGAAAGGGCAGGGGAGTGGGACTAGCTGAGAGCCGGCACGGGCTCGACGGGGCGAATGGCCTTCTTCCGTGTTGTCACCATTCTATGATTCTATGATTCTAAGAAATGTCAGTGATCGATTGTTTTTATTGAAGAGCTTGCAGTCTGCTCTCTGCACTGAACCCTGGTATCGGATCAGAAATATGTGTTCAGGGGTAACAGGAGTTTTAAGGTCCGCTGGATAGGGTTAATGACACTGATCTGTGGAAACCAGCGCTGACAGATAGATCACAAATACACTGAAATATGGGACAACACCCACTAATGATTCAGCTCCAGGCAGCTGTCTTACTTTCCACCGTCTCCCGCTCTGCCTCACGGTCACTGATTCCAGATGGTCAGGACATGATTTAAACGGTAATATATGTTCCAGTAAAATGTCTATTCAGTTATATTCGAACTGATTTATTTCCATTGTTCAGACACAGTTCAGGAGATCTCTGTGAGGTCCGCACGGACTGTCCAACATCTCCTGTTGTTGGAAATTATTACCGCCGATTGAATAGTGAAATGTTTAGATATTTCCAGTCTCAGAATCCCTCTAACATTGGTGATCTGTTCAGTTCTCACAGCAGGTGAAAGGCATCAGGTTTGCACGGCTCCAGCTGTGTTCAGACACTTTCTGAAACCCCACCGTGACATCTTACAATGTGGGTCATATTATCAGTCAATTTAAAGCGATAGTCTGTTCTTTAAAGATTATTTGTAATGTACTCGGAAAGTTCTCCTCTAAGACATTTATAATGTGTGTATTAAATACATTGGACGTGAAGGTTCTGATATCTACAAATAATTCAAGAATTGATTCCATTTTCAGCACACAATTGAAGTCATTGTCTTCGGCTCTCGCAACGAACTCCGCACCCACAACACAGACACCAATTCTCCTCCCTGGACATAGACTCCATTTCCCTCCCTGGACACAGCCTCCATTCCCCTCCCTGCACACAAACTCCGTTCCCCTACCTGGGCACAGACTACATTGCCCACCCTGGACACAGACTGCATTCCCCTCCCTGGACACAGACATCATTCCCCTCCTGTACACAGGCTCCATTCCCCTCCCTGGACACAGATTCCATTCCCCTCCCTGGACACAGATTCCATTCCCCTTCCTGGACACAGACTCCATTCCCCTTCCTGGACACAGTCTCCATTCCCCTCCCTGGACACAGACTCCATTCCCCTCCCTGGACACAGATTCCATTCCCCTTCCTCGACACAGACTCCATTCCCCTTCCAGGACACAGTCTCCATTCCCCTCCCTGGACACAGACTCCATTCCCCTCCCTGGACACAGGCTCCATTCTCCTCCTGGACACAGATTCCATTCTCCTCCCTGGACACAGTCTCCATTCCCCTCCTGGACACAGGCTCCATTCCCCTCCTGGACACAGACTCCATTCCCCCCCCCACTGCCCACAGACTCCATTCCCCTTCCTGGACACAGTCTCCATTCCCCTCCCTGGACACAGACTCCATTCCCCTCCCTGGACATAGACTCCATTCCCCTCCCTGGACACAGACTCCATTCCGCTCCCTGGACACAGACTCCATTCCCAACCCTGGATACAGACTCCATTCCCCTCCCTGGAGACAGGCTCCATTCCCCTCCCTGGACACAGGCTCCATTCCCCTCCTGGACACAGGCTCCATTCCCCTCCCTGGACACAGATTCCATTCCCCTCCCTGGAAACAGACTCCATTCCCCATTCTGGACACAGACTCCATTCCCCTCCCTGATACAGACTCCATTCAACTCCCTGGACACAGACTCCAATCCCCTTCCTGGACACAGACTCCATTCCCCTCCCTGGCCACAGGCTCCATTCCCCTCCCTGCACACAGACTCCATTCCCCTCCCTGGATATAGACTCCATTGCCCTCCCTGGATACCGACTCCATTCCCCTCCCTGGACACACTCCATTCCCCTCCCTGGAAACAGACTCCATTGCCCTCCCCGGACACAGACTCCATTCCGCTCCCTGGACACAGACTCCTTTCACCACCCTGGACACAGACTCCATTCCCCTCCCTGGCCACAGGCTCCATTCCCCTCCCTGCACACCGAATCCATTCCCCTCCCTGGATACAGACTCCATTCCCCTCCCTGGATACAGACTCCATTCCCCTCCCTGGACACAGACTCCATTCCCCTCCCTGGACACACTCCATTCCACTCCCTTGACACAGACTCCATTGCCCTCCCTGGACACAGACTCCATTCCCTTCCCTGGACATAGACTCCATTCTCCTCCCTGGACACAGACGCCATTCTCCTCCCTGGACACAGGCTCCATTCCCGTCCCTGGGCACAGACTCCATTCCCCTCCCTGGACACAGACTCCATTCCCCTCCCTGCACACAGACTCCATTCCCCTCCCTGCACACAGACTCCATTCACCTCCCCGGACACAGACTCCATTCCTCACCCTGGACACAGACTCCATTCCCCTCCCTGGACACAGGCTCCATTCCTCTCCCTGGACACAGGCTCCATTCCCCTCCCTGCACACAGACTCCATTCCCCTCCCTGCACACAGACTCCATTCCCCTCCCTGGACACAGACTCCATTCCCCTCCCCGGACACAGACTCCATTCCTCACCCTGGACACAGACTCCATTCCCCTCCCTGGACACAGACTCCATTCCTCTCCCTGGACACAGCCTCCATTCCCCTCCCTGGACACAGACTCAGGCAATTAACAATTGCGGTTCACAATTCCACCCCTATTGAATTATATTGCTGAGATTTTTTCTTTTGTCATTGTTGTCCCTGGCAATGTTCCATTTATTGTCCATCCCGAGGTGACCTGAAAAGCTGTAGCTGGGTCTTCTGACTGAGCACTGATGAAGGGAAGAGGATACATGTCCAATTAAGGGTGGCGTGTTAGAATGTAAGAACATGAGAAAAAGGATCAGGAGTTGGCCATAGGGCCCCCCGAGCCTGCTCCCTCGTTAAATAAGATCGTGACTGATCTTCGACCTGAACCTCACTTTCTCGCCCGATCCCGATATCTCCAAAGCCCCGTACATTTGTATCGACACTTCCTTACTCTTGTACTCCAACCCCTTTCAACATGACAATTGCCTTCCTAATTGCTTGCTGTACCTGCACCCTAACTTTCTGAGTTTCCTGTACGAGGGCACCTAAATCTCCCTGAACACCAACATTTAAATGTTTCCCACCATTTAAAAGAAAATAATTTTCTATTCTTCCCACCAATGTGAATAACCTCACATTTTCCGATATGATACTCCATCTGCCACCTTCTTGCCCACTCACTTTTCCTGTCCAAAACCCTTTGCAGGCTCTCTGTGTCCTCCTCACAGCTTACTGTCCCAACCAGCTTTGTACCATCAGCAAACTTGAACACATTACACTCATCTCTGACCTAAGTCGTTGATATAGAATGTTGGAACTGATGGTTCTCAAGACATTACTGGTCTTCCCCTACTCGATCTGAAGGTCACAGGCGAGGGAGGTGCTGTCAAATTAACTTGGTAAGTGAGGCAGTGCATTCCGTAGACCGAACTTAACGAAAGAATAACTGCAGTTTTTATAGCGACCATCACGACCTCAGGAAGATCCAAAGCGTTTTACAGCCAATGAAGTACTTTGAGGTGTCGTCACTCTTAATGCGGCCGCAGTGCTGGAGTGGGTGGATAATGAGTCCAGTATAACACGGACATCGATCACACAAACTGCTCTGTCCTGGATGGAGTTGAGCTTCCTGTGTGTTGATGTAGATGCACCAACCACGTGAGTGGTGATTATTACATCACATTTCTGAACTGAGGCTTCTGGGTGAATGAGAGTCTTTGAGGGATCAGGCGGTGAGTCACTCGTCACACAGTGTCCAGCCTCTGCACCGTCCCTTCCCAGTCTCAGACCCTGCCCAGTCTCTGTCCAGCCTCTGTCCAGCCTCTGACCAGTCTCTGCCCAGCCTCTGCCCAGCCTCTGCCCCGCCCCTGCACAGCCCCTGCCCAGTCACTGCCCAGTCTCTGCCCAGCCTCTGCACAGGCTCTACCCAGTCTCTGCCCAGCCTCTGCCCAGCCTCTGCCCAGCCTCTGACCAGTCTCTGCCCAGCCTCTGCCCAGTCTCTGCCCAGCCTCTGCCCCGCCTCTGCCCAGCCTCTGCCCAGCCTCTGTCCAGTCTCTGCCCCGCACCTGCCCAGTCTCTGCCCAGCCTCTGCCCAGCCTCTGCCCCGCCTTTGCCCAGTCTCTGCCCAGCTTCTGCCCAGCCTCTGCCCAGTCTCTGCCCAGCCTCTGCCCAGCCTCTGCCCAGCCTCTGCCCAGCCTCTGCCCCGCCCCTGCCCAGCCTCTGCCCAGCCTCTGCCCAGCCTCTGCCCAGCCTTTGCCCAATCTCTGCCCAGCCTCTGCCCAGCCCCTGCCCAGTCCCTGCCCAGCCTCTGTCCAGCCTCTGCCCAGCCTCTGCCCAGCCCCTGCCCAGTCCATGCCCAGCCTATATCCAGCCTCTGTCCAGCCTCTGCCCAGCCCTGCCCATCCCTTGCCCAGCCTCTTCCCAGTCTCTGCCCAGCCCCTGCCCAGCCTCTGCCCAGCCGTTGTCCAGCCTCTGGGCTGCCTCTGCCCTGCTCTTGCAGTCACAGTGTTGATATGGCTGGTCCAGTTCAGCTTCCGGTCAATAGTGATCCCCAAGTGTTTGTATTTGTGGACTCGGTGAAATTCATGCGGAGGTGGATGATCTTTGTGTTGATCAATATACCTGGTACTTGTGACGCTGGCTTGTTACCTGCCACGTATCATTCCAAGCCTGGATCTTGTCCAGATCCTGCTATCAGAGGAGTTGTAAATGGTGCTGAATAACGGCAGAATCTTCAGTGAGTGGACCCACTCCTGACCTTATGACGGCGGAAGGTCATTGATGAGGCAGCTGGAGGTCGCTACTCTGCGGACACTTCACTGAGGTACGACAAGAACGACCACTTTCCTTGCAGCAGGTTTGACCTCAGTCAATGGAAAATTTCCCCCCTTGGACCCCCATTGAAAATATGTCTGTATCGAGGCTGTGATGAGGTTTGCATCCGGGTGCGTCTGGCAGAACCCAAACTGAGTATCGGTGAGCCGGGTATTGGTGAGTAGATGCGACTTTACGGCACTACTTTTAACTCCTCAATCACTTTACTGATAATCAACAGAGAACTGATAGGGTGGTAATTGGTCGGGTTAGATTTATCTCGTTGTTGTGGATAGGATATACCTCGCCTCTTTTCAGCTTGTCTGGTAGATGTCAGTCATAGTCATTGAGTCATAACGGCACAGGTGGAGGCCATTCGGCCCATCGAGTCCGTGACGACTCTCTGTAGACCAATCCAGTCAGTCCCATTCCTCTGCTCGATCCCCGTAGCCCTGCAAGTTTATTTCCCTCAAGTGCCGATCCAGTCTACCCTTGAAAACATTGAGTGTCTCCGCTTCAACCACTTCCGTCGTCAGCGAGGTCCAGGTCCTCATCATCACGTTTTTCCTCACATCCCCCCTGTATTTCTTGCCCAAAACCTAAAATCTGTCTCCCCTAGTCCTTGTACCATCAACTAGTTGGAACAGCCTTTCCCCGTCTAGCCTATCCAAACCCGTCATAATTTTGTCCACCTTTATCAAATCACCCTTAACCTCCTTTGCTCTATTGGAAACAAATCCAGCTTCTCCAACCTGTCCTTGTAACTAAGTGTCATAACTCGAACGGCCTGAAGAGGGAGCTGCGAGCTCTGGTGTGAAGGTCTTCAGCACTACATCCGGGATCTTCTCAGGATCAACGACCTTCGCTGTGTCCAGTTCATTCAGCTGCTTCTTAACATCACGTGGACTGAAACGCATTAGCTGGATTCTGTTCTCTGTGATGGCGGAGATCTCAGGTGGACTGACTCGGCCCATCCATTCAGCACCTTGGACTGAAAATTTTGGCAGTCACATCGAACTTCATGCCTCCTGTCCCCCGTTTTTCAGGATGGGGATGTTTATGAAGCCTCCTCCTTCTGTTAGTTACCGAACTGTCCACCACCAATTTCGGCTCGATATGATAGATCTGCAGAGTTTTGCTCTGATTCCCCTGGTTGTGGGAGCACATAGCTCTGTGCTAAACAGCTGCTTTTGATCTTTAACATGCAGATAGCCCTGTGCATATCTGAATCTGAGCTATGCCTGGTTCTGCTACCGGCACGTCCCTCCACACTGAACTACGATTGGTCTAATGGTCCAATTCTGATGAAAATTAATCGACCTAAAACTTAAACTTCATCTTTCTCTCTCCACAGATGCTGCCTGGCCTGCTGAGGGGTTCCAGTATTTTCTGTTATTATTTTTGATTTCATGGCATGATGGTGATAATAGAGTGAGGGATGTGTCAGGCCATTAGGTTACAGATTATGGTGGTTTACTAATCTGGGGCTTCTGATCCATAGCGCCCATTGGAGACCCAGTTTTAGGGTCACTGATCCGTCCCTCTGATCCCGGTGGAGTCCAATCCTGGGGGTTACTGATCCGTCCTTCTGAACCGGGTGGAGTCGAATTCTGGGGGTCACTGATCCATCCCTCTGACCCCGGTGGAGTCCAATTCTGGGGGTCACTGATCCATCCCTCTGACCCCGGTGGTGTCCAATTCTGGGGGTCACTGATCCAGCCCTCTGACCCCGGTGGAGTCCAATCCTGGGGGTCACTGATCCATCCCTCTGACCCCGGTGGAGTCCAATTCTGGGGGTTACTGATCTGTCCCTCTGATCCCGGTGGAGTCCAATTCTGGGGGTCACTGATCCATCCCTCTGATCCCGGTGGAGTCCAATTCTGTGGGTCACTGATCCGTCCCACTGACCCCGGTGGAAACCCATTTTGGGGTCACTGATCTGTTCCACTGACCCTGGTGGAGTCCCATTTTGGGGTCACTGATCTGTTCCACTGACCCCGGTGGAAACCCATTTTGGGGTCACTGATCTGCCCCTCTGACCCTGGATGTTCCGCTGCACTACCTGATGGAGGAGGTCCACACGGTGGAGATGAGATGTTGTTTTCACAAGGACTGTGCGGCCATTATTTCTAATAATTCTATAGTGCACACTCGTTTCTGCGACTTGTAGTTTGGTGAAGATAACATCAAGTAGATTACTGCCTTGTGATGCTTCGTTCACCATGTGACACAGCCGTAGTCTGGCAGCTGTTTCCTTCAGGACTCCCCGAGATCGGTCAGGGGTGGTACCCCCGGGTCACTCTTGGTGTTGGACATGGAAATCCGCAACCAGAGTGCATTCTGGGAATTTGTTACCCTGAGAGATTCTTCCAAGTGAAGTTCCACAGTTGAGGGGACGGTAGGTAGTGATCGGCAGCAGGTTTCCTTGACCTTGTTTGACCTGAAGCCTTGAGATGTCATGAGCTCCAGAGGCCGTGCTGAGGATTCCCAGGGGATTCCCACCCGGCAGTATAGAAACATAGAAACATAGAAACTAGGAGCAGGAGTAGGCCATTCGGCCCGTCGAGCCTGCTCCACGATTCAATACGATCATGGCTGATCATCCAAATCCAGTACCCTGTCCCTGCTTTCCCACACAGAATCCCCATCGAGCCTACACCGACACATATCCCACCCTATCCCCGTAACCCCACGTATTTAATTCCCCCTAACATATCCCATCCTATCTGCGTAACCCCACATATTTAATCCCCCCCTAACACTAAGGGTCAATTTATCATAGCCAAATCAACCTAACCCGCACATTTTTGGACTGTGGGAGGAAACCGGAGCACCCGGAGGAAACCCACGCAGACACGGGGAGAATGTGCAAACTCCACACAGACAGTCACCCGAGGCCGGATTCGAACCCGGGTCCCTGGCGCTGTGAGGCACCAGTACTAACCACTATGCCACCGTGTTGCCCCCTCACAGTATATAACTGTGCCCCATCACTACACCAAGTGCCGCCCCGCCCCCTCACCGCCAAACGCGGAGCATTGGCTCCTGGTGCCCCAAATCCTCAAATTAAATCTCCTCATTCTTCTGCTTAAATGCCTTCATGGATCTTGCCGATCCTTCTCTCTGTAACTTCATCAAGACCTACAGCACACGCGCCCCCCCGTGAACTCTCCATTCCTGTAACTCCATTAAACCTCGTCTCCTCTCGAACGGTCTGCCCGTGTCTGCAGCCTCTTGTCCACGCTCTTTTCCCATCGCTCCACTAGCGGCGGCCATGAATTCAGCCGCCGAGATCTCACCTTCTGGAATTTATTCCCTAAATACTTCTTCCTCTCCACCTGCCTCCCCTCATGGAAGGATCTCATTAAAACCCAGATGTTTGCTCTCTCCTCCTTATCTCTCCATCTTTGGCTTCGCGTCCCATTCCCGTTTCTGTGTTTTTTCCCCAAATTAAAGCCGCTCTATAATGTAAATTTCTGTGTAATTACTGACGGAATCAATATTTGTTATCAATTCTTTGCAGTATCAGTTTATTGAAAATATTGCCACTTCTCTAAAGTTGAATATTTTATTGCTGTCGTGGTTTAAGGTTCCACCAGTGTCCTATGACTCACTGAGTAGGAGTTACATCCGAGTCTCATTCAAAACCCACACGTCCCATCCACTGGTTCATTCAGTCCTGACCCAACACCCACACGGCCCATTCACTGGTTCATTCACAGAATCCCCACAGTGCAGTTAGAGGCCATTTCGGCACATCGAGCCTGCACCGACACATATCCGACCCTATCTCCGTAACCCCACGTATATTAAACCCCTAGCACTAAGGGTCAATTTATCATAGCCAAATCAACATAACACGCACATCTTTCGACTGTGGGAGGAAATGGGAGCACCCGGAGGAAATCCACGGAGACACAGGGAGAATGTGCAAACTCCACACAGACAGTCACCCGTGGCCGGATTCGAACCCGGGTCCCTAGCGCTGTGAGGCAACAGTGCTAACCACTATGCCACCGTGTTGTCCTGAAATAGCACCCACATGGCCCATCCACTGATTCATTCAGTCCTGGCCCAACACCTACACGTCCTATCCACTAATTCATTCAGTCCTGACCCAACACCCACACGTCCCATTCACTGGTTCATTCAGTCCTGACCCAACACCCACACGGCCCATCCACTGGGTCATTCAGTCCTGGCCGAACACCCACACGTCCCATCCACTGGGTCATTCAGTCAAGACCCAACACCCACACGTCCCATCCACTGGTTCATTCAGACCTGACCCAACACCCACACGGCCCATCCACTGATTCATTCTGTCCTGTCCCAACACCCACACGTCCCATCCACTGGGTCATTCAGTCCTGGCCCAACACCCACACGTCCCATCCACTGGTTCATTCAGTCCTGACTCAACACCCTCACGTCCCATCCACTGGTTCACTCAGTCCTGACATAACACCCACACGACCCATCCACTGGTACATTCAGTCCTGACCCAACACCCACACGTCCCATCCACTAATTCATTCAGTCCTGACCCAACACCCACATGGCCCATCCACTGGTACATTCAGTCCTGACCCAACACCCACACGTCCCATCCACTAATTCATTCAGTCCTGACCCAACACCCAAAAGTCCCATCCACTGGGTCATTCAGTCCTGACCCAACACCCACACGTCCCATCCACCGATTCATTCAGTCCTGACCCAACACCCACACGGCCCATCCACCGATTCATTCAGTCCTGACCCAACACCCACACGGCCCATCCACTGGGTCATTCAGTCCTGACCCAACACCCACACGTCCCATCCACTGGTTCATTCAGTCCTGACACAAAATCCACAGGTCCCATCCACTGGTTCAATCAGTCCTGGCCCAACACCCACACGTCCCATCCACTGGTTCATTCAGTCCTGACTCAACACCCTCACGTCCCATCCACTGGTTCACTCAGTCCTGACATAACACCCACACGACCGATCCACTGGTACATTCAGTCCTGACCCAACACCCACACGTCCCATCCACTAATTCATTCAGTCCTGACCCAACACCCACATGGCCCATCCACTGGTACATTCAGTCCTGACCCAACACCCACACGTCCCATCCACTGGGTCATTCAGTCCTGGCCCAACACCCACACGTCCCATCCACTGGTTCATTCAGTCCTGACTCAACACCCTCACGTCCCATCCACTGGTTCACTCAGTCCTGACATAACACCCACACGACCCATCCACTGGTACATTCAGTCCTGACCCAACACCCACACGTCCCATCCACTAATTCATTCAGTCCTGACCCAACACCCACATGGCCCATCCACTGGTACATTCAGTCCTGACCCAACACCCACACGTCCCATCCACTAATTCATTCAGTCCTGACCCAACACCCAAAAGTCCCATCCACTGGGTCATTCAGTCCTGACCCAACACCCACACGTCCCATCCACCGATTCATTCAGTCCTGACCCAACACCCACACGGCCCATCCACCGATTCATTCAGTCCTGACCCAACACCCACACGGCCCATCCACTGGGTCATTCAGTCCTGACCCAACACCCACACGTCCCATCCACTGGTTCATTCAGTCCTGACACAAAATCCACAGGTCCCATCCACTGGTTCAATCAGTCCTGGCCCAACACCCACACGTCCCATCCACTGGTTCATTCAGTCCTGACTCAACACCCTCACGTCCCATCCACTGGTTCACTCAGTCCTGACATAACACCCACACGACCGATCCACTGGTACATTCAGTCCTGACCCAACACCCACACGTCCCATCCACTAATTCATTCAGTCCTGACCCAACACCCACATGGCCCATCCACTGGTACATTCAGTCCTGACCCAACACCCACACGTCCCATCCACTAATTCATTCAGTCCTGACCCAACACCCAAAAGTCCCATCCACTGGGTCATTCAGTCCTGACCCAACACCCACACGTCCCATCCACTGGGTCATTCAGTCCTGACCCAACACCCACACGTCCCATCCACTGCTTCATTCAGTCCTGGCCCAACACCCACACGTCTCATCCACTGGTTTATTCAGTCCTGACCCAAAACCCACACGGCCCATCCACCGATTCATTCAGTCCTGACCCAACACCCACACGGCCCATCCACTGGGTCATTCAGTCCTGACCCAACACCCACACGTCCCATCCACCGATTCATTCAGTCCTGACCCAACACCCACACGGCCCATCCACCGATTCATTCAGTCCTGACCCAACACCCACACGGCCCATCCACTGGGTCATTCAGTCCTGACCCAACACCCACACGTCCCATCCATTGGTTCATTCAGTCCTGACCCAAAATCCACAGGTCCCATCCACTGGTTCATTCAGTCCTGGCCCAACACCAACACGTCCCATCCACTGTTTTATTCAGTCCTGACCCAACACCCACACGTCCCATCCACTGGGTCATTCAGTCCTGATCCAACACCCACACGTCCCATCCACTGGGTCATTCAGTCCTGATCCAACACCCACACGTGCCATCCACTGGTTCATTCAGTCCTGACACAACACCCACACTTCCTATCCACTGGTTCATTCAGTCCTGACCCAACACCCACACGTCCCATCCACTGGACCATTCAGTCCTGACCCAACACCCACACGTCCCATCCACTGGTTCATTCAGTCCTGACCCAACACCCACACGTCCCATCCACTCGTTCATTCAGTCCTGACCCAATACCCACACGTCCCATCAACTGAGTCATTCAGTCCTGACCCAACACCCACAAGTCCCATTCACTGGGTCATTCAGTCCTGACCCAACACCCACACGTCCCATCCACTGGGTCATTCAGTCCTGATCAACACCCACACGTCCCATCCACTGGGTCATTCAGTCCTGACCCAACACTCACACGTCCCATCCACTGGGTCATTCAGTCCTGACCCAACACTCACACGTCCCATCCATTGATTGAGTCAGTCCTGACCCAACACCCGAACGTCCCATCCACTGGTTCATTCAGTACTGACCCAACACCCACTCATCCTATCCACTTTGTGAGGGGTATCTTAATCATTCCCTCACCCCTCCAGTTCCTAGACTTTGGACTTATTTAGGGGTTGTGAACAAAATTGCAGTCAACGACATGTTCTGATGAAATAATTTTACTTTATTAAAAGAAAAAACGTAACGAACTTGAAACACACTTATTACTTAAACACAGATTTGGGGAGCAAACGGTACAAGCGAGGGAAAAGACAATATATCAAACAAAACCTTATCCCTCCCAAAGATCCCACTATCTAGCTAGGCTTTTGTTTTCAGGAGATCAGGGATAATGCTCACCAACGAATCCTTGACAGGATTTTTAGAGCCTTTTGTTTAAAAGAAACCGAAAGGCCCTTGTTGCTGCGAGGTGTCCGATGGTCACTGATGCAGTCGCTCTGGTTTCTTCTTGCGTGCTGGTCTGTTTTCTGGCCTTCTTCCTCGTGGCTTGTGGTAGGTTTTGCTGGAGCAGGGAGAGAGCTGTGTCCGCATGGTCAGCCAGATCGAAAGAGAGAGAAATTATGCCACAGGCTTTCAAATTATACTGTTTCTTTTTCGCGCCCAAAAAACCCTTACTAAAACGGATTCCTTTTGGCTGCAAATGAACCTTGCTTCGTCCAATTGTCTAGTTTTGGCGGGCTTGCCAGTTCCGATGGCTTTTGCTCAGTGTTAAACAAGAATTGATCGTTTTCCGACTTAAACACAGCCTTATCTACGCGCCAAATCTCCCCCTATTGTCCTAGTTCTGTTGGCGGGCTTTTAAATCTGTTCTGTGGATACCTGGTTGATTGTTTTTTTTGATGGGATAATGGCTATGAAACTGTGTGATCGAAGTTTTCTTGTCAGGAATCGTTTTTAGATTTCCAGCCTCTTGTTTGCCCCTGGGGATTCATATTTGAATGTGTTTGCGAGTTTTTGCTTTGTCTCTTGCACCTTGGTAGGATTCGCAGTGTAAACAATTCCCAGACAGCTTGATCTGTTCACTGCCCGGCCACGCCCCTCGCAGCTTGTGTCTGTGAAAGGTGTCTCTCCCAAAAGTAAGATTCAAAAAGTCAGTTTCCTCAGGTTTTTTTCTTCCCTGATCTTTAGGGTTTTACATCAAATCACTTAAATTAGGCCCCATCATCCCAAGTTTGTATGAAAAGTCCAAAAATCACTCCCTTTAGGGCTCTGTTCGAGTTTCTGGGGGATTTTGCGAAGCCTACAACTGGTTGATTCAGTCCTGACCCAACACCCACTCGTCCCATCCACGGGTTCATTCAGTCCCTGACCCAACACCCACTCGTCCCATCCACGGGTTCATTGCCCCAGTGCTTTCCAAGCTTCCACTGGGGGCGTTGCGCATACTCCACTGCTCCTGGCTATCTCCCAGTATCCCGCTCGTATTCACTGTCTTTTTTCATGGTTTATTAAAAATAATTATTGCATTTTCCTTGCCTCTAATAGAGATGCTGTCTGTTACTGGGATTCAGTGGAAGGGTTTCCTTCTGTAAGTGCCACTCTTCGAAAGCCATTCATTAGATATAAAAGGCTTTGGGAAGTAAGTTTTTGTTGTTTCTTTCATAAAACTGCCACTGATATTCCACTGAGGTGAACTTTTAAAATATTGAACCATTTCCCTTGGGATGAATACACAACCCAGCCTAAATATGGTTATCCAAAATGTTTACATATGCAGTTTCCAGCAGGGTCACAGGAGAGTGATCCGGATTAGAAACCCTGGGTTAATGTCGCTCCTAACCCAAGGTCATGGAGGCCATTGTAGATTCCAACTGCCAGCCCCGTGCAGGCCGGGAATTGGAGCTGGCTTCCTGCTACACCAGGGCGGTGTTTCACTATAAACCCTCTCTCCAGCAGAAAGTACTGTCACTGGTAAAGTAATTAGATTCTGTCCCTGGATTCAATAATAATGCTGCACATTTCACCCAGAATTCTGTCATTGCTGCTGTTGCTCTCAGTCTGAAGAATAAGTTCCCTGTTTTTCTGTTCCTTACAGTGAACTTGGTGACGATTGTGATCCTGTCTCGGGGAAGGTGCGGTCTCTCCAAATGTGTCACCCGTTACCTGGTGTCCATGGCAGCGGCGGATCTACTGGTCGTTATCACTGATCTCATATTCAGGCAGATTCATATTCTTTATTGGGATCAGTTTCAGTTCATGAGGAAGATTAAAGTGTGTAATATCCACGCCATCCTGCTTTACACAGTCACAGACTGTTCTGTCTGGTTCACAGTAACTTTCACCTTCGATCGATTTGTGGCCATTTGTTGGCAGAAGCTGAAAATAAAATATTGCACCGAGAAAACGGCGGCTGTGGTTCTCGGAACAGTGAGTGTGCTGTTCTGTGTAAAGAACACTTTCTGGTACTTTCTGTATAGTGGGGAATATCAGTTTTCCAATTATCCTTGGTTTTGTTTTGTATCAACGGAAGTTATTGAGTCTCCAGTATGGGGTGTAATTGAAACTCTTCATTATATTTTAACCCCATTGGTTCCATTTGTCCTGGTTCTACTGCTCAATGTTTTAACCGTCAGACACGTTTTAGTGTCGAGCAGAGTCCGCAGGAGACTCCGGGCCCACAGCAGTGGGGAGAGTCCCAGTGACCCAGAGATGGAGAAGCGAAGGAAATCCATCATTTTACTGTTTGTTATATCCGGGAATTTTATCCTGTTATGGGCCGTGTTTCTGTTTTATTCTGTGTGTAACCGATTTAATCTGTTGAGATATATTTATGTATATCTACCTCAATATTTACATGAACTGGGATTTATGCTTCAGCTCCTGAGTTGCTGCACCAACACGTGTATTTATGCCGTGACCCAGACTAAATTCAGAGAGGAGTTGAAGAATGTGGTGAAATATCCCTTTTGTGTAATTGTTAAATTCATTAAATGACGAGAAGACTTTGCGCCATCACAAAGTGTTGGTCTGGTGTTCTGCCCAATCGCCTCATCTCTGTGAGACACACACAGTGAGGCCGGTTTTCATCTTTCACCGCCCGGATTCAGCGACTGACAGGACCGGTAGAGGTGGGGAGTCCGCGGAGATCAGTCCCGCTGGTTTCCTGCTGGTTTTTAGCCCCGCTAACTCCTCTGGTGCGGCCTGGGGCGCGTTTATGAAGCTCCGGACCGCCAGGCTCGAGTTTCATGTGTTTACCCAAAGGGGGCGGCGCGGGGAAGGTCGCTCTGTCAGTTTACAGTCCACGGGCGGACGGGCCGCTCAATCCCCAGCGCCCGCAGGGGAAATGGCGTGGGCCCAACCTGCAGCCGGGGAGCGAGGCTTTAAAAGGCTCAAATATCAGCACAGAGAGAGCGGGGTCACTGACCGAGTGCGGCGGGGAGAAAAGGAGTGACGTCACAGGACAGCAGCTCGGTGAGGATTACCGTTATTTGGCTTTTTAATCTGGGGAAGTAGCTTTAAACTAAGAGCTGGGAAAATATAACAATAACTTTATTAAACCAATACATTAAACCAGATTAACTCATTAGTTAATACAACTAAAAACTTTGAGTGAATAAAAAGCTTAACGAATTCAATCTATAAAACAAGTTTAGATTGGGATGACAGGTCAGGTGGTGTGTCGCAACTACAGCCTGTGGGAGTTGGAGGAGACCAATGAGATCCCGGGAAAACACATCTGCAGTAAGTGTCTGCAACTGGAGGAACTTCGGCTCAGAGTTGTTGAGCTGGAGTCCGAGCTGCAGACATTACGATGCATCAGGGAGGGGGAGAGTTGGCTAGAGATTTTGATCCATGTGTCAGTGACACCGCGTAGGTTAGGCAGTTCATAGAATCATAGAACCATAGAAAATTTGCAGCAAGGAAGGAGGCCATTTCGGCCCATCGTGTCCGCTCAGGCCAACAAAGAGCTATCCAGCCTAATCCCACTTCCCAGCTCTTGGTCCGTAGCCCTGCAGGTTACAGCATCCCAAGTGCACATCCAAATACTTTTTAAATGTGGTTAGGATTTCTGCCTCTACCACCTCTCAGGCAGTGAGTTTCCAGACCACCATGTTGGTGAAATATTAATTCACTCGAGTCTGTTTCAAAGCAAAAGATCACAGTTTATTATTCAAAGCGCTCTGGGAGAAGTGTCATAGCCTGCGGTCCAATGACCAGCTTTTCAATTTAATAGTGGTCAGCCAAGCTTCTTTATACACTTCAAGAAGCCAGAAAATCCATACATCAGCACAGTTATTTCATCATGAGCGACCCTTAGGGTCTCTAAAAACAACTTGATTAGAATCTTACACTGTTCGCGAAACTCATCCTTTTCTTCTGCTTTTGTTTAATAGAGGTCAGCCACCTGCACTGCAAGGTTTCATTCTTATGCCTTTTTGAGGTTAGTTTATTATAGAAAACAATGATTCACGTTTTGTTCTGCAGTGTCTGCATTATCTATACTGCAGACTAAGCAAGTTGGTCTTTTATCTAATTATACCCCTGTCTCCATCGGCTTGTAGCCTTCGGGAGATACTTTGACCTTTACTATAGTCCTTTAAGCAGTTCAACTAGTCTTAAACATTACAACTGATTTGCCCTTACATTATTACAATACATTTTTTACTCTTACAGTCCCTCCTATTGGTCCCTGGCCGAAGCTTGATTTGTCCTGGGGACCATCATACCATGGTTATAACGGCGGCACACAGTTTCTTATGCTCTGTTGACGATATCTTTTGACGATGTTATTGTTGTTTCACAGTCCAATGTAAATGAGAACGCGCTCGGGAGAACGAGAGAGAAAGATACCCCGGAAGAGGTTCAGCTGCACAGTCCAGTCACATCACGACTGTTGAGCTATTCGTACCATTTAGGTTAGGTTCTTCCTCTCCTCTTCCGTTTTTTTTTCTTTTTCCTCCGTCCTCTGCCTGACTTGTCATGAACATGTCCTTCTCTTTGAAATATCGATGATCTATTAATTCCGTGTGTAGACGTATTCCTTGCAGCTTAACGTTTTTCCCTTCTTCATCTGTTTGCCCGTTTCTTCTTGTGCCATATGCCGCAACCAATGGTTTGTCCCTATTATACTCTGTCTCTAAAGTTTTACACTTGCATTAATACAAACGTTACCTGCGCGTAAGCATTTTCCTTTCTTAGATAAACAGAGATATATATTTTATGTTACGATACACCTGCCCCACTGGTGCGGCTGGAATTACATCTTTTGCCATTTGGGCGCAGCAACATTTCAACAATAAGACCAGACCATACATCACTAATATTATAACAAAGCACAAAATTAATCCTTGTACTACTGATGTCCCGAGTGATCCCAACCATCCAGTTGTCCAGCCCCAAAGGGGTGGATGCCGGAGGTTGTTTTAACTTTTTTACTTCTTCCTGTATGTGTTCTGCCAAGTTAGTTATTTATTCTGAGCTGTCTGGTATGTAGGTACAACATTCTGTACCTTTTAGGGCACAGGTTCCCCCTTTTTCTGCCAACACATAGTCAAGGGCCATCCGATTTTGCAGAGCTACTGCGCGGAGGGCTACCATCTCTGCATTAACCTTGACTAGGGCTTCAGCAGTATCATTGGCCACCTGCTCCAAGACGGAGGCCAGGTTAATGGATTCCCTTGCCAATTTAGCCGTTCCATAGAAGGGGAACGCAATGGCCCAGAATCTTTCAGCCTCCGTGATGGCTCGTCTGACTCTCCGGTGGGGGTCCTTCAGAGAAACCACGTGATATATGTAGGGTATGATATAAGCCAGATAACAAGAACCCGTCCATTCTCGGGGCAACCAGGGATAGGCCCTATGTCCGCACACGAAATCAGTCCCTTTGTAGGGGGTATACTTATTTATTTCTGGGGTGTCCCATTCTACTGACAAGTCACCTCTTTTGTTTAATGACGGGAGTTTCACACTACCCGTTTCATCAGGCAAGGCAATGTTATATGTACAGTTACTGTAGCCCACAATAGGTTCTGTTGGTCGTCCCCTCTTTGTGAGACATAGACCACCCCCCTTTTTTTCCTTCTGACTCCTCGTTCTCAGGAACGGTGGTAGATAGGAATCATTATATGTTGACCGTCTCCACCCACTACAACTTTCTGGGTTGTACCCATGACGTTGGAGCTTTGCTATAGTGCTGTCGTCTGTCTTGGCTTCATAACAGCCTACGCTTGTGCATCCTGCTCTAACTCCAAACATCCAACTGACCGTCTCATCATCACTAAGTGGGATTGTTTGTAGGGGGATTCCTTCCTCTGAGTGCGTGGGGACATGGGCGCAGACCCAACAGCTAGCAACGTCAAATCTCTTGGCATAAGTGTATGACTTATACAGGAAGGTATTCACCCGTAACTCTCTTTTGGCCCGTGGGGGTACTCTAGCCTGAGTCCTCCCGAGGCCACATATTATGTTTACACAAACGAGCAAACTACACATGATATCGCGTAACACGTTCATCTTATCACTTTATGTTAACAATGTCCCAAAGGCTATATCGCCAACCTAACCACTTTGTTGCTTGTAGATTCTTTTTTCCTGTGGGTGCGAATAGAATATTGTTCTTAATTTGGTTCCTCAATCACAACCATCTGGATTTCTTCCCGTGGTTCAACCGGTCGGAGTTGACGGGACCGTTCCCATACATATTTCAGGATATATCCCAAGGTATATCCTATCAAGATAATACATATTATCCAAACCAGTGTTTGTGTCAGCGTCCATTTCCATTCGTCATATTGTCTAGCATTTTCCCCACTTTCTATGAAAGGTATTTGTTCTGGTGCAGCCATTCTTAAGTTGGTGAAGGGTCATAGGCTTTCAGCTGTGTCCAGTGCTTCCATCGTCCCATGCCCTTTATATCAATGCAAGCACACGTATCCCCACTAATTAAAATCTGATATGGCCCTGACCATTTTGGGGCGAACCCGGGTTTTCCTGGTAGATTCTTAACCATTACCTTGGTCCCCGCTGGAGGGATATATGGGAACGCGGTCAATTCTAAATCCTTATCCTTTTCTTCCTGTCTGTCCCGCGTTTGCTGCCTCATTTCCTTTAACTGACTGCTTAATTGGAGGACATACCTTCGGAGCTTATCCTTTAGAGGACCCACATCCTCTCCTCCTTCCAGTCCCGGGCTACAAGTTTTGCACTTCCTACTGTTGCCAAATGGCAAAGTGGTTTTCCACAGTTTACTTTGTTCCCTTCTCCCTGTACCCAGGTTAACTTTCCTTGTCGTGAATCTATTAACAAATTAAATTCTTTTAACAAATCTATTCCTAAGATAGTCCCCTCACTGTTTGGGCATACACAAAATTGTGCGGGTAATAGTCGTCCCGCTAATTCCAATACTTGTATCTCACTTTTAAATGCATGTAAACGCTTCCCTCCCAACGTGTCATGTACATTTCTTCCTCTATTTTTACTTGGCAACTATGCTCATCCCCTTCTGTTAATATTCCGGATGCTGGGTTTATTCCAGTTTTTTTTTGTATTAATACTGATCCATCTCTTGGTAAGAGGATGGTTTCCCATTTTGCTTTCCGGCTATCTGATATAGTTCTGTTTAAAAGCCCATGGGGTTAATTTATAAAATCTTAATTTTCCTTCTGTCACTGTGGGGAAATACAAACTTAAAATTAAGACACTTAATTTAATAATGTCCATAATCTTTAAATTTCGTTCAGCCATACTAAAGTTGTTGCTTATAACTGGAGAAAAATTAGTTTTTCACATTTAAACAAGTTGCTTTGGAGGATTCCACCATAGCAACCGCGACTCCAAGGTTAAATCTTAGACTGAAACTCAATCTTTTGTTAAACAAACTTTTTGTTTTTCTTCTCAGTTTTTACACACCAGCTTAACTTAAATTGTAGTTTGAAGTTTTGTTTCAATTCTGGGTGCACAATCTTATTCAATGCGGTCTACACAAATTTACACCAACCAGAATTTCACCGTGGCCACAATGAAAGTCTGGTTTTAATAGGTTAATTAACCTCAATAACTCCAATTCAATCCAGATCAATTTTTTTTAAACTAACCAGTATCACTTGGAAAAGTAAGAAACCATATTAACAAATAAACAATTACCCATGCCTTGTAAACATTCAAATTCATTTTCTTCCAGGCACATTGGCAACTGTGACTTCAAGGCTCAAGCTTATCTTTTGTAAAACAATTAACAAACTTAAAACAACACACACTTGTATATCATTCAAGACAAGTCTTCAAGGGGTTAAACAGCTTTTAACTCTCTGTACAAAAGAGTGGGTGGAGCTAAAACAAAAATGACTTCCACTTTTTTAAAGACAGACTTTCAGACAAAAGGATTACGGTAACTTCTTAAACATTCACAGTCTAGCAAACTTTCACTCTTTAACTCACACTTTCAGACAAACTTTGATCCCAGAATTTTTTAAGGTTCCTGTCACTTAGCAAATCTTGAGTTTTATTTTTTCTCGGCACAAATATTAATAACTTCCATGTCGGTAAAACTTTAAATTTCTCTTTTTTTTGTAGCTCGGTGTCTCAGCAGCTTTTCCTGGCTTTCCAATTCCCTGTTTTTTTTTTCCTTCCTTTGCTGAGTTTTCAGATTGGTTAGCCTGCATAATCGATCTTTTTCAGTAGCTTTATCTCTCCCTCTCTCTCCTGCACTTTATGCTTAACCATATGGCTATGTTTCTCTCTTAACCCGTTGTGTTCAAGAGCTTACTGTGCTGCTAGATCGGCGGCCTGGTTCCCTTTTTGATCCTGATTTTGTATTTTCTGGTGTGCCTTTATTTTTTTATTTTTTATTTTTTTTTCTTAAGGGAACGTTTCACGAATTTGCGTGTCGTCCTTGTGCAGGTGCCATGCTAATCTACTCTGTATCGTTCCTAACTTTAGTTCATGTGCTGCGGAGGCGAGCACAAGCCTTTATTTTTATTACTGCTGCTTGTGTTGGGGCCTTTGCAGCTTCCAAGAGGTCCTCTATCCGCTGCTATTATGGCAACATTTGGTATATAACTCCGACTATAATTAAAGAGTCCTAACACTTTTCTGACCTCACCTTACCGAGACGGGTCTTGGCATCTCTTGGATCGCCTTCCGTCGTTCTTGTGGCATGGTCCTTACCCCCTGGGACAATTGTTATCCCAAATATGTGACCGTAGTCTGCCTTTTCGAGGTTAGTTTATTATAGAAAACAATGATTCACGTTTTGTTCTGCAGTGTCTGCATTATCTATACCGCAGACTAAGCAAGTTGGTCTTTTATCTAATTATACCCCAGTCTCCATCGGCTTGTAGCCTTCGGGAGATACTTTGACCTTTACTATAGTCCTTTAAGCAGTTCAACTATTCTGAAACATTACAACTGATTTGCCCTTACATTATTACAATTAATTTTTTACTCTTACAACCACAACCATCTGGGTGAAGAAATTTCCCCTCAAATCCCCTCTAAACCTTCCACCAATTACTTTAAATCTGTGCCCCCGGTTTTTGACCCCTCTGCTAAGGGAAATAGGTCCTTTCTATCCACTTTATCTCGGCCCCTCGTAATTTTATACACCTCAATATGGTCTCCCATCAGCCTCCTTTGTTCCAATGAAAACAAACCCAGCCTATCCAGTCTTTCCTCACAGATAAGATTCTCTACTCCCGGCAACATCCTTGTAAATCTCTTCACTACCCTCTCTGGTGCAGTCACAT
Organism: Squalus acanthias; assembly: GCA_030390025.1. Lineage (NCBI taxonomy): Eukaryota > Metazoa > Chordata > Chondrichthyes > Squaliformes > Squalidae > Squalus > Squalus acanthias. Next base: position 727,880 of record JASTWF010000150.1, on the reverse strand, counting down.
CTTTCCTGTAATGTGGTGACCAGAACTGCACGCAGTACTCTAGCTGAGGCCTAACTAGTGTTTTATACAGTAAAAGCATAACCGCCCCCCTCTTGTATTTTATGCCACGGCTAATAAATTCAAGCATAGAAACATCGAAGATAGGAGCAGGAGTAGGCCATTCGGCCCCTCGAGCCTGTTCCGCCATTTAATGAGGTCATGGCTGATCAACCAAATTCAGTACCCTGTCCCGGCTTTCTACCCATATCCCTTGATCCCTTTAGCCTTAAGAAATATATCTAACTCCTTCTTGAATATATTTAATGAATTGACCTCAACTGCCTTCTGTGGTAGAGAATTCCACACGTTCACCACTCTCTGGGTGAAGAAATTCCTCCTCATCTCAGTCTTAAATGGCTTACCCCTCATCCTTAGACTGTGACCCCTGGTTCTGGACTCCAACGCCATCGGGAACATCCTTCCTGCATCTAGTCTTTCTAGTCCTGTTAGAGTTTTATAAGTTTCAATGAGATCCCCTCTCATTCTTCTAAACTCTAGCGAATATAAGTCTAATCGACACAAGTTCTCTTCATACGTCATCCCTGCCATCCCAGGTACCAGTCTGGTGAATCTTCGCTGCACTCTCTCCATGGCAAGAACATCCTTCCTCAGATAAGGCGACCAAAACTGCACACAATACTCAAGGTGTGGTCTCATCAAGGCCCTGTACAACTGCAGCAAGACATCTTTGCTGCTGTACTCGAATTCTCTCGCTATGAAGCCCAACATACCATTTGCCTTCTTAACCGCCTGCTGCACCTGCATGCTTACCTTCAGCGACTGGTGTACAAGGACACCTAGGTCTCGTTGCACTTCCCCTTTTCCCAATCTATTGCCGTTCAGATAATAATCCGTCTTCCTGTTTTTGCCAACAAGTGGATAATCTCGCATTTATCCACATTATACTGCATCTGCCATGCATCTACCCAATCACCCAACCTGTCCAAATCATACTGGAGTTTCTCTGCATCCTCCTCACAGCACACACGCCCACCCAGCTTTGTGTCGTCTGCAAACTTGGAGATATTACATCTAGTTGCCTCTAGATCATTAATATATATTGTGAATAGCTGGGGTCCTAGCACCGATCCCTGCGGTACCCCACTAGTCACTGCCTGCCACTCTGAAAAAGACCCGTTTATACCAAATCTTTGCTTCCTGTCTGCCAACCAGTTCTCTATCCAAGTCAGCACCTTACCCCCAATCTCATGTGCTTTAACTTTGCACGCTAATCTCTTATGCGGGACCTTATCGAATGCCTTCTGAAAGTCCAAATACACCACATCCACTGGTTCCCCCTTATTCATTCTGCCAGTTACATCCTCAACAAATTCCAGTGGATTAGTCAAGCATGATTTACCTTTTGTAAATCCATGTTGACGTTGTCCGATCCTTTCACTGTTTTCCAAGTGCTCTACTATTACATCTTTTACAATGGACTCTATAATTTCCCCACTACCGATGTCAGGCTTACCGGTCTGTAATTCCCCGTTTTCTCTCTACACCTTTTTAAATAGTGGGGTTACATTAGCTACCCTCCAATCCATGGGAACTTTTCCAGAATCTATAGAATTTTGGAAGATTACCAGCAATACATCTACTGTTTCTAGGGCCACTTCCTTAATTAGCCTAGGATGTAGATTATCAGGCCCTGGGGATTTATCGGCCTTTAATCCCGTCAATTTCCCTAACACCATTTCCCTACAAATAATGATTTCATTCAATTGCTCCCTCTCAGTTGACCCCATGTCCCCCGACATCTCTAGGAGGTTATTTGTGTCCTCCTTTGTGAAGACAGAACCAAAGTATGTATTTAATTGGTCTGCCATTTCTTTTTTCCACATTATAAATTCCCCTGATTCTGACTGCAAGGGACCTACGCTTGACTTCACCAATCTTTTACTTTTCACATATCGAGAGAAGATTTTACAGTCAGTTTTTATGTTCCCTGCAAGCTTACTCTCATATTCTATTGTCCCCCTCTTAACTAATCCCTTTGTACTCCTTTGCTGAATCCTAAACTGCTCCCAATCATCAGGTTTGCTTTTGTATGCCTTCTTTGCCACCTTATCTACCTGGCCTGCTACCTTCAGGGACCTGTGGACTCCAAGATCCCTTTGTTCTTCTACGCTACTCAGTGTCCTACCATTTAATGTGTATACCATTTCCTTGTTAGCCCTCCCCAAATGCATTACCTCACACTTCTCCGGATTGAATTCCATTTGCCACTGTTCTGTCCACCTGACAAATTTATTGATATTTTCCTGCAGTCTACAGCTTCATTATTCAGTATCAACCACACAGCCGATTTTAGTATCATCTGCAATCTTCTTAATCATACCCCCTATATTCAAGTCTAGATCATTGATAGATACCACAAAAAGCAAGGGACCTAGTGCTGAGCCCTGCAGAACCCCACTGGAAACAGCCTTCCAGTCACAAAAACACCCATCAACCATTACCCTCTGCTTCCTCCCTCCGAGCCAGTTTTGAATCCAACTTGACACTTTGCCCTGGATCCCATGGGCTTTTAACTTCGTGTCCAGTCTGCCATGTGGAACCTTATCAAAAGCCTTGCTGAAATCCATATACACTACATCAAACGCACTACCCTCATCTACCCTCCTTTTTACCTCCTCAAAAAATTCAATCAAGTTTGTCAGACATGACCTTTCCTTGATTAATCCGTGTCTTTCGAAATGAAGATTTATCCTGTCCTTCAGAATTCTTTCCAACAGTTTTCCCACCACCGAGGTTAGGCTGACTGGCCTGTAATTACTCGGTCTATCTTTTTCTCCCTTTTTAAACAAGGGTACAACATTAGCAGTCCTCCAGTCCTCCGGCACCACACCTGAAGCCAGAGAGGATTGGAAAGTGATGGTCAGGGCCTCTGCTATTTCCTCTTTTGCTTCGCTTAACAGCTTGGGATACATTTCATCCGGGCCTGGCGATTTTTCCACTTTTAAAGCTGCTAACCCCCTTAATATTTCCTCTCTCACTATGATTATTTCATCTAATATTTCACAGTCCTCCTCCCTGATAGCAATGTCTGCTTCGCCCCTCTCCTTTGTGCAAACAGACGCAAAGTATTCATTAAGAACCCTACCGACGTCTCTCGCCTCCACACACAGATTACACTCATGATCTCTAATAGGCCCTACCCTTTCTTTATTTATCCTCTTAATCTTAATATATTTATAAAACATCTTTGGGGTTCCCTTGATTTTATTTGCCAAGAATTTTCCATGCTCTGTATTTGCTTTCCTGATATCCTTTTTAATTGCATCCCTGCACTTTCTGTACTCCTCTAAAGATTCTGCAGTATTTAGCCTTCAATCTGTCATACGCCTCCCTGTTTTCCTTTATCCTACCCTGTAAGTCCCTAGACATCCAGGGGGCTCTAGACTTGTTAGTACTACTTTTTTTCTTTAAGGGCATATATTGGTCTGAACCCTCCGGATCTCCTCCTTGAATGCCTCTCACTACTCTGACAGTGATTTACCTTCAAGTAGCTGTTTCCAGTCCAGAATGGCGAAATCCCCTCTGAGCTTAGCAAAATTTGTTTTTCCCCAATTTAGAATTTTTATTCCTGGTCTATCGTATTCCTTTTCCAGAACTACCTTAAATCTAACTGAATTATGTTCACTAGCACCAAAATGCTCCCCCACTGATACGCCTTCTACCTGCCAAGCCTCATTCCCTAAAACTAAGCCCAGAACCGCCCACTCCCTTGTTGGGCTTGCTACATACTGGCTAAAAAAGTTCTCCTGGGTGCATTTCAGGAATGCTGCACCATCTATACCCTTCAAACTCATTTTATCCCAGTTAATATTGGGGTAGTTGAAATCCCCTACTATGTCTGCCTATAGTTTTTGCACTTCTCAGAAATTTATCTACATACAGTTGTTTAGGTTTGGTCAGTGGTCAGGAACAGGAGGATGTGACTACGAGACAAGGCAGGTATGGGTACACAGGATGTAGTGATGTAGGTCCCTCAGACTTGGACCTTGTCCAACAGATAATAGGTACTTCTTATCTGTATGGCTGAGAACAAATAATGCAGATGGAATGGACAATTTGATCACGGCAGCATGGTACAAGAAACCATTCAAGGGGGGGAATATAAAGGAATGTATTAGTGGTAGGTTTTAGTACAGTCAGAGGGATAAATACATCACTGTCACGAAGGCTGTGTTGCCTGCCCGATGCCAAGGTTAAGGATAACCCCTCACGGCTAGAAAATAACTTGGAGCATGAGGGTTGTATCCAGTTGTCGTGGCTCACGTAGGAACCAACGACATAGGTAGAACGAGGAATTAGTTTCTGCTGAGCGAGTTTGACGAGTTGGCGTCCAAATTAATCAGCAGAACCTCAATTGTAATAATCTCTGGATTACTACCTGAGCCACTTGCAATTTCGCATAGGGTCAAAGAAAATCAGAAAGTTGAATGCGTGACTCAAAGAGTGGTGTGCGAGTCAGGCGTTTCGATTCATGGGGCACTAGTGCCATTACTGGGAAAGAGGGAGCTGTTCCGTTGGAAGGGGCTCCACGTAAACCGGGCTGGGATCATTGTCCTGGTGATCAAATAACTAGGGCTGTAAAAAGCGCTTTAATCTAAAGAGGGGATGAGGGTTCATGTGAGGGGAAATGTATGAATCTCAAGATATATTCAAGGCCATAGAGTAGTCTAACGATTTGGGTAAAGATAGGCAGAGGGAGACGGGAAGGGAAAGAAAGTTGCACGGTAATAAGGTCAAATCAGGGAAAATGGTAAAAACTTAAAATTAAGGCTCTTTATCTGAATTCATGAAGCATTCGCAACAAGATAGAGGCAGTCATGGCACAAGTAGAGATACATTCTTTTGATCTAATACCATTACATAGATGTGCTTACAAGGTGACCAAGGAGCGATCTAAATATTCCAGCGTATTTAACATTTCGAACAAATAGGTAGAATGGAAAAGGAGAGCGGTTAGCATTGATAATAAAGGATAACATAAGGACTACAGCGAGGAAGGCTCTTGGCTCGGTAGATCCGAAATTAGAACCAGTATGGGTGACGATCAGGAATAACAAGGGGTAGAAAACACTGGTAGGAATAGTTTATAGGCGCCCAAGGATGGAATCCATTCGAGACTGTGTCCTAGAACAATACATCATCGAAGCAACCAGGGAGGAGTTTATTTCAGATCTTGTCTTGTGTCATGAGAGAGGGGTAATCAGTATTCTCAAAGTAAGGGATCCTCCGGGGAACAGCGATCATAATATGATAGGATTTCACGTTGAGTTTGAGAGTGACGTACTTAAATCCGAAACTAGAAACTTCAACTTAAATAAAACCAATTACATAGGTATGAGGGGCGTGTTGGCTAAAGTAGAGTGGAGAATTACATTAAAAGTTATGATCGTAGATGATCAATGGCGAACATTTAAAGAAATATTTCATAATTCTCAACGAATACACATTCCATTGAGAAATTAAAACTCCACGGGAAAAAATGATCCATCCGTGGCTAATTAAAGAGGCTAAGAATAGTCGTGGGTTAAAAGGAGAGGCTGATAATATTGCTCAGAAGAGTAGTAGGCCCAAGGCTTGGGAGAGTTTTATAAACCATCAAAGGATGACCAAAAATTGATAAAGTGGGAGAAAATCGAATATGAGAGCAAACTAGCAAATAATTTAAATACAGATTGTCAGAGCTTCAACATGTATGTAAGAGGAAAGAGAGTAGCGAAAGTAAACGGGAAGGCTGAGACACTAGAAATTATAATGATGAAGATGGAAACGGCAGCGACGTTCAACAAATATTTTGGCCCAGAAATTAGACTGGGGCAGTCGTGCAAATGTAACACTGCTATTCAAAAAAGGACGGAGAGTGAAAATAGGGAAATATAGGCCACATAGCCTGACATCGGTCGTCGGGAAAATGCTGCAATCCATTATTAAGGAAGTGGTATAAGGGCACTTAGAAAATCATAATATGATTAGGCAGAGTCAACATGCTTTTATGAAAGTGAAATCGTGTTTGACAAATCTATGAGCGTTTTTTGAGGATGTAACTAGCAGTGTAGATAAAGGGGAACCAGTGGATTTTGCATATTGCGATTTCCAAATTGCATTCGATAAGGTGCCACACGAAAGGTTGGTGCACAAGATAAGGACTCCTGGGGTTGTGGGTAATGTATTAGCATGGATAGAAGAGTGATTAAAGGACAGAAAACAGAGAGTAGTAATAAACGGCTCATTTTTAGGTTGTCAGGCTGTAACTAGTGGGGTGCCACAAGGATCAGTGCTGAGGCCTCAGCTATTTACAATCTATATTGATGACTTAGATGAAGGGACCGAGTGCAATATATACAATTTTGCTAACGATACAAAGCTAAAGGTGCGAAAGTAAGCTGTGAGGACACAAAGGCCTAAAAATGCTCCCAGTATTCGTTTCGGGCGGTAACGCAAAACGGGCGCCCTCCCGTTATACGATGGCCTGAATATCAGGCGGCCGATCCGTTACCGCCCAGTTTGTGCCACCGCCCGAAACGAATTTCTCGGCCCTGGAGTACAGGTGCAGTTTTGGTCTATGCATCGAAGAAAGGATATACTTGTCTTAGAGGCGGTGCAAAGAAGATTCATTAGATTGATTTATGGGATGAGAGGGTTGTTCTATGAGGAGAGATTGAGTAGAATCGGCCGATACTCCCTGGAGTTTCGAAGAATTAGAGCTGATCTCCTTGATATATAAAAGATTCTGAGAGAGTTTGGCAGGGTAGATGCTGTGAGGCTGTTTCCCCTGGCTGGACAGTCTAGAACCAGGGGGCATAGTTTCAGGATAATGGCTCAGCCGTTTAGGACTGAGATGAGGATAAATATCTTCTCTACCCCGGAGGGGCGTGGCTGCCTACAGCTGTTGAATATATTCAAGACTGAGATCGATAGATTTTTGGGCTCTGAGGGCATCAAGGGCGGGAAAGTGGGTTTGAGGTGGAAGATTAACCATGAACTTATTGAATGGCGGAGCAGGCTCCTATTTCTAATGTTCTTATGTTGATATGTCAGTAGTTTCAGCCTTTAATAGCCCGCCGGGTATTTGTACCAGTGGCGTTTAGGCTGAGCAGCCCCAGGGCCCGGTGATGGGGAAATGTCCTTGTTTCCGGTGATCCACTGTTGGGATAAAAGGTTCTTCTGTAAACGGGTTATTTCCCAGTTAAATTTACCGAATAAATTCCACTTTGAAGATTGCGTTTGGAGAGGGGAACCATGAATCCGGACAAGCTCACCTTGAACACATGCAGCCCATGGTGTGCGCACCAGAGTCACCATTTAATAAGAATTTAACGCCTCCTTATTTGAAAACTGTCTGAACAATGCGGTGATGTACAGAGTAAAGTGACCCCCCCGCGCACACTCCACACACACTAAACCCAGGTCTTCTTCACTGTCTGGAAAAGCTCCGAGCAAAACACAGCCCATAATAAGCAGTGTTCAGGGATGGTTGGCCACGAGGTTGGTTGCTAGGTACTGCAGTATCAGTGATGTCATAAAGCGGTGACATTCCCATGAGGCTCCGCCTGAGTATTGTGACATCACAGACATGCCCTGCAGGCCACGCCCTGGTCTGAGGTTGACCGAGATTCAAACAGCCCTTCTCCTGCACACATCACCTCTGGTGTGAATGATATGTAAAGGAAGATGTCTGGGGCTCCGAGATACTCAATCTTTCCAATGAAGAATTTGATGTCCATTTAGGGAGGCAATATTAAAATGGTGCAGAGACAGACACATCTCACAAGCTGAATCCTCTCTTGTCTCCTTACACTGCCCTTTCCCTGCCCTCCAGGGAAGGACAGTTACCGGCCCTCCAACAGGGTGAAAGCGCCTCAGAACGGCTGCTCACAGACACTTGGTCTGACTCTCAGCCACATCACTCTGTCCACAGACAAGTACACTCTGAGGGTCGGGGTGTGGGGATTACTGGGCTGATGTTAAAAGTCCGCCCCGCTGTATTTCACCTGACTACATGTAGCAATCCGGGGGCTCCATACAGGCAATGGGACACCAGTCAAGCACTGCCCGCACCCGGCACCTTATGGACTGTGAGACTGTGATTAACCTGAGACACACGCGTGGTTATATTTCGGCTACAATGAGTTTAATGCTGGATAATGCAGTCGGGATCAGGGAGTCGGACTCGTTTACTCGGTATGGCGCAGTTTAATATGAAGACTGAATTTGTTCTTGACCTACTGTGTGCAATATCATGGGAGATTGGCTGGTATATACACATATACACAGAGACTAGTCTGGCGTTCCACATAGGGAGTCAAGGTTAAATGTATTCCACAGATGAGGCAGGACTGGTGGCCTGGGGGAAAATGTACAACAGCACATAGGCGTAAATGAGTCCCATTTTAAAGTCATGCACTCTGTCCTTATCTGTATATTTCAATATTGAATTACTATGTCCACATTTATCATGGGAACGGACAATGTAAAATTCGAACGTTGTGATTCAACCCTCCTGTCTCGGATGGGCGGGTGGGAGGTCTGGGGATGGAGGGCTGCCAGAGAAGGTGAAGCAGGTAGAGAGATCAAAGGGGGAGGAGAGGAGAAGAGGAGCGTAATGGGAGGAGAGGAGGGGAGAGGAGGGGGGGGGGTGAGCGGCAGAGGAGAGGAAAGGAGGAGCAGTGTGTAATATCAGATTGGAGAGAGAAGGGGAGAATAATGAAAGAGGAATGGGAGGAGCAGGATTGACATGGCTGAGGGAAGGGGAGGATAGATGAGAATAAGTGGCCGAGAAACAGAGAAAAGGTGGAGATAAGGGAGGGGAATGGGTGAGGGCGAGGCGGTTAAGGGAAATGAGGAGAGTGGGACAACGAGGATAAGGGGCGAGGAGGAATGGGAAGTGGAGAGGAGAAGAGCAGCGAAGGAGGAGGGAAGAAAGGAGGAGGAGGAAGAGGAGGAGGGTTAGGGAGGGGGGAGAGGAGTGGGGATGAGATTGGAGGAGGGGAGAAGTGGAGGAAGCGGGTGAAGAGGAGGTCGGCAGGGGGCAGTGTTTGTCCAGGGATACTCAAAGCCTTTTATTTCATTCAATCCACAGGCATTTGATTGAACTCTGGAGTTTGTTCAAACCAGCTGACGGTGTGCAAAGATTCCCGGGAGGGTTTATCCTCAGTGTAAATGAACTTATTTCTATTTTACAGCGACTGTGTAAAGTCCACCTACATCTGCCCCCAATACCGAGAGTGCGGGAAGGAGCCAATGGGATGAGACCTTCACTCCTTGATTGAGATCGCGTTCTGCGGGGAGATTTGTGCTATAAATCCTCGCTCGCCCAGGAGCTAAATTCACAACACTAATGAAGAGCGGGTGGACTTTCATCAAGATGGACCAACAGAAGTTTGACCAATAAATGGCCAATTTAGACTTTGTGCTCAGTGCTTGGATTTTATTCACCTCCGATAAATTGTACAGTTTACAAGCTCAGCGTCCCAACCAGCTTAAAGCAGCTTGAAGATACAATACCACTCCATTCGGCAGAAGCATTGCAGAATAAGGTGAAAGACGGGAAACATACACTGACACCTCATCCTGTGAGAGATCTAACATGTGCCGCTGTTTCTGGGGTAACTGTGGCCGTGGGTGGGCTCTGTCTAGTGAGCCGAGTATTGTCATACACGCGGGAGCATTTGGAGCCCTGATCGTAGAGTAACGCGGTTTCTGAGACTGAACCTGAAATACATCCATAACCTGATGATCTCTGCGTTTATCATGTGTCGACCATATTGGAAATGGCATTTACACTGTATACATTGCTTATTTTGGACACGGTAATATATTGGAAAATCACAATGTATATCAAGATATAACGGTATCTTACAGAATATCACAAGAATAAATGCTTTATCTCCCACTGAAACAGATGACAAACTGAGCGTTTCTCTACCCATTGGTAGCCGGGCTATGAGAGGGCTTGTTCAGGAATCCAAATCAGCAGAAATGAAACTGCACAGTGCGCGGCTGCTGATCAGTGATCAGCCTTTAGTTTAAATCAGGCGCAGAACTCTGAGAGAATATTGAAGGAAGTGCAGCGGGTTCAAGGCAATTCCTCCTCTGTTTTATTTACTTTGCGATTCCCACTCACCTTATTACACTGTGTGAAAGGGTTCATTAAAATCTCTCTCCAGCACTTCATGCAGGGCTGAATAAACGGTCAGAATTATCTAGAATTATCTTTATTTGATAATAATTTAATTAAATGGCATGTGGATTGTTGGTGAAAATATAATTCACTGGATTCTGTGTCAAAGCAAAAGATCACAGTTTATTATTCAAAGCGTTTTGGGAGAAGAGTCATAGCCCCGCGGTCTAGTGACCAGCTTCTCAATTTAATAGTAGCAGCCCAGCTTCTTTATACACTTCAAGAAGCCAGAAAATACAAACATCAGCAGTTATTACATCATGAGTGACCGTAAGTCAGGGTCTCTAAAAACAACCTGATTAAATCTTACAATGTTAGCGAAACCCATTCTAGTTCTGCTTTTGTCTAATGGTGGTTCGCCATCTGGACTGCAAGGTTTATTCTTGCTTCATCATAGCTTCGGTCAACCTGAGTTGTCTGTTGGTGATTGGACACCATTCGAGGTTAATTTATTATAGACAACAATGATTTACATTTTGTTCTGCAGTGTCTGCATTATCTATACCGCAGGCCAAGCAAGCAGGTTTTTATTTAATTATACCCCTGTCTCCATCGGCTTGTGGACTTCGGGAGATATTTTGACCTTTACTCTAGTCCTTTAAGCAGTTCAACGAATCTTACGCATTTCAACTGATTTGCCCTTACATTATTATAATCAATTTTACCCTGACAGTCCCTCCTATTGGTCCCTGGCCAAAGCTTGATTTGTCCTGGGGACCATCATACCATGGTTATAACGGCGGCACACAGTTCCTTATGTTCTCGGCCCGAAAATTAAACCTAATACGCGAGAGAACGCACTGTGTACTCTCGCGTATTAGGTCTCCAATTGCCGGTTTCCTGCATGCACTGTGCATGCGTGGGAAACCGGCACTTCGTGAATTAAAAAGGGGGCGGTTCCTAAGTGAACCGCGTGCGCACTACAGGCTAGTTTTTTTTTCCAGCTTTGAACGCGCAGGTAAGTGGTGAAGATTTTACACACAAAGAAAGCAGGCGTAGGACCCCCTTTTAACAAGGTAAGTAGTTAATTAAGTGTTGTTTTCAATTCTTTTCAACAGGTTTATCTTTTTTAGAGACTTTAAAGAAAGGTAAGTTTATTTTTATAACTTTTAAAAAGATTTTAAATTTTTTCAAAAATTAAATTTTTTGTTTAAAGTGGTTAATTTATTTAACTATACTTATTTTATTAATGTGATGGCTTTTTTTAAATTTAATTGAGGTTTAGCAGTTCTTTTGGGGGTGTGTAGTATTCATAGCTTTGACAGCTCTTGCCGTCAAAACTATTGATGAAAGATTGTGTGCTGCCATTGGCTCTAACTAAATCACGTGATCCCAGAGCTCGCACGAACTAATTGCGCCTCAGGGTCACACAAGCACTGCACGCTTCCAACAGAGAGAGCCTTTGAAACTAAAGTTCGTGTGGGCCTGGAGCAAAAAGGTAGGCGCGGAGTGCGATATCGCGGGGAATCCTTACCCCCGCGGGAACCATCCATGTTTAATTTCTGGGCCGATATCTTTTGACGATGTTATTGTTGTTTCACAGTCCAATGTGAATGAGAACGTGCTCGGGAAAGGAGAGAGAAAGATACCCCGGAAGAGGTTGAGCTGCAGAGTCCAGTCACATCACGACTGTTGAGCTATTCGTACCATTTAGGTAAGCGCTCCTCCTCTCCTCTTTGAAATATCGATGAACCATTTCTTCCGTGTGTAGACGTATTCTTTTTAGCTTAAAGTTTTTCCCTTCTTCATCTGTTTGTCTGTTTCTTCTTGTGCCATATGCCGCAACCAATGGTTTGTCCCTACTCTACACCATCTCTAAAGTTTTACACATGCATTAATACAAACGTTACCCGCGCGTAAGCATTTTCCTTTCTTAGATAAACAGAGATCTATCTTTTATGTTACGATAAACCTGCCCCACTGGTGCGGCTGGACCGACATCTTTTGCCATTTGGGCGCAGCAACATTTCAACAATAAGACCAGACCATACATCACTAATATTATAATAAAGAACAAAATCAATCCTTGTACTACTGATGTCTCGAGTGATCCCAACCATCCAGTTGCCCAGCCCCAAAGGGTGGATGCCGGAGGTAGTTTTAACTTTTTACTTCTTCCTGTATGTGTTCTGCCAAGTTAGTTATTTCTTCTGAGCTGTCTGGTATGTAGGTACAACATTCTGTACCTGTTAGGGCACAGTTTCCCCCTTTTTCTGCCAACACATAGTCAAGGGCCATCCGATATTGCAGAGCTACTGTGCGGAGGGCTACCATCTCTGCATTAACCATGACTAGGGCTTCAGCTGTATCGTTGGCCACCTGCTCCAAGACGGAGGCCATGTTAATGGATTCCCTTGCCAATTTACCCATAACTCTCTTTTGGCCCGTGGGTGTACTCTAGCCTGAGTCCCCCCTGGGCTACATATTATGTTTAAACAAACGAGTAAACTACACATGATATCGCGTAACACGTTCATCTTATCACTTTATGTTAACAATGTCCCAAAGGCTATATCGCCAACCTAACCGCTTTGTTGCTTGTAGATTCTATTTTCCTGTGGGGGTGAATAGAATATTGTCGTTAGGCTGGTTCCTCGATCATAGTCATTTGGTATCCCTCCTCCTTCTCGACCGGTTGGAGTTGGTGGGATTGCTCCCATACACGCTTCAGGATGCATCCCATGGTGTATCCCATCAGGATAATGCATATTGTCCATACCAATATTCGCACCAGCACCCACTCACATTCTTTGTATTTTCTAGCGTGTTCTTCACTTTCTACAAAATGTACTTGATCTGGTATAGCCATTCTTAAATTGGTGAAGGGTCATAGGCGATCAGCTGTGTCCAGTGCTTCCATCGTCCCATACCCTTTATATCAATGCAAGCACACTTATCCCCTCTAATTAAAATCTGATATGGTCCTGCCCATTTTGGGGCAAACCCGGGTTTCCCTGGTAAACCTTTAACCATTACCTTAGTCCCGGTTGGAGGGATATATCGGAACGCGGTCAGTTCTAAATCTTTATCTCTTTCTTCCTGTCTTTCCCTTAATTTGCTGTTTCATTTATTTTAAGTCCGACCATCCCTTTCCTGTTTCTAGGATAGGTTTTGTCAGCGCGTTTTTCAGTGTCCTATTCATTCTTTCTACCATCCTCGAGCTCTGGGGTGATGTGGTATGTGCTATTTTGTGTTACATTTAACAGCTTACAAGTTTCCTTCATTATTTTACCAGTAAAGTGGGCGCTGTTATCTGAGTCAATTTGCAGAGGCACTCCCTAACGGGTAAAAACCTCGGTAGCCAATATTAGTGCAACTGTTTTCGCAGAGCAATCTCAGGTGGCAAAGGCTTCCACCCACTTGGTAAATTGGTCAATTATTACCAGGCAATATTTCTTCCCCCGGTCCTGCGTTAAGGGGCCGGTAAAGTCAATTTGTTAGTTTTTCCCAGGGTCCTTGCGGCCTGGGTTGGTTTGCTACTCTAACTCTGCATCTCTGTTCTTAGCGCATATTATACAACGGTGACAATACTTCGCCACCTCTCGACCCATCTTTGGCAAACCACCAGTACTGTGTCAGTAGGTGCAACATGTTACTTCTGCCGGTATGTGTTAAGCCCTGGTACAGCCCCATCAGTTGTTGTCTACAGCATTCCGGTGCCACCACCTGGTTTCGTGGGCCCCATCTCCAAATTCCATCTCGTAACTGTGCGCCAGCTTGTTTCCATCTCTCCTTTTCCTCTTTACTAGTATTTTCTTGTACCTCCACTATATTCACTTCCTGTACCCCACTGGCTGTCATGACCATATTTATCTCGTGTTTAAACGCGGCTTCTGGTTTAAGTTCCTCTGCGGCTAGTTTTGCTGCCAAATCTGCATACCGATTTCCTATGTGAGCCAGACCCTGGGGCTCCTATGAGTCCATGTCTATCTTTGTGTGGGCCTTTATTTCAATTACCGCGGTTTCTAAAGGTGCATGTGTCGCCTTAACAAACCTTTCTATTAGCTTTCCATGTTTTACTACCTTTCCAGTGGAGGTCATATAACCCCTTCTGTTAATATTCCGGATGCTGGGTTTATTCCAGTATGTTTTTGTATTAATACTGATCCATCTCTTGGTCAGAGGATTGTTTCCCACTTTGCTTTCCGGCTATCTGATATAGTTCTGTTTTAGAGCCCAAGGGATTAATTTATCAAATCTTAATTTTCCTTCAATCACTGTGGGGAAATACTAATTTAAAATTAAGACACTTAAATTTAATAATGTCAAATATCTTTAAATTTCGTTCAGCCATACTAAAGTTGTTGCTTACAACTGGAGAAAAATTAGTTTTTCACATTTAAACAAGTTGCTTTGGAGGATTCCACCAGAGCAAGCGCGACTCCAAGGTTAAATCTTAGACTGAAAGTTAATCTTTTGTCAAACAAACTTTTTGTTTTTCTTCTCAGTTTTACACACCAGCTTAACTTAAATTGTAGTTTGAAGTTTTGTTTCAATTCTGGGTGCACAATCTTATTCAATGCGGTCTACACAAATTTACACCAACCAGAATTTCACCATGGCCACAATGAAAGTCTGGTTTTAATAGGTTAATTCACCTCTAACTCCAATTCAATCCAGATCAATTGTTTTTAAACTAACCAGTATCACTTGGAAAAGAAAGAAACCACATTAACAAAGAAATAATTACTCATGCCTTGTAAACATTCAAATTCATTTTCTTCCAGGCACATTGGCAACTGTGACTTCAAGGCTGAAGCTTATCTTTTGTAAAACAATTAACAAACTTAAAACAACACATACTTGTCCATCATTTAAGACAGGTCTTCAAAGGGTTAAACAGCTTTTAGCTCTCTGTACAAAAGAGTTGGTGGAACTAAAACAAAAATGACTTCCACTTTTTTAAAGACAGACTTTCAGACAAAAGCAATACTGTAACTTCTGAAACATTCACAGTCAGGAAAACTTTAACACTTTAACACACACTTTCACACAAACTGAGATCCCAGATTTTTTTAAGGTTCCTGTCACTCAGCAAATCTTGAGTTTTATTTGTCTCGGCACAAATATTAATAACTTCCATGTCGGTTTGTTTCCTGACACATACCCTTTCTAAATCATCTTCCCTTGATTAATTGTTGTCAGAGGTACGTCTCTTCCTTACTCCCGCAGAGTGAGACCGCACTTGCAACCTGTGTTGTCAGAGGTACGTCTCTTCCTTACTCCAGCAGAGTGAGACCGTACTTGCAACCTCCTTTGTATAATAATAGCTCTTGTTCTAATTCAAGAATTCTTTCATTTTTACTTGCAAGTTTAGTGTGGAGTCGCTGCAGCTTATCAGTTACTGTGACCAACTGGTATCACCCCCGCCTTTTTTGCCTTTTTCTGTTTTTGACCTTCCCACCATTCTCTTTGTGCCTTCGGATTCTGGAGCGGGTCCCACCCACCCTTTCTCATCTTATCAACTATACCCTTCCGCTCATCTGCATAGAACCGAGTAAGAGATCCCGCTGGTCCCTATTCTATTTCTTTCCCCGACGCCATATATAGTCCAACTTTCAGTCTCACAAAATACTGAGTTCCTCTAATCGGGTTAGTTCTTGATACCTTAAAAGACTTTAAGCGGTTACGTAGTCACAGCACACACACACACACACATACATCTGTTTATTGACTTCACGATCCCAGGGTGCTTTGGTTCTCTATACCTATTTGATCCTGGCCATCACGTGGGGCCCAGTCGCCCTCATAATTCCGGCTCAGGCTAGGTGTGTGAGACAGGCGCCCTCCTCGTCCGTGTCGATCAGTCAATCACTCATACATTCGCGACATTTATCGCTACACAGTGTTCCCTTAGTACACGCGATCCACACTCACACAACTGTGTTCTCCTACCTCTCACAGACTTTCACTTGATTCGTGAGGCTATGGCACTGTCTCTCCGCCTACCCAAGTGAATCAATTTCTGGAAGGTCAAAATTTGACTTCTCGTCCGGCTTCACTGGTACGGGTGGTCTTTCAGTCACGGAGCATCCTGCCGTCTACGCCAATTGTTGGTGAAAAATTAATTCACTCGAGTCTGTGTCATAGCAAAAGATCGCAGTTTATTATTTAAAGCACATTGGGAGAAGTGTCATAGCCCCGCGGTCTAGTGACCAGCTTCTCAATTTAATAGTAGCAGCCCAGCTTCTTTATACACTTCAAGTAGCCAGAAAATACAAACATCAGCAGTTATTACTTCATGAGTGAAAGTAAGTCAGGGTCTCTAAAAACAACCTGATTAGAATCTTACAATCTTAGCAAAACCCATTCTAGTTCTGCTTTTGTCTAATGGTGGTTCGCCATCTGGACTGCATGGTTTATTCTTGCTTCATCATAGCTTCGGTCAACCTGAGTTGTCTGTTGGTGATTGGACACCATTCGAGGTTAGTTTATTATAGACAACAATGATTCACGTTTTGTTCTGCAGTGTCTGCATTATCGATACTGCAGGCCAAGCAAGCAGGTTTTTATTTAATTATACCCATGACTCCATCGGCTTGTGGCATTCGGGAGATATGTTGACCTTTACTTTAGTCCTTTAAGCAGTTCAACTAATCTTAAGAATTACAACTGATTTGCCCTTACATTATTACAATTAATTTTACCCTTACAGGATCAATGTATTATTTTCTGATCCTGTTTTATAATATCGTGAGCGTGGAATTTCCCGAAAATAATTCTTTAGATGTTATATCATGTGAAATGTAGCTTTCTTGTGAGAACGCTGCTGAATCATTTAAAGTTCAAAAAGTTAAATCCCGTTTTGTTTCCATTCATATTCACGCTAAGCTGCCCCACACAGTATTTGGCAACAACCCAGCCGACTGCCGTTAGCGAGGCTCGAACTCCCAGTTTCATTTACAGGAAGGATCTGGGGTTTCTGTGCAGTAAATCAAAGCTCTGTTTCCTCATTACTGACCGCTTGGCTGAAAGACAACTTCAAGCCCTTTACATTGTGAGGGAGGCACGTTTATATACAACTCTACCCAGCAACAGTACTGGAGTTAATTTAATCTGTATTAGTTCTGGAACTGTGTGAAACTCTTCACATCACTCAGGAAAGGCAATATAATCAACGTCTCTGATATCCTGCTCGACGCAGCAGTCAGCTGGAGGATCAGTCCAGCTCATCTGAACTCTGTAATAGACAGAGAGAGAGAGAGAGAGAGAGAGAGAGAGAGAGAGATAGACAGACAGATAGATAGATAGATAGATAGATAGATAGATAGATAGATAGATAGATAGATAGATAGATAGATGGATAGATAGATAGATAGATAGCTGGATAGATGGATAGATGGATAGATAGATGGATAGATAGATAGATAGATAGATAGATAGATAGATAGATAGATAGATAGAGAGATAGATAGATAGATAGACATACAGAAAGATAGATAGATAGACATATAGATAGATAGATAGATAGACAGACATACAGATAGATAGATAGATAGATAGATAGATAGATAGATAGATAGATAGATAGATAGATGGATAGATGGATAGATGGATAGATAGATAGATAGATAGATAGATAGATAGATAGATAGATAGATAGATAGATAGATAGATGGATAGATAGATAGATAGATAGATAGATAGATAGATAGATAGATAGATAGATAGATAGATAGATAGATAGATAGATAGATAGATAGATAGATAGAGAGATAGAGAGATAGAGAGATGGATGGACGATTGCAAGGATGGATAGATGTTCATGAATGATGTCGTACAACATTCTCATCTTTTCGATGGTGTGCCATCTGACATGAAGCAGCCCGCTTACATTTGTATCAGATTGGTGCCTTAAGTACTTCCTGATTTTCTGCATCATTTCAATCCCTGTGGTATCCATAACCAGAGAGATGAATTTCACCTGGAGAAGCCTGAAGTTATCTATGCGGTACTGATGCTCCTTCTCTGGTGATGGGGAATCTTCATCTCAAAGATATAAAGCGAGCACGTGTCTGGGGTGAGGAGAGACATGTGTAATATTCGGAACATGTGGTCCTTTCATATACAACAAAGAATTCAACATATCATCACCCGCATTCTTTCAACCACATCGGGAACAAAGCAGATCAACGGGTACATCATTTCCCACTCCCCCCCGCCCCCCCGCCCCCTTAAATACTTGCTCCGCTGTGAGACTGTTGCGGTCAGACCATTCTGAACAGTGCGGATAAAAGGAGCATCAACTGTGAGTTTACTTACCGCCATATATTCATTGTAATCATTGCCACAGTGAAATATGTCCTGTGGGTTTTGCACATTGTGGTCGCAAATTAAAATGGCCTTACCCCCTTTAACCACTCTCCCCAGAGTCTTTCCATTGAGTCCATTCATACTCTGAATGAATAGTTCACCAGTTGGGCGGGTGAGGTCAGTACATCACTGAGATGAGCTCAGGTTGTTGGTGAGTGGTCACCGCGATGGAGAGATATGGTTGGGGTGGACATGGTACAGCAGCAGCACAGAGCTGAGTCAGTGAAGGTGCTGTACATGCTGATTTGAAACACAACTTTTGACAAGATTATAGGGTCAGTGCTCTATGACATGAGGTTAAAAGATCCTATCGCTCAGAAGTTTATACTTTTGTCGTGTGATTGTTTAGCGTCGTGGAGAACTGGTGTAGGGATATAAAGACTGAAATAAGATGCCATTATAAATATTAGACAATTACTTTTCCACGTCATTTTCTAGGCTAAATGTAAATCTTCAAGGCCTTTCTTAATGTCCCAAAGCGCTTCACAAATAGTTATTAATATTGAAGTGACATTGGAGAATTGTTTTTCGGACAACTCTGAGTTGAATGATGCCTGTTTGACCCACTTCCCCTTGTAAAAGAGGCTCTGTCCCATCATCAACGGATTATTACCGTGGATTGTGCACAGTTCCCATTCCCGCTCAATATCCCACTATCCGGAGTAACAAACTGTCTCTGCGCCAACTAACAGCAATAGCGACAGATGGACGGAGAGAGAATTCCGGACCACTGTATTTTCCAGGCCGTCATATTACTAAACAAATGATATTTCTCAATACTTTCCTCCTTCATTGTGTTTTCCAAACAACAGATGTTTTTCAAACCATTGATAGTTTCAATCTATTGATAGTTCCCCAACAATCAACTTTCTGAAACAATGGACAACTTGCAATCAATTGATGTTTCTCTAACTATCAATTATTCCCAACACTGTTATTACTCAGAATTATTGACGTTTCTAGATCTAGCAATGATTCCCCAGACTTTCATCATTCCCAATCGAATCACGTGTTGGCACCGGACATGTCGGCCCCGGATTATGGGGATCGAGTCTCTGGAGTGTGGGGCTCGAACTCACAACCGTCTGACTCAAGGGGCGAGATTGCCTACACTTCAAAAGTACTTCATTGGTGGTGAAGCGCTTTGGAATGACTGAGGTTAATAAAGGTCCGGTATCAATACAGTCCTTCCATATTGACTGGAGCAGAGACTGTGCCAACATTAAAGAATTGGTTGGATATGTGGTTAAAGAAAGGGGGATAAAGGGATATGGACCCAGGGCGGGAAAGCGGGATTAGGAATATTGCTGTTGTGGTGGGCTAGCAACAACATGAAGGGCCGAAGGGCCTGTTACCCGTGCTGTAATCTCCGTGCTGTTCAGTGATAGGGACCCTTGTCAGCTTGTCGCTAATCTCACAGTCTGGGTATCTGATCCCAGCCCGCCACAAATTAAAATTACGCTACCCATGTAATTCACGATTGTTATTATTCAGACTCCCAATAAACCAACATTTCGACACCTACGAACAGATAAACAGCGGCTTTCAAATATATACTAAACCTCGTTTCAGCTGAAATGATGGGTGCTTCATATCTGCCGTGAAGGAGTTGATGTAGCCCAGGTATAACAATTGATAAACATAAATCAATTATACAACAACTTTCATTTACGAAACGCTTTTAATCGAGTAAAGCCTCCCAAGGCGCTTCACAGGAGCGTAAATAAAACAAGATTTGACACAAAGCCTCGTAAGGAGATATTAGGAGATGTGATTAAAAAGCTCAGTCAAAGAGATAGGTTCTGAGGAAAATCTTAAAGGAGGAGAGCGGTAGTGAGACAGAGAGGTGAGCGAATTCCAGAGTTTAGGGCCTTGGCATCTGAAGGCACAACCACCAATGGGCCAGTATAAGACAGGGTCTATTGTAATATAAACAGAGACAGGGTCTAGTGTAATATAGACATAGACAAGTTCTAGTGTAATATAAACAGTGACAGTGTCTAGTGTAATATAAACAGAGACAGGGTCTAGTGTAATATAAACAGAGACAGGGTCTAGTGTAATATAAACAGAGACACGGTCTAGTGTAACATAAACAGCGACAGAGTCTAGTGTAATATAAACAGAGACAGGGTCTAGTGTAATATAAACGGACACAGGATCAAGTGTAAAATAAACAGAGACAGGGTCTAGTGTAATATAAACAGAGACAGGTTCTAGTGTAATTTACACAATCGGCACTCTGTCAATTAATCCGCTCACACTTCATGTCCCTGCTCTCAGACTGCGGGTTTCAAGTTTTATTTTCTATCCAATCATTTTCGAAATATTCTGATCATTGAAGGGTGTGACATTCCATTTGTGCAATGCCTGATCAATTGTATTTTGTAATGTTAGAATTGTTGAGATTGAAATGGTTAACCTGATCTGTTTGTTTAACAACTGTAATTAATCTAAGTTCCCAGGGAATCTGTTCTTCTCTCTGGAGTTTTGACTCTAATATAAATGAGAAGCTCCTTTGAATTTTCTATTCCATTGATTCAGTGGGAGCGGGGCCCCGAGCACTGATAACTTCATCCTTTCCCGCCAAAAGTGGAACCATGTTTCGGGAATTCCCACTAACACTTCGGGTGCTATGGGCAGTCTGGGACGTAAAAAGATTTACTACCCCATCATCGCTGCCGTTGGTGTTCCCAGTAAGTCCAACTATTAACCACGTGAAGCATGTTTAACTGTATTACTGTTGTTCTGTGTTTCCCATTATCTTCCACAGTCTCGGATCACTGATGTCCCTGGTAAGTCCAACTATTAACTCCGTGCACCATGTTTAACTGTGTTACTGTTCCTCTCTGTGGTAACACGGTGGCATAGTGGTTAGCACTGGTGCCTCACAGCGCCAGGACCCGGGTTCGAATCTGGCCTCGGGTGACTGTCTGTGTGGAGTTTGCACATTCTCTGCGTGGGTTTCCTCCGGGTGCTCCGGTTTCCTCCCACAGTCCAAAAATGTGCGGGTTAGGTTGATTTGGCTATGACAAATTGACCCTTAGTGTTAGGGGGGGATTAAATATGTGGGGTTACGGGGATAGGATGGGATATGTTAGGGGGAATTAAATGCGTGGGGTTACGGGGATAGGGTGGGATATGTGTCGGTGCAGGCTCAATGGGGATTCTGTGTGAGGAAGCAGGGACAGGGTACTGGATTTGGATGATCAGCCATGATCGTATTGAATGGTGGAGCAGGCTAGACGGGCCGAATGGCCTACTCCTGCTCCTAGTTTCTATGTTTCTCTGACTCCCATTTCCTGCCACAGTCTCAGTTCGCTGATGTTCATAGAATCATAGAAACTTACATTACAGAAGGAGGCCATTCGGCCCGTCGCACCTGTCCCTGTCTCTGTGAAAGAGCAGTAGTGCTTAGTCCCACATTCCCGCTTTTTACCGGTAACCCTGTAAATTCCTCATCCTCAAGTTCCTGTTGAACTATTTTAAAACTATTGTTGGAATAGCTTCCACCACCTATTCATTTAGAGCGTTCCCGATCCCGACATGTTCCTGGGAAGTAACTGTTGGTTCAGTGTTGTTGTTGTTTATGATGAAGGGACATGAAAGCTTAGCGCGCCTCAAAGAGCTGTCGCTGTTACATCTTTCTATCCAGGTTTCCACCCACTGATCTGAAATCAGTTATCTCCTCTTTTAAACAGTGAGGCACGAAATGCTACATGGAAGCGTTAAGGGTTTTCTATTTCATCGCCAACTCTTCTCTGCAGGTAGTAATTCTCTAGACCATGTGTATTTGATTGTTACTGTTGTTGTGATTTAGATAATTTCCCCGCTGTTGGTTGTATCCCGTGTATCTCTCTTGGTGTGCGGTATTGGAAGGTGTCTGTCTTGATGTGTTTGTTACACAGTCGCCTGTTCACTGGTCTGAGTTTAATGGACACTGCGGCCTCACTCCTGCCATCTGTTTAACAATGTTTGAGAGTTTACTGTACTTTGATTCTTTAACTACAGCAATGTTACTCTTTGTCCCAGCCTGATGCCGGAACTGTGCATTTCCATTCGATCAGAAATGTGTTGTCAGGACGATTTTATATTCCCTATTCTGCGTACAGTTCAATAGGTAGAGCAGTAGCGATCTGACAGAGAGTCCAGAAATACACAGAAACGTTTGAGAAAACCCGCCAGCTCCACTTCACTGTCTGACTTTCCACCATCGCCCACTCTGCACTCCTCCCATTGGTTGAGGATGTTTAAGGCAGGATTACAAGTGAAATGTTTGTTCCAGTAATATAATCAATTAATCGTATTTCCACAAACTTAATATTAATCATTACTCTGACACTCAGTGTAAAGCCATGCGGGCCTTGCACAGTTCAGGGAGTCTCTCAGTGAGGCGCAACCTCACTTTGGATAATCGCCTACGTCCTTTCTATCATTAATTGGAAACCCGGACAATTAACATTAATAAGCGATTAATTGTATGATTGTAATTCACTCTTAGAAATTATATTGGTAAAGTATTGGGAAATCTACTGTAAAATTAATTGCAATATATATATGAACTGAAAGTACTCATTTTTAATTAAAATAAAGCATTAGATTTACACAGCATTTTATCCTGTCTGTGCGAATAGTTATACGTGTTTGACATTTACACACATGAAGTACAGAGAACTTGGAGCAAAAAATGAGCCGCAATTTTTCACACAGCAGCTGGTAAATAGTTTGGTTGATGTTGTCTGGTGCGGCGATGTTGGCAATGACACCGAGAGCTCCATGTTCTTCATAAAATAGTCCCAACTTTAACATCCCATGAATGAGGAGAGCGGGTCGAGGCGATCTCTGATCACACTCTCCCCGGATGGAGGGCGCCTCTGATCAGTACTTAACTGGAGTATTAACCGGCTCAATACCAGGAGTGGGGATTGAACCCATGAGATTCTCACTCAACACGAGCCGAACTGACTCGGAATGAATCCAATGACTGAGTTGTTAATACAATTATTTGTTATACTGATTTATATTTAATATATTTCCTTTCTTCTCCCTCCACTTCCTCTGTTCCAAGCGCAGGTCTAATATCGCCATTGAGACCTACACATGCTTCATTCTGCTACTGCTCACCCGCAGTCCCGCTGGAGGAGACCGCCTCATTCATCTCGCTCCTTGTTCATCTCCACATTCTGGTGTCCCTGGAACTCCCGGATAATGTAATGTCTTCCCATCTACTGCGTGTGTGCTTTTTTTTATTTTTCCTCCCTCTTTTCTCTCCACTTTTCTGAAAGCGCTGATCTTTTAGACCATGGACTACGAGGGTACAAACGCCTTCACCGAGAGAACCAAGACAGAGTCCATAGTAGGTATCAGAACCCCGAGAAAGCTGTTCTCATCTCACTGCCTCACCTGTGAACCTTCCAGTAGGTGTTGGTGGCCAGTGATCAGAAGGAACATTCTTTCCCCATGTCCTCACCTTTCCTACAGCACTGTGACACATGGAACAGCGAACGGCCAATTCCGCACAGGCTTCCGTCCGAACCTGGGAACTGTGGGTAATTTTTGCCTCCAGCTAAAACAAGGTGTTGTTATCGACCAGATCCACCAGTAATCTCCCTTCACAGGAATGGATTTTCTTCTAGTTTTCATAAGATACTTTTATTTATTGTGTTTAATTTTATACTGTTCAGTTATTTATTTTATATTTTATTTCTGCTTTTATTCTAAACCCTGTCTCCAGCAGAAAGCCCTGTCACAGGTAAAATAATCAGTCTCCATACCTGGATGTAATAGCAAAGCTTCTAATTTCAGACTGAACTCCACCGGGTTGCTGCTTCTGTTAGATCCTGATGTATAATTTCTGTTTTGTAACCTTCCTTACAGTGAACTTGGTGACGATTGTGTTCCTGTCTCGGGGAAGGTGCGGTCTCTCCAAATGTGTCACCCGTTACCTGGTGTCCATGGCAGCGGCGGATCTACTGGTCATTATCATTGACGTGATACTAAGACAGATTCCCATCGATCACGCTGCACAATTCCTCTTTGTACTGAACATTAAAGTGTGTAATATCCACGCCGTCCTGCTGTACGCAGCCACAGACTGTTCTGTCTGGTTCACAGTCACTTTCACCTTTGATAGATTTGTGGCCATTTGTTGCCAGAAGCTGAAAACAAAATATTGCACCGAAAAAACGGCGGCTGTGGTTCTAGGAACAGTGACTGTGCTATGTTGTTTGCTAAACATGTTTTGGTACTTTATGTACACAAGTGAATATTTACTGTTTAACATTCCTTGGTTTTGCAATGTATTAGACAGTGTTTTCTTTTCACGGATATGGGCAGCAATAGAATCTCTTCATTTTATATTAACCCCATTTATTCCATTTGTTCTGATTCTGCTGCTCAATGCTTTAACCGTCAGACACATTTTATTGTCGAGCAGAGTCCGCAGGAGACTCCGGCCCCACAGCAGTGGGGAGAGTCCCAGTGACCCAGAGATGGAGAAGCGAAGGAAATCCATAATCTTACTGTTTGTTATATCCGGGAATTTTATCTTGTTGTGGGTGATGTTTTTGGTGAATTCCATATACTTGCGCATAATGGCAATGTTTAATAACGGGACCATTAGTGCTTCGCATATGCTACAAGAAATTGGATTCATGCTTCAACTGTTGAGTTCTTGCACAAACACTTGTATTTATGCCATGACTCAGACTAAATTCAGAGAGGAGTTGATGACTGTGGTGAAATTTCCCATCACTCTAGTTGCTAAATTAATGTAGAACAACGAGAAGAAATGAAAACTGTCCACCTGGCGCCTGAAATACGAAATATAATTTATAAAGTATCCCTGAAACACTTATTAATTCAGTATTATTTTAAATCTGTTTCTAACATTTTATACTTTGTGCAGCAACGTGATCTAAAATGACCAGCTGCACAGGTATTGCACTAAACAGTTTACCAACATTTAAAAATGTTAATAAAACAAGAACAATATAAAACCTTCCCATTGATAGTTTATACAATCTGCTTGTGCTTTCTTCGTTCTCATGTTGATGGCGTTCCATCTACACGAACTGTGCCCATGGATTGGAAAATTGCCATTCTCAATCTATTAGTTAAGAAGGGTAGCGGAGACACAATCGGAAATTATAGGCCTATTAGTCTAAGGTCTGTTGTGGAGAAGTTATTAGAATCTGTTATTAGGGACCGAGTGATTGAGCAATTAGACAAATATGAACTGGTCAGAGAGAGCCACCGTGGGTTTTATTAAGATGGAACTAACGTGGTTGATAATGGAGAGTCAGAGGAGATTATTTATATGGACTTCTAGAAGGCATTCGATTAGGTTCCACAAAAGTAACTGTTAACAAAAATGAGACTGCATGGAATTGGAGGCAACCTATTGACATGGGCAGGGAATTGATTCAGAGGTATGAGACAGAGAGTAGGGATAATGCATATGTTGAGAGGTTGGCAGAATGTAGCTAGTGGAGCCCCAAGAGATCATGACAGGGGCTTTTCACTCTACTCATAAATGACTTGGATGAAAGAATAGAGAGCCGCATATCCAATGTTGTTGAAGACACCAAGTTAGGTGACACAGTAAATAGTGTAGGTGGGAGCAGCAAGTTGCAAACGGACATTGAGAGATAAGGTGAATGGGCAAAACTGTGTCAGCTGGAGTTCAATGTGGGGAAGTGTGAGGTCATCCACTTTGGCCCTCAGAACGATAGATCAGAGTATTTTATAAAATGTGGGAAGCTGGGAACTGCGGATGAACAGAGTGATTTAGATGTCCAAGTACAGATAGCAATAAAGGCTCTTGTCAGGCACAAAAAATAATTAAAATGTTAATGGAATGGCCGCCTTTATATGAAAGGGGCGGTAATTGAAAGGGGTGGAAGTTCTGATCCAGCTGTACAGAGCCCTGGTCAGACCGCATCTGCAGCACTGCAGTCAGCTCTGGGCACCGAACCTTAGGACGGGAACAATGGCCTTGGAGGGGGAGCAGCGCAGATTCAACAGAATGGTACCTGGGCTAAAAGGGTTAAATTATGAGGACAGGTTGCACAGACTAGGCTTATATTCCCTTTAGTATAGAATATTAAGGGGTTATATAATTAAGATATTAAAGCTGATTAAAGGAATTGATATGGTGGAAGGGTCCAGCGATTGGTCTCTGGCGGTGACGCAGAACGGGCGGTCTGGGATCGGCCGCCCGTTATACGCAGCGCCTGATATTCAGCTCCATTGACTGAAATTACAGCAAATATCAGGCGCTGCATATAACGGGCGGCTGATCCGATCCGATCCCGTTCCTTTCTCCTGGTGATTCCTGGAAGGTGTCCAATAAGGTAGAGTAGCACAGCACTCACTCTTTTTAAGAGAAGTCCTCAGAGAATTTCCAGAATCAATGTTGATAGAGTGTTGGTGAAGTCTGAAGAAGTTTCCTAGGAAGTCTCCCGATGTGTTTCAAAAGTCCTCTTCAAAGCTCCAGCAACAAGTGGACAGTAAAAGGCGATGTCCCTTTAAACAGCGCTCCAAATCTTCAGCAACTACTCATTTACTCCCAATCAGCTGGTCGCTGTTAGGAGAGGGCGTCAGGTCCAGCGCCGGCCACCAGAATGCCGTGCAGCCTCATTAATGAGCGCCGGCAGGCAAGTTAAGTGGCAATTAGCTGCTTAATGACCCTCCGGCGGCCATTCACAGCGCAAGCTTCAACTCCTTGACCAAGATGGCGTCCTGCGTTAATCCCGGGCTAAACCGGTGTTCCAGATTAAGACCCCAGTCTGGCAACCTTGCGCCTAAGGTATCCGGGGAACACCCCGCCCCCCCGCGCCCTCATCCCTTCTTATGAACTTTTGAACAGCTCATGATGCAGTTCCGCTCTTCCGACGGGGGTGGCGCTGTAGCGCCTCAGCTTTGCGTTTCCCGATTCTGCAGCTCATAATTTAGAGAGATTTCGCTGCTCCAAACCAACTTCATGTCTCTGATTCCCAAACTGTAGAAAATGTTGCTACTTGGCCTCGCCTCCCTATGTGCGACACCGCGGGAGATCATATTGTAATAATATAACATCACAGTGGCATGTATAAAAACGGAAGAATATGTCTCTTTAAAATGGGACCCGGACAACATCTGTCTTTCCTGGTCCGATGAACCTCGCCCTCTAACCCTGCTTCACCCGAAGACCACACCTGGTCTTAACTTCCCTATCTAACACTACAGGAGGTTGACTGTTATTCCCTACAACCAATATTTCCCAAGCAAGTACTCAGTCTCATATTCCAGGCCTCCGTTGATTTTGGCTGTCTGATAACGTGTGCTGTACAACCTCGCATCCGTTCTGGGAAAACGCTATCAACTGGCTGTACCTGGAATCCTAGCATGATGCCCCGTAGTTCTAGATTCACCCATTAGAGAGAAGAGTTGTGTTATGTTATCTGTGACTTCCTTAATTAGTCTACCATTTCGATCAAACCAACACACAATCTCATTTCCACACATTTTAGTACAAATTAATTCGGTCTCTCCACTCAGTCCATTTATCCGTCTGATCGCGCAGGTGATTTCTGCTGATTTTCTCCAAGGTGAGTATCTCCGTGCTAAAGTTTGTGCCCCACACTGAAAACAACATGATCTAATAATAGCAAAATTGTATTTAATCACATGTAACTGTTTCATAGCAATCAGCAAGTATAAGAAAAATATACGCAGCAGTCACACAGAACCTGACACGGAAACACAGTATCGGATGTAGATGGAGCTTTCCACGGCTTCTAACGCGTGTTGTTCTTTCCCTGGGAGTGTTTGATAACATGAGAACATACCAAATAGGAGTAGGAGTAGGACATACGGCCCCTCGAGACTGCTCCGCCATTCAATAAGCCCATTGCTGATCTTCAACTTCAAATCCACTTTCATACCCGATCCACATATCGTTTGATTCCATTTGAGTCCAAAAATATTTTGATCTCAGCCTTGATTATACTCAACGACTCAGCATCCATAGCCCACTGGGCTAGAGAATTCAGAATATTGACAGCTCTCTGAGTGAAGAAATTTCTCCTCTTCTCAGTCTTAAATGGTCGACCCCTTATCCTGAGTGTATGCCCCTTAGTTCCAGGCATTCCAAACAGGGGAAAAACTTCTCAGCATCTACTCTGTCAAGCCCCATCAGAAAATTGTATGTTTCAATGAGATCACCTCGCATTCTTCTAAATTCCAGAGAGTATAGGCCCAATCTACTCAATCTCTCCTCGTTGGTCAATCCTCTCATCCCAGGAATCAATCCAGTAAAGTTTCGTTGCACCCCCTATAAATAAGTATATCCTTCTTTACATACGGTGACCAAACTGGGCACAGTACTCCAGGTGTGGTTCCGCCAAGGCCCTGTACAATTGCAGCAGACATCCTTACTCTTTTACTCCAAACCCCCTTCCTAATTGCATTCTGTACCTGCATGTTAACTTTCATGCAGGTACAGCATGAGACTCTAAACAATTATTTTGGATCGTTCTTCACGGCAGAAGACACTAAAAACATCCCAATAATAAAAGATAATCAAGGGGCTATAGGGAGGTAGGAACTTAAAACAATCTCTATCACTGGAGAAAAAGTACGAGGCAAACTAATGGGGCTAAAGGGCGACAAGTCCGCTGGACCTGATGGCCTGCATCCTCGGGTCTTAAAGGAAGTGGCTGCAGAGATAGTGAATGCGTTGGTTGTAATCGAACAAAATATCCTGGATTCTGGAGAGGTCCCAGCGGATTGGAAAACCGCAAATGTAACGCCACTATTCAAGAAAGGAGGGAGACAGAAAGCAGGAAACTATAGGCCAGTTAGCCTAACATCTGTCATTGGGAAAATGCTGGAATCCATTATTAAGGAGGTAATAGCAGGACATTTCGAAAATCATAAGACAATCAAGCAGAGTCAACATGGTTTTATGAAAGGGAAATCGTGTTTGACAAATTTGCTAGAGTTCTTTGAAAATGCAACAAACAGGGTGGATAAAGGGGAACCAGTAGATGTCGTTTATTTGGATTTCCAGAAGGCATTCGGTAAGGTGCCACATGAAAAGTTTAGTGCACAAGATAAGAGCGCACGGGGTTGGGGGTAATATATTGGCATGGATAGGGGATTGGCTAACAAACAGAAAACAGAGATTCGGGATAAATGGCTCATTTTCCAGTTGGCAATCAGTAACTAGTGGGGTGCCACAGGTATCAGTGCTGGGGCCTCAACTAGTTACAATCTATATTAATGACTTGCATGAAGGGACCGAGTGTACTGCAGCCAAATTTGTTGATGGTACAAAGATAGGTGAGTTAGGAAGTTGTGAGGGGGACACAAAGAGTCTACAAAGGGATATCGATAGGCTAAGTGAGTGGGCAAAAAATTGGCAGATGGAGTATAATGTGGGAAAATGTGAGGTTATCTACTTTGGAAGGAAGAATGAAAAAGCAATTTATTATTTAAATGGAGTGAGACTACAAAATGCTGCGGTACAAAGGGATCTTTTGTCCTAGTACACAAAAAGTTAGCACGCAGGTGCAGCAAGTAATTAGGAAGGCTAATGGAATGTTGGCCTTTATTGCACGGGGAATGGAGTATAAAAGTAGCGAAGTTTTGATGTAACTTTACAGGGCTCTGTTGAGACCGCACCTGGAGTACTGCGTACAGTTTTGATCTCCATATTTGAGGAAGGATATATTTGCATTTGGAGGCAGTGCCGAGAAGGTTCACGAGGTTGGTTCCTGGGATGAAGGGGTTGACGTATGACGAAAGGTTGAGCAGCTTGGACAGATACTCATTGGAGTTTAGAAGAATGAGAGATGATATTATTGAAACATGTAAGATTCTGAGGGGGATTGACAAGGTGGATGCTGAGAGGATTTTTCCCTAGTGGGGGTATCTAGAACTAGGGGGCACAATTTCAAAATAAGGGGTCGCCCATTTAAGATGAAGATGAGGAGGAATTTCTTTTCTCAGATGGTCGTGAATCTTTGGAATTCTCTACCCCAGAGAGCTGTGGAGGCGGAGTCATTGAACATATTCAAGGCGGAGATTGACAGACATTTGAACTACAAGGGAGTCAAGGGGTATTGGGAGAGAGCGGGAAAGTGGTGTTGAGGCCAAGATTGGATCAGCCATGATCTTATTGAATGGCGGAGCAGGCTCGAGGGGCCGATTGGCCTACTCCTGCTCCTGTTTCTTATGTTCTTATGTTCTTTCACTGTTTCGTGTACAAGGACCGCCAAATCCCTCTGAACACCAACATTTAATAGTTACTCACTAGTTAAAAAATATTTTGTTTTTAGATTCTTCCTACCAAAGAGGATTGGTTAAAGGAGAGAAAACAAAGAGTAGGAGTAAACTCGTAACTTTCAGGTTGAAAGTCTGTTACTGATGGAGAGCCACAAGTATTAGTGCTGGGCCCTAAGCTAGTTTCAATATAAATTAATGACTTAGATGAAGGGATTATCTACCATGCTAATTATATCCGCAAAAGGATCTAATACATTTTTCAAACCCGATTTCCCTTTCATGAAACCATGTTGACTCTGCCCAATCATGTTATGATTTCCTTAGTGCCCTGTTACCACTTCCTTAACAATGGATTGCAGCATCTTCCCGATGACTGCTGTCAGGCTAACTGGCCGGTATTTCCCTGTTTTCTCTCTCCCTCCTTTCTGGAGTAGCGGTGTTATATTTTCTATCTTTCAATTCACTGGGACAGTTCGAGAATCTAGAGTATTTTGGAAAATTGCTACCAATGCATCCATTATCTTTCCGTCACCTCTTTGAGGAACCGAGGATGTGGGCCATCAGGTACAGGGGATTTGTTGGATTTTAGTCCCATTCAGTACATTTTCTTTACCAATATTATATCTTTAAGTTCCTCACTCTCATTAGACGATTGGCTCCCACTATCTCCGGTATGTTTTATGTGTCTGTTACTGTGAAGGCAGATCCAAAATATTTTGAACGTCTTTGCCATTTCCTGAGTCCTCATTATAAGTTCTACAATATCAGCCTCTAAGGGACCCACGTTTACTTTCGCTAATCTCTTCCTTTTTATATACTTGTAGAAGCTCTTACAATCTGTTTCTATTTTCTCCCTCTTTTATCAATGTGTAGGCCATCCTTTGCTGGTTTTTGAAACTCTCCCAATCCTCAGGCTTACTACTCTTCTTGGCAACGTTATAAACCTCTTTTAATCTAATACTGTCCTTATCCTCATTAGTTAGTCATGGATGGATCACTTTTCCCGTGATTTATTTGTATCAATTAAATGTACATTTGTTGAAAATTATGAAATATTTATTTAAATGTTCACCATTGCTTATATACCGTCATACCTTTTAATCTATTTTCCCAATCTACCTTTGTTAACTCGCCCCTCATACCTTTGTAATTGGCTTGATATAAGTTTAAGACACTTGTTTCGGACTTAGGCAAGTCACTCTCAAAATTAACGTGAAATTCTATCATATTATGATCACTCTGCTCGAGACGATCCCTTACTATGAGATTATTAAATAACCCTGTCTCAATACACAAGACAGGATCTAAAATAACCTCTCCCCTGGTTGATTCCACGACGTATTGTTCTAGGAAATTCTCTCGAGTGCATTCCATAAACTCCTCTTCAAAACTACTTTTGCCAATTTGATTTGTCCAGTCTATATGAAGATTAATGTTCCCCATGATTATTGCATTACATTTGTTAGATTCTTCTCTTATTTCCTGATGAATACTCTGTACAACTGTATAGATACTGTTCGGGGGGCCGACAAACTACTCCCACCAGTGTTTTCTGTCCCTTGTTATTTCTTATTTCCACCCATACTGATTCTACTTCCTGGTCTTCTGAGTCAAGATCCTTCCACATTACTGTCCTTATGTCATCCTTTATTCTCAGTGCTACCCGCCCTCATTTTCCATTTTGTCTGTCTTTTCGCAACGTCAAGTTCCCTGGAATATTATTTCCCAACGTTGGTTAAACTGCAATCACGACTTTGTAATGGCTATTATATCAAACCCATTTATCACTATTTGTGTCATTAATTCCTCTATCTATTTACGAATGCTACGTGCATTCAGATTAAACGTTTTTAATATTAACCTTTTACCTTTTTTCCCTGATTTGACCGTATTCACTGATGCACTATTACCGTTAAACTCCCTGTCCCTCCCTGTCACACTCTGCTTATCTTAATCCAAATTGCTACACTGCTCTATGGACTTGAATTTTCTCTTTAGATTTTGTACGTTTCCCCTCACCTGAATCCTCCCCTTTTAGTTTAAAGCCCTTTCTACAGCCTCAGTTATTCAAGTCACTGGAACATTGGTCACAGCCCGGTTTAATTGGGGATTGTCCCAACGGAACAGCCCCCTCTTTCCCCAGTACTGGTGCGAGTGACCAATGAATCGAAACCCCTTCCTCCAATCCGCTCTTTGAGCCACGCATTTAAACCTCTAATCTGTTTCACCCTGTGCTAATTTGCGCGTGACTCAGGTAACAATCCAGAGATTATTACCTTTAAGGTTCTGCTTTTTAATTTGTATCCCAGCTCCTCAAACTTCCTCAGCAGAACCTAATTCCTAGATCTACCGATGTCGTTGGATCCTACGTGGACCACGACAACTGGATCCTCCCTCTCACGCTTCAAGTGCTTCTCCAGCCCCGTGGAGATGTCTTTAATCCTGGCACTGGGCAGGCAACACAAACTCGGCACTCCCAATCGTGGCTGCCGAGAACTGTATCTATCCTCTGACTATAGGGTCCCTCAGCAGTACCACATTCCTTTTCACTCCCCCCATTTGACTGCCCTCATGTACCACGGTGCCATGGTCAGTTTGCTCATTCACCCTGCAGATTTTCCTTCATCCACACAGGCCGCAAGAGCCTCGCACTTGTTGGAAAGGGACAAACGCCGAGGCTCCTCCAGCATTGCACCTGGGGACCCCTTATCTGCCTGAGTCGCAGTCACAGCCTCCTTTCTATGACCTGATCTGTGCCACCTCCTAACCTAAGGGGTGTGACTGCCTCTTGGAACAAAGGGCTGGAAATTCCGTCGCGCCCCGTTTGGGGTGATAACTTTTTAAATCCCGGAAAAGAATCGCCAGGCGATAATCATTTTCTGGTCCCAGGAAATTGAGCTTTATCGCTCCAAGAGGGAAGTGGAGCTCTAAATCAAGCGCTAACCACTTCTCTTAGGGCGCTAAAGTGCGAGTATGGAGCGGTAGCGGCAGCGCGCTGAACAATGTGGAGTGCAAAGATACCGATATCGGAGGCTGCTTCCCTCGCTTAAAGGGAAAGGCCAGTAATGGCTCACAAAATACTTCTGCTCAGTTTTGTGCTGCCAGGCGACCTGCTCGACTGCCATTACAGCCCCAAACAATCTCAGAGAGTGGAGGGCTTGGCCATTCAGCAATAAGGAATCGAAAACTTTCAGGAGTCACCAGACTGATGCAAAGAATACCACTGCCTTTTATTAGCGCTTCCCAAGCGGCCAGCCGAGGTAACAAAGCCTCCTCTTCCTGCCGCTGCTGACGCCCGGCGATACAGGAGGGGGCAGGCGGCAATTTCATATCCGGGGCGGGAACGGGGTGCTGCGCACTTTATGACGTCACAAACTGCGAGGCGCTAGTGGGTAAGGTGGCAAGTGTTAGCGCCAGCGCTAAACCAGCAGGAATGTTCAGGGGCATTGCTAAATTCGCCGCGCCCAGTCGCTAACCCTTTAGCGTCCCATTACCGCCTCCCCCAGGTGCTAACAGGAGGGGCAAAGAGTCCAGGTAACTCTCCCCCTCCCTGATGCCCCGCAATTTCTGCACCTCATCGTGCAGCTCAGCAACTCTGAGCTAAAGTTCCTCGAGATGCAGACACTTAATGCAGATGTGGTTAATCCGGGATCGCGATGCTCCAGCAAACTCCCACATGCTGCAGTTGCGGCACACCTCCTGCACTGCCATCACTATCAAACCTTGTTTTATTTGTTTAATTAATTAAAATTTATGAATTTAATCAACTTAACTTATAGTTTTTAGTATTTTCACTAATTACTTGATCTAGTTTAAGTTATAGGTAATTAATATTAAATAGTCACCGGTTACATGAACCACTACAAGTATTGCAGACAAAAGCAGCCCCTCCTTCCACCTCTGCACCGAACTCCCACTCTCACCAAATTCCCACGATTACATTCTGTTTATGACGCACTCCGTTTATGACAACTCTGTCCGTCCATTCTTTGCCTCAGCAGATAAATGATACATTTCTACACGTTTTCTAGCCACACCCAAGTTACAAGTGCAGACGCAGCTTCCTGCTCACAGTAATTACCCCTATTCAGGCAATCAATGAAAGCTGATTGACTGGTAACTGTTAACGGCCACTGACAGGCAGTTTCTGTTAACGCTTGACCAACTTGCAGTTTATTTTAACAGTTTTTAACGTTCTAAGTTAAATTCCAAAATTCAAACTAAATTTCAGATTGAGACCCATTACTTACCAGAGTTCAACTTTTACCGAATTCCCCTCATTAAACTCTGTTTAAAATGCACTCCGTTTATGCCCACTCTCATCTCTCTTTGGCAATCTATTTGAAAGAAATGGGTGATTGAAAAACATGAGATACGGTTGCATCCAGCAGGAAGAGAACCATAAACTTAAAGTATATAAGACAGATGCCATGGTATTATTGGTTAGATAGAAAGAAATAACGAAATAAAGCTGCATTCGAAATCCCGGGGCTGAGAACAGGATTGGCGAAGCCATTTCACGATGGTTTGTTAAATTAACGCACAATACATTTTGGATGCAGGGCTGACCTGCTGTGTTCTGTATGTTTTGTGAGGGTGCTTTAAGATAAATCCTTTGTCGGTAATAAATGAAGTGAATTATAACATCTGCCACTGTCTCTAGTTGTACGAACCTATTTAAAGGATGAGGAAATAATTATCCAACAGACGTGCTTGGCACTGCCATTACATTACCCAGGTCCTTGTCCCATTCAGCAGCATTGCACACACAACCCAGCCTGGTGTACATGTGGTGAAAACTGATCCTTGTCCCGTTCAGCAGCCTTGAGCGCACAACCCGGCCTGAAATACATATGAATAGCCTGGCCCTATAATACCCAGGGCCTTTTCCTTCAGTACACAACCCTTTCTAGTGTACATGCGAATAGCCCTGGCCCTATAATACCCAGAGCCTTACCCTTCAGAATACAGCTCTTTCTACTGTGTATGTGAATAGCCCTGGCCCTATCATACCCAGAGCCTTATCCTTCAGAATTCAACCATGTCTAGTGTCCATGTGAATAGCCCTGGCCCTATAATACCCAGGGCCTTATCCTTCAGGACAAAATCCTGCCTGGTGTACACGTGACTGACATTGGGTCTTCCCACGTGATTCACGCTACATTTATCGATATTTACTTATGCCTACCAGATGTGGGTCCATTCCCCGCCCCATCTAGATCTGCCTGTAATTTATTTCTCTCATCTATGATCCGAACACCCACACAATTCCTTGTATCATCTCTGAGTTTGTGGTAAGTTCCCCGGATGCCTTCTTGCAGATCATTGATAAAGATGCTGAAGAGCAACAGTCCCATCACTGCTCCTTGCGTAACTCCATCAGTTACAGGTCCACACACAGAATCACTGCAATTAATAACTACCTTCTCTCTGCGAGAATGCAGCCGATTCCTCAGTAAACCCAAAATCTACCTGCTAAACCCATAGGGCTCAACCTCATTCAGCAGCCTTCCATGTGGCACCTTGTCAAGGGCATTGTGGAACTCAAGATCCAGAAGGGTAACCGGGCAAATAGCATCGAACAAGCGAGTAACTTCCTCAAAAATTCAAACAAATTAGTGAGACTAAACCTTTGTCTGAAACCTTGTTGAGATTCTCTAATAATCCGTTCTCTCTCAAGGTGAACGTTCAGTGTTTCACTGACGATGCGTTTAGCTGAAGTGAAACGAAGGCGCCTGTAATTTCCCGGTTCTCACATTTCCTTTATTAAGTCTTGGAACCACATGGGGCTGTCACCAGTCCATGGAACAATTCCAGCTGAGGCAGGGGTGGAGACGGTTATGTTACGGAGGTGTTACGGATCTTGGTGATGGAGCGAATATATGGTTGGAAACTCAATTTTGCTCAAATAGGACGCCCAGGTTGTGAACTGTTTGGTTCAGCTTCAGACTATTGACTGCGAGAGGGATGGAGTTGGTGGTTAACGGATAGAGTTTTACAATGATGACTGAAGACAATGGCTTTGGTCTACCCAATATTTAGTTGGAGGAAGTTTCTGCCCATTCAGTAGTGGATGTAGGACAAGCAGTGTGACCAATCAGAGACAATGGAGAGGTCGAGAGAGGTCATGGTGAGGTAGCGCTGAGTTTTCCCGCATAGATGTGGAACCTGACGTTGCATTTTTGGATGATAACGCCGAGGGGCAGCATGCAGATGAGAAATAGGAGGGGGGCCAAGGATAGATCCATCAAGGATTCAGGAGGTAACGGTGCGGAGCGGGAAGAGAAGCCATGGCAGGTGATCCTCTGGCTTCCAGAGTCGTCCCACCCAGCTGGACGACGGACGAGAGGCATTGGAGGAGGATGGTGTGGTCATCCGTGTCAAAGGCTGCAGATATTTCGAGAAGGATGAGGTGGGATAGTTTACCACGGTCACAGACACATAGGATGTCATTTGTGAATTTGATAAGAGCTGTTTCAACGCCGTTATAACGGGGTGCATATATTTCCTATTCTAATATTGGTATTCAACTGAAGGTGAATTATCACACTGTTATTACTGTGCACATGTAGTTTTATTGTTACTGACACTGTCACTGTGGGTGAATTATCACAATGTTATGACTGTGCACATGTAGTTCTACTGTGTTATTGACACTGTCACTGTGGGTCAATTATCACATTGTTATCACTGTCTACATGTAGTTCTGCTTTGTTATTGACACTGTCACTGTGGGTGAAATACCACATTGTTATCACTGTGTACATGGAGTTCTATTGTGTTATTGACACTGTCACTGTGGGTGAATTATCACATTGTTATCACTGTCTACATGCAGTACTACTGTGTTATTGACACTGTCACTGTGGGTGAATTATCACACTGTTATCACTGTGGACATGGAGTTCTATTGTTACTGACACTGTCACTGTGTGTGAATTGTCGAACTGTTATCCCTGTGTACATGTAGTTCTATTGTGTTACTGATATTGGCAGTGACTGACTAAGTTCCACACCTGGAGTATTTTGCACAGTTTTGGTCTCTTTACCTAATGAAGGATATACTTGCCATAGAGGGAGTGCAACGAAGCTTCACCAGCCTGGTTCCTGGGATGTGGATATTGTCCTATGAGGAGAGATTGAGAAGACTTGGCCAATATTCTCTAGAGGTCAGAAGAATCAGAGGTGATCTCATTGAAATATACTAAATTTTTACAGGGCTTGACAGGTTAGATGCAGCGAGGATGTTTCCCTTGGCTGTGGAGTCTAGAACCAGGGATCACCATCTCAGAATAAGGGGTCGTCCTATGTGACTGAGATGAGAAGAAATGTCTTTACTGAGAGGCTGGTGAATATTTGGAATTCTCTGCCCAGAGGGTTGTAGAGGCTCAATCG
This sequence comes from Squalus acanthias, assembly GCA_030390025.1. NCBI lineage: Eukaryota > Metazoa > Chordata > Chondrichthyes > Squaliformes > Squalidae > Squalus > Squalus acanthias. The sequence goes on along the minus strand of JASTWF010000150.1, from coordinate 689,665 downwards.
TTGAATATATTCAAGACAGAGATCGATAGATTTTTGAATATTAAGGGAATCAAGGGATATGGGGACAGTGCAGGAAAAGAGTTGATGTAGAAGATCAGCCACGATGTTATTGAAAGGTGGAGCAGGCTCGAAGGGCCAAATGGTCGACTCCTGCTCCTATTTCTTATGTTCTTAAATTCTGACAGTCTACAGTGACTGCTGCTGTACCTGAGAGTTCCCGTCTTCAATCATTGAGTGAGGCTGAATATCTGGTGGCATGTCTCGTAACTGACTCAGAAAGTTTTAAGTTCAATATCCACTCTAAAACTTTTTTTATTCGTTCATGAGATGTGGGCATCGCTGGCAAGGCCGGCATTTATTGCCCATCCCTAGTTGCCCTTGAGCAGGTGGTGGTGAGCCGCCTTCTTGAACCGCTTCAGTCGTGTTGTGAAGGTATTCCCGCAGTACTGTTAGGGATGGAGTTCCAGGATTTTGACCCAGCGACGATGAAGGATCGGCGATATATTTCCAAGTGAGGATGGTGTGTGACTTGGAGGTGAACTTGGAGGTGGTGGTGTTCCCATGCGCCTGCTGCCCTTGTCCTTCTAGGTGATAGTGGTCGCGGGTTTGGCAGGTGCTGTCGAAGAAGGGTTGGCGAGTTGCTGCAGTGCATCTTGTAGACGATACAAACTGCAGCCACGTTACGTCAGTGGTGGAGGGAGTGAATTTTTAACGTGGATTTGGGGTGCTAATCAAGCGGGCTGCTTAGTCTTAGATGGTGTAGAGCTTCTTGACTGTTGTTGGAGCTGCACTCATTAAGGCAACAGGAGAGTATTCCATCACACTCCTGACTTGTGCCTTGTAGATGGTGGAAAGGATTTGGGGAATCAGGAGGTGAGACACTCGCCGCAGAATACCCAGCCCCTGTCCTGCTCTTGTTGCTATAGTATTTATGTGGACGGTCTAGTTAAGTTTCTGGTCAATGGTGACCGCCAGGATATTGATGGTGGAGGATTCGGCGATGGTAATGCCATTAAATGTCAAGGGGAGGTGGTTAGCCTCTCGCTTGTTGGAGATAGTCATTGCCTGGCACTTCTGTGGCGCGAATGTTACCTGTCACTTATCAGACAAGCCTAAATGTCGTCCAGGTCTTGTTGCTTGCGGGCATGGACTGCTGCATTATCTGTGGAGTTGTGAATGGCGCTGAACACTGTGCAGTCATCAGCGAACATCCCCACTTTTGACCTTATGATGGAGTGAAGGTCATTGATGAAGCTGCTGAAGATGTTTGGGCCGATAACACTGCCCTGAGGAACTCCTGCAGCGATGTCCTGGAGCTGTGATGATTGACCTTCAACCACCACAACCATCTTCCTTTGTGCTAGGTTTGACTCAAGACAGTGGAGAGATTTCCCCTGATTCACATTGACTTCAGTTTTACTAGGGCTCTTTGGTGCCACAGTCGTTCAAATGCTGCCTTGATGTCAAGGGCAGTCGCTCTCACCTCACCTCTAGAATTCAGCTCCTTTGTCCATGTTTGGACCAAGGCTGTAATGAGGTCGGCAGCCGAGTGGTGCTTGCGGAACCCAAACTGGGCATCAGTGAGCAGGTTATTGGTGAGTATGTGCTCCTTGATTGCACTGTCGACGACACCTTCCATCACTTTGCTGATGATTGAGAGTAAACTGATGGGGCGGGAATTGGCCGGGTTGGATTTGTCCCGCTTATTGTGGACAGGACATACCTGGGCAGTTTTCCACATTGTCGGATAGATGCCAGTGTTATAGCTGTACTGGAACAGCTTGGCTAGAGGCGCGGCTAGTTCTGGAGCACAAGTCTTCAGCATGACAGCCGGGATGCTGTCGGGGTGCATAGCCTTTGATGTAACCAGTGCGCTCAGCCGTGTCTGGATATCAGGTGGAGTGAATTGGCTGAAGAATGGCTTTTGTGGTGGTGGAGACCTCAGGAGTAGGCCGATATGGATCATCTACTCGGCTCTTCTGGCTGAAGATGGTTGCAAACGCTTCAGCTTTTTCTTTTGCACTCACGTGCTGGGCTCCACCATCATTGAGGATGGGGATATCCATGGAGCCTCCTCCTCCCGTTAGTTGTTAATGGTCCTCCACCATTCACGACTGGATGCGACAGGACTGCAGAGCTTTGATCTGATCCGTTGATTCTGGGATCGCTTAGCCTTGTCTATAGCATGCTGCTTCCGCTTTTTAGCATGCATGTAGTCCTGTGTTGCAGCTTCCCCAGCTTGGCACCGCATTTTAGGTACGCCTGGTGCTGCTCCTCTACACTCGTTGTTGAACCAGTGTTGGTCCCCTGGCTTGATGGTCATGGTAGATTGAGGGACACGCCGGGCCATGAGGTTACAGATTGTGGTGGAATACAATTCTTCTGATGCTGATGGCCCACAGCGCCTCATGGATGCCCAGTTTTGAACTGCTAGATCTGTCCTGAATCTATCCCATTTAGCACGGTGGTAGTGCCAAACAAAACGATGGAGGGTGTCCTCAGTATGAAGCCGAGACTTTGTCTCCACAATGACTGTGCGGTGGTCACTGCTGCCAATGTTTTCATGGACAGCTGCAACTGCGACAGGTAAATTGATGAGGACGAGGTCAAGTAGGTTTTTCCCTATTGTTGGTTCTCCCATCACCTGTCTCAGGCCCAGACTGGCAGTTATATCGTTCAGGTAGTGGTGCTACCGAGCCACTCTTGATGATGGACATTGAAGTCCCCCACCCAGAGTACATTCTGTGCCCTTGCTATTCTCAGTGCTTCTTCCAAGTGCTGTTCAACATGGAGGAGCAGTGATTCATCAGCTGAGGGAGGGAGGTAGGTGGTAATCAGCAGGAGGTTTCCTTGCCCATGCTTGACTTGAACCCATGAGACTCCATGGGGTCCGGAGTCAATGTTGAGGACTCCCAGGGCCACTCCTTACCGACTGTATACCATTGTGTCGCCACCCCTGGTGGGTCTGTCCTGCTGGTGGGACAGGACATACCCAGGGATGCTGATGGAGGAGTTTGGGACATTGGCTGAAATGTATGATTCTGTGAGTATGACGATGTCAGGCTGTTGCTTGACTAGTCTGTGGGACAGCTCTCCCAATTTTGGCACAAGTCCCCAGATTTTGGTGAGGAGGAATATGTAGGGTCGCCTGGGCTGTGCTGGGTGTCCATAGCCGATGCCGAGGTCGATGCTGCCGTGGTGCGTCCGGTTTTATTCTTATTAATTTTCGCAGTGGTTTGTTACCACTGAGTTGCTCGGCCATTTCAGCGGGAAGTTAAGAATCAACCACAGAAGCGCCAATTGTCCGTCCGCCTTTCGCTGTTTGCGAATCTTTTGGCACAAGTTGACTTCCAAAAGTGAATAATTTTACAGTAATTCATCGGATGAGGGCGTTTTGGGTCCTCCGCAGGACATCATCGGTTTTAAATGCATTTTTTAATATTTTCTTGTTACTTTCCACTTTCATTGTCGGTTTCATATATACCCTCGAAAATACCTTCTCCACTTCGTTACTGATATGTTATTTCTTTGTCTATTTAATGCTCGCGCGTTGGTTTGGAGGTGTTTTGGATGCTCTCTCCTTCTCCATTAGGATTCATTACGTTATTTTACATTCCGATATCTTTGGCCTGTCCTATTTTTAAACTGGAGGATTATTTTCAAAACAGAAGCAGGTGTCTATAGCGTAAGCGATCTGTTTCCAACATAGGATCGCTTGTCAAAGTTGTAAATTTCACACTGAATCCTGTCAAATGGATGCTTTTGCTGGGAGTCGGAGCAGTAATTTTTCCTGTGCTCGCTCTTACACATATTCACTCTCTCTCCCTCTCTCTCGCACCCATTCACTCTCTTCCTCTCTCACACACATTCACGTTCTCTCGCTGTCTCTCACACATTCACTCTCTCTCCCTCTCCCTCTCTCCTCGCTCTACCTCTCTCTCTCACACTCATTCACTCTCTCTCACTCTCTCTCACACACATTCACGCTCTCTCCCTCTCTCACACTCTCTCTCACAATCTCTCTCTCTGTTTCTGTTACAGCTAACTTGGCAGTGATTGTGATCCTGTTCCGAGGAAGGTGCGGTCTCTCCAGATGCATCACTCTGTACCTGGTGTCCATGGCGGTGACGGATCTCCTGGTCATTATCATCGCTGTGATATTTAACCGGATTGGTGGTATTTATTTCCCGTTCAGTTTCCTGTCCATCACTCCGGTCTGTAGTTTCCGTTTTTCCTAATCCATGCAGTCACCGATAGTTCTGTCTGGGTAACGGTTCGCTTTCACCTTTGATCGATTTGTCGCCATTTGTTGCCAGAAGCTGAAAACAAAATATTGCACCGAGAAAACAGTGGCGGTGGTTATAGGAACGGTCTGTGTCTTAAACTGTTTGAAAGCTACTTTCTTATATTTTATATATGAACCTTTGTACACAGTTAACAACATACCCTGGTTCTGCAGCATAAAATTCACATTTTACACCTCACCTGCATGGATCGCATATGACTGCATTAATCGCCTTTTATGCCCGTGTCTCCCATTCATTCTGATTTTGCTGTTCAATGCTCTGACCGTCAGACACATTCTAGCGGCCAGTAGAGCCCGCAGGAGACTCCGGGCCCACAGCAATGGGGAGAATCAGAGTGACCCAGAGATGGAGAGCAGGAAAAGGTCCATCGTCTTACTCTTCTGTATCTCAGGCAATTTCATCCTGTTATGGTTGTTGTATCTTATAAGATTCCTCTATGTCCGGATTGCGAAAATTACTTATTTCTCAGGTTCCAATTCCAATCAATCAAAATTTATTCTGCAGGAAAGCGGATATATGCTTCAGCTTTTGAGTTCCTGCATCAACCCGTTTACTTATGCAGGGACCCAGAGTAAATTCAGAGAGGAATTAAAGAATGGGGTGAAATATCCACTGAGTCTCATTGTTAAATAATTTAAATGATGAAAATAGTAAAGTATAGAATGAATTGTACCTTATATTCCATGTTGTGTCTTCTTGTCCGTGTCAGACACGGCCTCTCCTCTCAGATACACAGCCACTCACTCTACGCTCCTTACCCAATGTGAATTTAAGAATGCATGAGGAACACTGCATCAGCGCACAATTCAGTGTTGCAACCCGTTCTCAGTTAGTTTCCAGTTCTCTTGTCGGTGCTGACTCGGGCCTGGTACATTCCCACCAGTCCCGAGAGCCCTGGAGTATCTCTACATTTCTGTGGATGCCGACCTCTGATCTGTGATTGGATATCAAGTTTAACTGTTTAATGAAGGGCCCCAATGTCCCTCCTGGGAATGGTTTGGATCTTGAGGGTCGGACACGCTCTGAAATGGGAGCACGCGCTGTCCCCACGCATTGTTCTTCGCTGACTGGGCACCGCCCCACAGCCGCACTCCTGTGTCCATAAACACAGGAACAGAGGAATTGCTGGAGGATAAAGACAAAGGACCATCCAGGTCACTTTCTGCTCTTTTCAGTGTCCAATAACGACGAAACTTCCAGTGTCATGAAACAAAATAAAATTAATCTCACGATTAATCTTTGCAAAGGGGCACAAACAATAATCACCAAAATCATACAAATAGGTAACTGATCAAATTAAATGAGAATATTATCTTCACTCTCATTTATGCATACAGTCTAGTTCACACTCTACCATCCTGGTAGTTCCCCGATACAATGATAATGGAGCTGTTGCCTAGTCACAGCGATCAATCTCTATCGATTAGTCTACAACAGACCCAGACATGAGGCGAGGAAATCACCAGTGGTGGAGAGCTTTAGGAAGCACAGGACCACAGTCACCTGTTCCTCCCGAGCACGCTGCACTTACCACATGTCATGTCTTTAATTGCTTACATACTGTGTCCCCAAGTGTTATTCTACGAATTATATCTATTTAATTTACATTTGAATGAACCGACACTAACTGCTTCCACCGTCTTCCTGTACAGCCTGTCCACAGATTGGGCACTCACGCACTGAAATACTCTTTCAGCAGATTGGGTTTGAATTGAGCCCCTTCAAGCGCAGACCGTGTCCTCTGGTTCTACTGTCTGGATAAGGTGAAATAACGTGTCGTGCTCTACTTTATCTGGTCCTTTAGAATCCTAAAAGCAGCAATCATTTCACCTCTCGACATTCTCTTTTCCAGTGAGCAATTGCTCAATTTACAGAAGCGCTCCTCACAATCCAATCCCTCCATCCTCCAGTAATCCTGGTCACTCTCTTCCGTGTCCGTTCAATAGCTGCAATACCCTATGGTGTCCAGAACTGTACACAGTAGTCTGAGCCCGGTTGCACCAATGATTTATAAGTGGGGCAGGATTGCCTCGCTATCTCGGCTCATTATTGACCGTTTAATACAGCCCAGCGTCTGATTTGCTTTACTCATTGTTGCGATAGTTTCAATTTATTGTCAATAAGACTCGCAGAACCCTTTAACTTTCCATGGAGAATAATTTATTTTCATTGAAGTGATAGTCCCTTCCTGGATTTCTTGTCTCCATGTGACGCACATTGCCTTTCTCTACATTGAATGTTATCTGTCACCTGTCTGCCCAATTCCCCAGTATTTAAATCCTCCTGTAGTTTATCCCAGATTTATGCCAGATTTCCTGCAATTTTCTCCCTTATCTCCACAAGGATCCTCGGATGAATCTTCCCCAGCCCCTGAGATTGATTCATCTTAAGATTGCACAGCTGTTTGTCAACCATGCTGGTGGTAATGTGAATAGTGTCACAACTTACATCTGAAAAACCCTCTATTTCCCATTTCCAGTTCAAATATATTACCCCTTCCGTCCTTGGTAGAAACTGAGTCAAAATTCTTATTTAGCCCTTGTGCAGCCTGTGTAGCGTCAGTTATCAGGTCCTCACCCGATCACACTGACAGTGGCTCCACTCCATCCATCGTTCCACCATTTTCTCTTAATGTAGCTAAAAAACACACATTATTGACCTTCCCTTCGATTGCTACATTCAAATCGAACTTTTTCTTTGCCATCTTTATGCCCTTTTTACACTCCAGGCAAGCGTTTAGTGTTGAATCCTTCTGCACGGCTTACTGTGCTATCTAACATTGTCGTCAGTAATCTTCGACATATGGCTCTCTATTCCTTCATCTCCAGGGATGTCTTTTGGCACTGAATCCTCCTTTATCCTGGGCTATTTAATTCATGACTTTAAATGCTTTATTTATTTCGTTGCACTCCTGTCAGCATAGCTTTCAGGGTCAGGGTAGCACGCAAGCCCTCCCAGCACGTCAAGGTGCAGTCACTAGGATGGTGTGTATATTTGTTGGTGGAAAGTCAAATTCATTAATAATTCCAGACAATTATAGAATTGAATATATTTTTTTGTCAACCACTCGTTGACTTAGAATTTAAATTCATTAAATGCTTACATTAACTCAGACAATATGTGATTGATTTGTATTTGTCTTCACAAGAGAGGAGAAATCTGCCAATGTCACGGTAAAGGAGGTGGGCGGAGCAATTGTATCGGATAAAAATAGAAAAATAGTTTGGCAGTGAACAAAGTAGAAATGTCACCTGGTCCGGATGGGATGCATCCCAGGTTGTTGAGCGGAGTAAAGGTGGAAATAGCTCAGGCTCTTGTCACAGTTTTTCAACCTTCCTTGGATACAGAAGAGTTCCTGGAAGACTGGAGGGTTGCAAATGCTACACCCATGTTCAAGAAAGGGGGGAGGGATTAACCCGTAACTGCATGTCTGTCAGCCTAACATCGGTGGCAGGAAAAGTTCTAGTGAGGAAAATCCGGGACAAATTAATTTTCACTTGGAAGAACATGGGTTATTAAATGGCAGCCAACACGGATTTGTAAAAGGCAAATCGTGTCCGACAAACTTGATTGAGTACTTGGATGAAATAACAGAGGGTTGATGGAGGTAGTGATGTTAATGGGTATATGGACTTTCAAATGGTGTTTGATAGATGGCCATGTAATAGACTTCTGAGCAAAATGGAAGTCGATGGGATTAATGAGGCAGTGCCAGCATGGATACAACATTGGTAAAGGACAGAAAGCAGAGAGTAGTGGTGAACGGGTTTATTCAGACTAGAAGAAAGTATACAGTGGTGTCCCGCAGGGGTCCATTGAACTTTCTGATATATATTAATGACCTGTACCTAGGAGCCATAATTTCCAAATTTTGGAGATGGAACAAAACTTCGGAATGTTGTAAACAATGTGGAGGATTGTGGAGAGTTCCAGATTTTCACTACCCTTTGTGTGAAGAAGTGATTTCTGGCATCACCCTGAACGGCCAAAATCTAATTCGAATTTAATCCCCGTTGTCCTGGACTCCACAACCAGAAGAAATGTTTTCTCGTTATTTACCCAATCAAATTCTTCAATCCTCCCTGAGTGGGTTCAGTTCTACACTCATTGGTTCCCCTCACTCTCCTCCCCTGAAGGTGCTGACTCTGGCTGGGTTCAGTTCTACACTCACTGGTTCCTCTCCCTCTCCTCCCCTGAAGGTGCTGACTCTGGCTGGGTTCAGTTCTACACTCACTAATTCCCCTATCTCTCCTACTCTGAAGGTGCTGACTCTGGCTGGGTTCGTTTCTGCACTCACTGATTCCCCTCCCTCTCCTACTCTGAAGGTTCTGACTCTGGCTGGGTTCAGTTCTACACTCACTGGTTCCCCTCCCTCTCCTCACTTGAAGGTGCTGACTCTGGCTGGGTTCAGTTCTACACTCACTGGTTCCCCTCCCTCTCCTCCCCTGAAGGTTCTGACTCTTGCTGGTGTCAGTTCCACACTCACTGGTTCCCCTCCCTCTCCTCCACTGAAGGTGCTGACTCTGGCTGGGTTCAGATCCACACTCACTGGTTCCCCTCCCTCTCCTCCCCTGAATGTGCTGACTCTGGCTGGGTTCAGTTCTACACTCACTGGTTCCCCTCCCTCTCCTCCCCTGAAGGTGCTGACTCTGCCTGGGTTCAGTTCTACACTCACTGGTTCCCCTCCCTCTCCTCCCCTGAAGGTGCTGACTCTGGCTGGGTTCAGTTCTACACTCACTGGTTCCCCTCCCTCTCCTCCCCTGAAGGTGCTGACTCTGGCTGGGTTCAGTTCTACACTCACTGGTTCCCCTCCCTCTCCTCCAATGAAGGTGCTGACTCTGGATGGGTTCAGTTCCACACTCACTGGTTCCCCTCGCTCTCCTCCCCTGAAGGTGCTGACTCTGGCTGGGTTCAGTTCTACATTCACAAAATAGAACTCCGTGTACACAATGATAACCGTGTGTTAATTAAGACAAGCAGGTTGAACGCGGTTGGAGCAAGGATAATAAAATAGCCTCAAACTCCAGCGCTTGGTGTCATTAAAAACCGTCACAAACACACCCCACCCTACCTCCCGCCCCCCCTCCCCCCCCCCCCGCCGTGAGAGGGACAGTTGGGTAAAGCCCTGAATAAAATAACACACTGGGACATATGTACATTGATGAATTAATCCAGTACTGGACCAGTTACAAATTCTTCTTGGATCCACCTTATCTGTAGCAAACTCTGGTAATTCAGTGTGTAAATATCTGGTAAGACTGCAACATTATGTGATCTGACAGGAGAGGCTCCTGTCTTGTTGTAGTGGGGCTGTGGATCTGAACAGCAATCCCCAGCCAGTCCTGCAGTGGAAATATGGAGAAATGATCTGGGCTTGGCCAAGTGGGGCACAGTGGGAACTGTGAAGAGGACTGTAAGTGACTTCAGTGTAAATACGCAGGTTAGAAAATGGGGCGGGTAGATGATCGATGAAATTTATCGCGGAGAAATGTGAGGAGATACATTTTGGGATGAAGCAAAGGGCGATGAAATGTCAACTAAATGCGAAACCTTTAAAAGGAGTAGAGGAGCAAAGAGATTCAGGTCTATAAGATTCTAGCTGATGCCTTGTCTTATTATTGCCAGGATCAAGAGTCTAGTGTCAGCAACTTTTATACCTTATTAGAATATAAGATGAGCAGATTCTCTGTCCTCTACCGTACCTTACATTGATCCATCAATCAGAGTAAATTTGCAAGTCCCGCGTGACCACAGTAACTTACACGAGGTCAGCCCGCTGGATGGAACCTCGGGCACCCTGAGCTTGATCTCCGGTGTCTCCAGTCCCGACTGCCCCCTTACATCAGGATCCCCTCACTTTTATACCGTGTAGTGATCCACCTCTGGCACCTGCCTATCCTTTGTCTTCTCTGCTGGGGTTTGGCGGGTAGAGAGGGAAAGACAGCTGGAACTTCTCTAATCTGTGATTTACAAGGACACTTTCCCTGATTCCCATCAGTTACTTTTCTTCAGTAATGTTCTCATTATCCCTAAACTACCCTGCCTGCTGTTAATGATGTTATTTTACTGCTTCACAGTTGTAGGTATAAACATCACACATAATAACCTGATCTATTCTTTTACTCACTGTGGTTTCCGCTGATATTAACAGACAAACCCGGTTCTTTCCCCTGATCGGAATAGAGTTTCACCCGAGCGGAATTTGTGGAATGGAATGTCAGGTATAGCACGGGTTAGATACAGAGTAAAGCTCCCTCTACATTGCCCAATTAAACACTCCCATGGCAGGTACAGCACGGGTTAGATACAGAATAAAGCTCGTTGTACACTGTCCCATCAAACACTCCTAGGGCAGGTACAGCATGGGTGAGATACAGAGTAAAGCTCCCTCTACACTGTCCCATCAAACACTCCCAGGGCAGGTAAAGCACGGGTGAGATACAGAGTAAAGCTCCCTCTACACTGTCCCATCAAACACTCCCAGGGCAGGTAAAGCGCGGGGTAGGTACAGAGTAAAACTCCCTCTACACTGTCCCATCAAACACTCCCAGGGCAGGTACAGCACGGGTGAGATACAGCGTAAAGCTCCCTCTACACTGTCCCATCAAACACTCCTAGGGCAGGTACAGCATGGGTGAGATACAGAGTAAAGCTCCCTCTACACTGTCCCATCAAACACTCCCAGGGCAGGTAAAGCACGGGTTAGATACAGAGTAAAGCTCCCTCTACACTGTCCCATCAAACAATCCCAGGGCAGGTACAGCACGGGTGAGATACAGCGTAAAGCTCCCTCGGCACAGTCCCATCAAACACTCCCAGGGCATGTACAGCACAGGTCAGATACAGAGTAAAGCTCCCTCTACACTGTCCCATCAAACACTGCCAGGGCAGGTACAGCACAGGTCAGATACAGAGTAAAGCTCCCTCTACACTGTCCCATCAAACACTCCCAGGGCGGGTACAGCACAGGTCAGATACAGAGTAAAGCGCAGTTCCCTGGACAACTGACTCCCTCCCTGGCCACTGTCTAAGTCTGAACCAGTAAGTTCGCGACCTCGGCGTTCTATGTGACCCTGTTCTGAGCATTCGGTCACCTCGATGACCCGGTCTGTCAGCGGAGAGATAGCCCCGCAGCTACCACCCCGTAACATATCCACCGGTTCCGTGAGCTGTTATTCGACCGCATCCCTTGTTTATAAAATCTGCCTCGTGTTTTTATTCCCCCACTGCTCCCCGTTCTCTTCTACCAGTCCCGCTCTCGCCTTCTCTGTTCCTTCTGCTGTCTTCCTCCAGAGCGCAGCCGGCGGCCGGCACTGCGCATCCTCAGGACAGACACTGTCCAGGAATGAGCGTCTATTCCGCTAGCGCACTATTTTCGACAGGGCGTATTGTATAACATGGAGCATTCGAGGTAAGCAAATGCGCCATTGAGATTCTGAAGAATTTTGGGATAATCTGTTTTTTATCCTTCATCTACAGCCTGTAATTGAAATAATACAATGGTTCTAAGGTCCCCATACAATCCAGAGTGCCTCTCGTATCCTTGATATCCCAAATCAATACCCCTAACTTAACACGCTACCCAACCCCCAACCGCCAAACTGTAACCCGAAACCCATAACCCCATCCCTTACTCTAACATCCAAAGTATAACAACAACCCCATAACCCCAAACTGTAAACCTAACCCAGTAATTACATCCCTAACTCTAACATCCAAACCATAACACCCTAACCCCAACCCCTAACCCCAAACTGCAACCCTGACCCCGTAACCGCACCCCTAACTGTAACATCCTAACCATAACAACCTAACACCAACCGCTAACACCCAAACAGTAATCCTAACCCCACAACCCCACCCGTAACTGTAACATCCTAACTATAACACCCTAACCGCAACCATTAATCCCCAAACTGTAACCCTAATCACGTAACCCCACCCCTAACTCTAACATCCTAACCATAGCACCCTAACCCCAACCCCTAACCCCAAACTGTAACCCTAACCCCTAACCCCACCCCTAACTGTAACATCCTAACCATAGCACCCTAACCCCAACCCCTAACCCCAAACTGTAACCCTAACCCCTAACCCCACCCCTAACTGTAACATCCTAACCATAACACCCTAACCCCAACTCCTAACTCTCTAACTGTAACCCAAACTCAGTAACCCCGCCCCTAACTCTAACATCCTAACGATAACACCCAACCCCTACACTAACCTAAACACTAATCGTTAACTATAAAATAATCCCTAACCTGCTACTGTCTCAATAGTGACTGTGACATCACCGTGAACTTAGGAAGGCGGCGATTTCAACAGTCTCTTCATTTTTAATATTATCTCCTCCCCTCACTTCCTGGTCCAAATGCGCCTCTCTGAGCTTCAGCCGCTCCATTCACCTTCGACCTATAATTTTATCTCCATTACAGGCTGCTGATATATAAAAACATCATTTAAGAATGGTCTCCTCCTGGGCCGAATCATTCTCTGATTCTATGGTCGGAGCTCCAATGGCGTCTAGCCGTGCCCAGAATACACCGGGCGGCAGATTTCTCCCTCTCGATATCAATGGAGGTCTGGAGCGAGCGGGTTAATAAACCCCGAGAGTCACAGGTTTTACCAACACCGAGTGCGGCCCCAGGACCGAATATGAAACAGTGAGCATTATCCCCTCTCCCCACTTCCCGCCGGTTTCTCCCGTCTCACTCTGGCCCGAAACTGATCTAAACAAACGGCAAACCCCGGGACAGATAGAGCGGATTCTGAACCCCGGGATTGCTGGTAATCCGGCAGCCAACAGTGATCGTTTTTAGATTAGTTTTTGTAGGAGGCGATCAGAGATCAGAATCAACATCAGTAAAGATATTGTCAGCGACAAGGGGCGCTGGAGGAAGACGATCCAAACCCCACTTATTGCCGGGGGGCCGATCCCAACAGGGGTCCTGGAGTTCAGTCCTCACAGGGCCGGGAGTTCAGTCCCAACATAGCCAGGGGTTCAGTCCCAACATAGCCAGGGGTTCAGTCCTCACATGGGCGGGGAGTCCGGTGCCTACAGGGGCCGGATTTTTACTCCCTACAGGGGCCGGTTGTTCACTCCCTACAGGGACCGGTGGTTCACTCCATACAGGGGCCGGTGTTTCACTCCCTACAGAGGCCGGAGGTTCGCTCTCTACAGGGGCCGGTGGTCCTGTCCCTACAGGGGCCGGTGGTTCACTCCCTACAAGGGCCGGTGGTTAACTCCCTACAGGGGCCGATGGTTCACTACCTACAGGGGCTGGTGGTTCACTCCCTACAGGGGCCGGTGGTTCACTCCCTACAGGGGCCGGTGGTTCACTCCCTACAGGGGCCGGTGGTTCAGTCCCTACAGGGGCCGGTGGTTCAGTCTCTACAGGGGCCGGTGGTTCAGTCTCTACAGGGGCCGGTGGTTCACTCCCTACAGGGGCCGGGGGTTCACTCCCTACAGGGGCCGTGGGTTCAGTCCATTCAGTGGCCGGTGGTTCACTCCCTACAGGGGCCAGTGGTTCAGTCCCTACATGGGCCGGTGGTTCACTACTTACAGGGGCCTGGGTCCTGTCCCTACAGGGGCCGGGGTTTCACTACCTACAGTGGCCGGGGTTTCACGACATACAGTGGCTGGGGGTTCACTACCTACAGGGGAAGGGGTTTCACTCCCTACAGGGGCCGGGGTTTCACTCCCTACAGTGGCCGGTGGTTCAGTCCCTACAGGGGCCGCTGGTTCACTACCTACAGCGGCCAGTGGTTCAGTCCCTACAGGGGCCGGTGGTTCACAACCTACAGGGGCCGGGTGTTCACTCCCTACTGGGGCCGGTGGTTCAGTCCCTACAGGGGCAGGTGGTTCAGTCCATACAGGGACCGGAGGTTCACTCCCTACAGGGGCTAGTGGTTCACTACCTACATGGGCCGGTGGTTCAGTCCGTACCGGGGCCGGGGTTTCACTTCCTACAGTGGCCGGTGGTTCACTACCTACAGGGGCCGGTGGTTCAGTCCCTACAGGGGCAGGTGGTTCACTCCCTACAGGGGACGGGGTTTCACTCCCTACAGGGGCCGGGGTTTCACTCCCTATAGGGGCCGGGGTCCTGTCCCTACAAGGGCCGGGGTTTCACTCCCTACAGGGGCCGGTGCTTCACTCCCTACTGGGGCCGAGGGTTCACTTCCTACAGGGGCCGGGGTTTCACTCCCTACAGGGGCCGAGGGTTCACTCCCTACAGGGGCCGGGGTTTCACTCCCTACCGGGGCCGGGGTCCTGTCGCTACAGGGGCCGGGGTTTCACTCCCTACAGGGGCCGGTGGTTCACTCCCTACAGGGGCCGGTGGTTCTGTCCCTACAGGGGCGGGGGTTTCACTCCCGACAGGGGCCAGTGGTTCACTCCCTACAGGGGCCGGTGGTTCACTCCCTACAGGGGCCGGTGGTTCAGTCCCTACAGGGGCCGGGGTTTCACTCCCTACAGGGGCCGGTGGTTCAGTCACTACATGGGACGGGGTTTCACTCACTGCAGGGGTCACGGATTCACTCTCTACAGGGGCCGGGGTTTCACTCCCTACAGTGGCCGGTGGCTCATTCCCTACAGGGGCCGGTGGTTCAGTCCCTACGGGGGCCGGGGATTGACTCCCTACAGGGGCCGGGGTTTCACTCCCTACAGGGGCCGGGGTTTCAGTCTCTACAGGTGCAGGGGGTACTGTCCCTACAGGGGCCGGTGGTTCAGTCCCTACAGGGGCCGGTGGTTCAATCCCTACAGGGGCCGGGGATTGACTCCCTACAGGGGCCGGGGTTTCACTCCCTACAGGGGCCGGGGTTTCAGTCTCTTCAGGGGCCGGGGGTACTGTCCCTACAGGGGCCGGTGGTTCAGTCCCTACAGGGGCCGGTGGTTCACTCCCTACTGGGGCCGAGGGTTCACTTCCTACAGGGGCCGAGGGTTCACTCCCTACAGGGGCCGGGGTTTCACTCCCTACAGGGCCCGGGGTTTCACTCCCTACAGGGGCCGGGGTCCTGTCGCTACAGGGGCCGGGGTTTCACTCCCTACAGGGGCCGGTGGTTCACTCCCTACAGGGGCCGGTGGTTCAGTCCCTACAGGGGCGGGGGTTTCACTCCCTACAGGGGCCAGTGGTTCACTCCCTACAGGGGCCGGTGGTTCAGTCCCTACAGGGACCGGTGGTTCAGTCCCTACAGGGGCCGGGGTTTCACTCCCTACAGGGGCCGGTGGTTCACTCCCTACAGGGGCCGGTGGTTCACTCCCTACAGGGGCCGGTGGTTCAGTCCCTACAGGGGCCGCTGGTTCAGTCTCTACAGGGGCCGGTGGTTCAGTCTCTACAGGGGCCGGTGTCCTGTCCCTACAGGGGCCACTAGTTCACTCCCTATATGGGCCGGTGGTTCACTACTACAGGGGCCTCGGTCCTGTCCCTACAGGGGCCGGGGTTTCACTACCTACAGTGGACGGGGTTTCACGACATACAGTAGCTGGGGGTTCACTACCTACAGGGGAAGGGGTTTCACTCCCTACAGGGGCCGGGGTTTCACTCCCTACAGTGGCCGGTGGTTCAGTCCCTACAGGGGCCGCTGGTTCACTACCTACAGCGGCCAGTGGTTCAGTCCCTACAGGGGCCGGTGGTTCACTACCTACAGCGGCCAGTGGTTCAGTCCCTACAGGGGCCGGTGGTTCACTACCTACAGGGGCCGGGTGTTCACTCCCTACTGGGGCCGGTGGTTCAGTCCCTACAGGGGCAGGTGGTTCAGTCCATACAGGGACCGGAGGTTCACTCCCTACAGGGGCTAGTGGTTCACTACCTACATGGGCCGGTGGTTCAGTCCGTACAGGGGCCGGGGTTTCACTCCCTACAGTGGCCGGTGGTTCACGACCTACAGGGGCCGGTGGTTCACTCCCTACAGGGCCCGGGGTTTCACTCCCTACAGGGGCCGGGGTCCTGTCGCTACAGGGGCCGGGGTTTCACTCCCTACAGGGGCCGGTGATTCACTCCCTACAGGGGCCGGTGGTTCAGTCCCTACAGGGGCGGGGGTTTCACTCCCTACAGGGGCCAGTGGTTCACTCCCTACAGGGGCCGGTGGTTCACTCCCTACAGGGACCGGTGGTTCAGTCCCTACAGGGACCGGGGTTTCACTCCCTACAGGGGCCGGTGGTTAAGTCCCTACATGGGCCGGGGTTTCACTCACTGCAGGGGTCAGGGATTCACTCTCTACGGGGGCCGGGGTTTCACTCCCTACAGTGGCCGGTGGCTCATTCCCTACAGGGGCCGGTGGTTCAGTCCCTACGGGGGCCGGGGATTGACTCCCTACAGGGGCCGGGGTTTCACTCCCTACAGGGGCCGGGGTTTCAGTCTCTACAGGTGCCGGGGGTACTGTCCCTACAGGGCCGGTGGTTCAGTCCCTACAGGGGCCGGTGGTTCAATCCCTACAGGGGCCGGGGATTGACTCCCTACAGGGGCCGGGGTTTCACTCCCTACAGGGGCCGGGGTTTCAGTCTCTACAGGGGCCGGGGGTACTGTCCCTACAGGGGCCGGTGGTTCAGTCCCTACAGGGGCCGGTGGTTCACTCCCTACAGGAGCCGGGGTCCTGTCCCTAAAGTGGCCGGGGTTTCACTCTCTACAGGCGACAGATGTCATTCAATGTAGAGAAAGGCAAAGTGCGTCACATGGAGACAAGAAATCCAGGAAGGGAATATACTTAAATGAAAACAAATTAATCTCCATAGAAAGTGAAAGAGATCTGGGGTTCTTATTGACAATAAATTGAAACTATCGCAACAATGAGTAAAGCAAATCAGACGTTGGGCTGTATTAAAAGGTCAATATTGAGCCGAGATAGCGAGGCAATCCTGCCCCACTTTATAAATCATTGGTGCAACCGGGCTCAGACTACTGTGCACAGCTCTGGACACCATAGGGTATTGCAGCTATTGAACGGACACGGAAGAGAGTGACCAGAATTACCGGAGGATGGAGGGATTGGATTGTGAGGAGCGATTCTGTAAATTGAGCAAGTTCTCCCTGGAAAGAGAATGTCGAGAGGTGATATGATTGCTGTTTTTAGGATTCTAAAGGGACCAGATAATGTGGAGCACGACAAGTTATTTCACCTTTTCCAGACAGTAAAACCAGACGACACGGCCTGCGCTTGAAGGGGTTCAATTCAAACCCAATCTGCTGAAACAGTATTTCAGTGAGTGAGTGGTCAATCTATGGATAGGCTCCCTAGGGAGACGGTGGAAGCAGTTAGTGTTGATTCATTCAAATGCAAATTAAATAGATATCATTCGTAGTATAACAATTGGGGACACAGTGTGTGAGTAATTAGAGGCATGACATGTGGTAAGTATAGTGTGCTCGGGAGGAACAGGTGTCTGTGGTCCTATGGTTCCTGAAGCTCTCCACCACTGGGGTTTTCCTCACCTCATGTCTGGGTCTGTTGTAGACTAATCGATAGAGATTGATCGCTGTGACTAGGCAACAATTCCATTATCATTGTATCGGGGCACTACCAGGATGGTAGAAGGCGAACTAGACTGGAGTGTAAAACGATAATATTCTCATTTAATTTGGTAAGTTTTCTATTTGTATGATTTTGTTGATTATTGTTTGTGCCCCTTTACAAAGGGGGGCACGTTCGTTAGATTAATTTTATTTTGTTTAATTACACTGGGGGTGACGTCCCAATTGGCCACTGAAAAGATCAGAAAGTGACCTGGATGGTCCTTTTTCTTTATCCTCCAGCAATTCCTCTGTTCCTGTGTTTATGGACACAGGAGTGCGGCTATGGGGCGGTGCCCAGTGAGCGGAGAACAATGCGTGGGGACAGCGCGTGCTCCCATTTCAGAGCGTGTCCGACCCTCAAGATCCAAACCATTCCCAGGAGGGACATTGGGTCCCTTCATTAATCAGTTAAACTTGATATCCAATCACTGATCAGAGGTCGGACTTCACATGAATGTACAGATACTCCAGGGCCCTCGGGGCTGGTGGGAATGTACCAGGCCTGAGTCAGCACCGACATGAGAACTGGAAACTAACTGAGAACGGGTTACAACACTGAATTGTGCGCTGATGCAGTGTTCCTCATACATTCTTAAATTCACATTGGGTAAGGATCTTAGAGTGAGTGACTGTATCTGGGAGGGGAGTCCGTGTTTGACATGGACAAGAAGACACAACATGGAATATAAGCTACAATTCATGCTATACTTTACTATTTTCATCATTTAAATAATTTAACAATTAGACTCAGTGGATTTTTCACCCCATTCTTTAAGTCCTCTCTGAATTTACTCTGTGTCCCTGCATAAATAAATGGGTTGATGCAGGAACTCAGAAACTGAAGCATATATCCGATTTCCTCCAGAATAAAAGTTGCTTCATTGAAATTGGAACCTGAGTTATTGTAAATAACGCTCGCAATTTGGACAGCGAGGAAAGTTCTAAGTATTAACACATGTAACAGGATGAAATTGCCCGAGATACAGAAGAGTAAGACGATGGACCTTTTCCGGCTCTCCATCTCTGGGTCACTCTGATTCTCTCCATTGCTGCGGGCCCGGAGTCTCCTGCGGGCTCTATTGGCCGCCAGAATGTGTCTGACGGTCAGAGCATTGAGCAGCAAAATCAGAATGAATGGGAGACATGGAGTTAAAATGTGGTGAATCCAGTCAAATGCGATCCATGCAGGTGAGGTATAATATATTAATTTTATGCTGCAGAACCAGGGTATGTTGTTAATTGTGTAAAAAGGTTCATATATAAAATACAAGAAGGTATTTTTGAAGCAGCTCAGGGCACAGACCGTTCCTATAACTCCCGCCACCGTTTTCTCGGTGCAATATTTTGTTTTCAGCTTTTGGCAACAAATGGCCACAAATCGATCAAAGGTGAAAGCGACCGTTAACCAGACAGCGTTGTCCATAACTCCATGAATTAGCGCAAGTTTGAGACTACACACCGGAGTGATGGACAGGAAACTGAACGGGAAATAAATACCAGCAATCCGGTTTAATATCACAGCGGCAACAATGAGCAGGAGATCCGTCACAGCCATGGACACCAGGTACCGAGTGACACATCTGGAGAGACCGCACCTTCCTCGGGACAGGATCACAATCACTACCAAGTTAGCTGTAACAGAGAGAGAGAGTGTGAGAGAGGGAGAGAGAGTGAGAGGGTGAATGTGTGTGAGAGAGGGAGAGAGAGTGAATGTGTGTTAGTGAGAGGGAGAGAGAGTGAATGAGTGTGAGAGGGAGGGAGAGAGAGTGAATGAGTTTGTGAGAGAGGGAGAGCGAGTGAATGAGTGTTAGAGAGAGGTGGAGAGAGTGAATGAGTGTGTGAGAGAGGGAGAGAGTGAATGTGTGTGAGGGAGGGAGAGAGAGTGAATGTGTGTGAGTGGGAGGGAGAGAGAGTGAATGTGTGTGAGAGAGAGGGAGAGAGAGTGAATGTGTGTGAGTGGGAGGGAGAGAGAGTGAATGTGTGTGAGAGAGAGGGAGAGAGAGTGAATGTGTGTGAGAGAGGGAGAGAGAGTGAATTTGTGTGAGAGAGAGGGAGAGAGAGTGAATGTGTGTGAGAGAGGGAGAGAGAGAGAATGTGTTCGAGAGAGAGGGGTGAGAGTGAATGTGTGTGAGAGAGAGGGAGAGAGAGAGTGAATGTGTGTGAGAGAGAGGGAGAGAGAGTGAATGTGTGTGAGAGAGAGTGAGAGAGTGAATGTGTGTGAGAGAGAGGGAGAGAGAGTGAATGTGAGAGAGAGGGAGAGAGAGTGAATGTGTGTGAGAGAGAGGGAGAGAGAGTGAATGTGTGTGAGAGAGAGTGAGAGAGTGAATGTGTGTGAGAGAGAGGGAGAGAGAGTGAATGTGTTTGAGAGAGAGGGAGAGAGAGTGAATGTGTGTGAGAGAGAGGGAGAGAGAGTGAATGTGTTTGAGAGAGAGGGAGAAAGAGTGAATGTGTGTGAGAGAGAGGGAGAGTGAATGTATGTGAGAGAGAGGGAGAGCGAGTGAATGTGTGTTAGAGAGGGAGAGAGTGTGAATGAGTGTGAGAGGGAGGGAGAGAGAGTGAATGTGTGTGAGAGAGGGAAAGACAGTGATTTTTTGTGAGAGAGAGGGAGAGAGAGTGAATGTGTGTGAGAGAGGGAGAGAGAGTGAATGTGTGAGAGAGAGGGAGAGACAGTGAATGTGTGTGAGAGCGAGAACAGGATAATTACTGGTCCGACTCCCAGCAAGATCATCTGTTTGACAGGATTCAGTGTGAAATTTACAGCTTTGACAAGTGATCTTGAGTTGGAAACAGATCGCTTACGCTTTGGGCACTTGTTTCTGTGTTTAAAATAATCCTCCAGATTAAAAATAAAACCGGCCAATGATATCGGAATGTAAAATAATGTATTGAATCCGAATGGAGAACAAGAGAGAATCGAAAAAGCTCCAAACCAACGTGGGAGCATCAAACAGACAGGAAAACATATCGGTAACGCATTAGAGAAGATATTTAAGAGGGTAAACAATAAACCTGACAATGAAAGTGGAAAGCAGCAAAAAAATAGGAAAACATGCACTTAAAACGGATTAGGTCCTGCGGAGGACCCAAAACGGCCTCATCCGATGAATTACTGTAAAATTATTCACTTTTGGAGAATTCAGATGTCAACTTGCGCCAAAAGATTCGCAAACAGAGAGGGGCGGACGGAAAATTGGCGCTTCTGAAATTGCGGGGGGGATGTTGCGAGGACACAGTGAAAACTCCGAGCTCTTCTTCTGATAATCACCTGGGATATTCGGTGTCCATCAGAACCACCGGAAGTGGCAGAGGATGAGGCCTCATTCGGTGAAAGTCACCTTCAACAATGCAGCACTTGCTCAGCACTGCACAGCGCTGTCAGGACAAATGATCGGCCTAGTCTTAGAGTAGATATTGAACTTAAGACTTTGTGACTCAGGTACGAAACATGCCACCAGTTATGCAGCCTCACTCAATGTGGAGAAAAGAGTGAAGACGGGGCCAGTCCGGGACATAGCCAGGTGTCAGGAGCAGAAGGAAATCCCGGGCTCAGCAGCGGTCACTGTGGAACTGTCAGCAGCAGCGAATGTGGAAGAGGGTGCCGGGCTGAACCAGTGAGAGTCAGAGTCTGAGAGCAGAAACACTGCGCTGTGTGTGTTTGGGGAAAATACAGATTCATTCATAAAACGGCCACTTGTTACCTTGCTTATATTTCTGACAACTCACCGCCTAATAATGTCATTACACTAAATTAATTCATTGAATTCAGGCGGGAATTATTTAATCGGCGAATAATCTCAATCAACAAATCATTTGTGGAATTTAGTTAGTCACTGTCAATAATACAATGGCCCCTAATTTCCGATAGGAGGCTTCCTGCGTGCGGATGCCTCCTATCGGAAAAAAAATCTACGCACTTACCTGAGGACTCCCGAGGTCCGGCCACTTCCGATGCTCTCCACAGTCGAAATGCGCAGGGCCCACGTATCCCAGGGGCGCATGCGGTTCGCAAGCGTCCCTGGGATCACGTAGGCCAGGCGAGACAATGAAAGAAGGGAATTCCCCTTTCATACTTTTGACAGAGAGACCTGTCAGAAGTATGAATGGGGATCACTAAAAAAAGACACTAAAACATTAAATAAATTAAAAGAAAATCATCACGATTTTAAAAGGAGTTAAAATCACGTTAAATTAAATATTTTAAACAAAAATTTAATTTTTTGAAATAGTAATTGAATTTTTTTAACGGAGCTAAAAATAAACTTGCCTTTTTCAAAAGTGTTTTTAAATTATCAATGAGTTAATTTTTTTTATCTTTTTTACTATTTTAAACATTTTATGCTGGTAAAAGCAGGCGTTACACCTGCTTTTACCAGGCGTACGATTTCTAAGGGTTTTCAGCGGGCGGAGGTTCTGCAGAAAGCGGACCTCTCCACCCGCAGAGTCCCTTCTCCACGGCAGGTGGAGGATCTGCAGAAATCAGATCTCTCCACCCGCAGAGACCCTTCTCCAGGGCAGGCGGAGGATCTGCAGAAAGCGGAACTCTCCACCCGCAGAGACCCTTCTCCAGGGCAGGCGGAGGATCTGCAGAAAGCGGAACTCTCCACCCGCAGAGACCCTTCTCCAGGGCAGGCGGCCGATCTGCAGAAAGCGGAACTCTCCCCCCGCAGAGTCCCTTCTCCAGGGCAGACGGCCGATCTGCAGAAAGCGGAACTCTCCACCCGCAGAGACCCTTCTCCAGGGCAGGCGGAGGATCTGCAGAAAGTGGAACTCTCCACCCGCAGAGACCCTTCTCCAGGGCAGGCGGCCGATCTGCAGAAAGCGGAACTCTCCACCCGCAGAGACACTTCTCCAGGGCAGGCGGAGGGTCTGCAGAAAGTGGAATTCTCCACCCGCAGAGACCTTCTCCAGGGCAGGCGGCCGATCTGTCAAGAGGATTCTTGAGGGATTGGAAATGCAGTTTTCAGCGCATGCGCTTCGCATGCCTGAAACCGGTATTTCCGATGTACCTGCGGGTCCGTACACAGCTCGTACACACCCGTAGGCATCGGAAAATACGGGCCAATAAAACTACCTGCACACAGTGATAAGAGTGTGATAATTCAACCACAGTAACATTGTTAATAAGACAATAGAGCTCCATGTACACAGTGATAACAGTGTGATAATTCACCCACAGTGAGTGTCAGTAACACAATAGAACTCCCTGTAAACTGTGATAACAGCGTGATAATTCACCCACAGTGAGTGCCAGTAACACAATAGAAATCCCTGTAAACAGTGATAACAGTGTGATAATTCACCCACAATGACAGTGTCAATAACACAATAGAACTCCATGCACACAGTGATAACAGTGTGATAATTCACCCACAGTGACAGTGTCAGCAACACAATAGAACTACATGTACACAGTGATAACAGTTTGATAATTCACCCACAGTAAAATATCAATAATACAATTGGAAATATTTGCACACCGTTATAATTTCACTGAAACAGCTCTTATCAAAATCACAAATGGCATCCTATGTGTCTGTGACCGTGGTAAACTATCCTTCCTCTTCCTTCTCGAAAAGTCTGCAGCTTTTGACACGGGCGACCACACCATTCTCCTCCAACTCCTCTCCTCCGTCGCCCAGCTGGGTGGAACTGCCCTCGTAGCCACAGAGTCACCTGCAATAGCTTCTCCTCCCTCTCCCGCACCCTTACCTCTGGAATCTCTGATGGATCTATCCTTGGCCCCCTTCTATTTCTCATCTTCATTCTGCCCCTCGGCGATATCATCCGAAAACACAGCGGCAGGTTCCACTTATACGCTGACGTCACCCAGCTCGACCTCACCATGACCACTCCAGACCCCGCCACTATCTCTGATTTGTCACACTGCTTGTCCAATATCCAGCACTGGAGGAGCAGAAATTTCCTTCAACTAAATATTGGTTAAACCGAAGCCATTGTCTTCGGTCCCACCACAAACTCTGTCCCCTAGCCACAGGGGCCATCCATGTCCCTCGCAACGTGAGCAATCGGAGGCAGTGGAGGGGTTGAGAGAGGTGGTGGTGAGGTAAAGCTGAGTGACGTCAGGGTATACGTGGAACCTGACGCTGTATCTTTGGATGTAATCGCCGAGGGGCAGCATGCGGCTGAACCAGACCGTTTGCAACCTTGGCGTCATATTTAACCCTAATTTGAGCTTCCAACCACATATTCGCTCCATCACTAAGATCGCCTACTTCCACCTCAGTAACATCGCCCGTCTCTGTCCCTGCCTCAACTCATCAGCTGTTGCAACCCTCCTAAATTATTTTGTTACCTTTAGACCTGACTATTCCAATGCTGTCCTGGCCAGCCTCTCATCTTCCTCCCTCCATAAACTTCAGCTCATCCAAAACGCAGTTGCCCTGTGTCCTCACTCACACCAAGACCCGTTCACCCGTCACCCCTGTGCTCGCTGACCTCAATTAGCTCAGGTCCAGCAACACCTCGATTTTAAATTTTCATCATTGTTTGCAAATCGCTGCATAGCTTCGCTCCTCCCTGTCTCTCTAACCCACAAACCCTACTTCACTCCTGGAGCTTTGCACATATCTCCTCCTTTCAGACCCTCCGTAAAGTCGATCTATTTGTCCAAGCTGTTGCTGTGCGAATATCTCCTTATGTGGCTCGGTGTGAAATGTTGTTTGATAACGATCCTGTGAAGCAATTTACTCCGTTAAAGGCGCTATATAAATGCAGATTGTTGCTGTTGATAATACGGCTCCCATTACAGCACCAAATAACAAATCGGAAATATATATACAAAAGCAAAATACTGAGGATGCTGGAAATCTGGAATAAAAACAGAAAATGCTGGAAATACTCAACAATTGAGGCAGCATCAGTGGACAGAGAAACATAGTCAACATTTCAGGTCTATGGAAATCTTCAGAACTTGATAAAGTTAGAGATTTAACAGATTTGAAGCAAGTGCAGAGGCAGGAATAGCGGGGAGTGAGGAAAGAACAAAAATGAAGCTCTGTGATCGGTTGGAAGGCAGGAATTATTATATAACAAAAGGGAGGATGGTGCGAGGCAAAAGGAGACGGTAATGGGACAAGTAAAGAAACAAAAGATGAGTCTAGAGGAGGTGTAACTGACAACACCTGCTGACGAACAATGGGAGCGGTGGTTCTGATCTGAAATTATGAACTCAGCGTTGAGACCAGAGCCTGGACGAAGACGATCTGCTGTTTCCTGAGCTTCTGTTGAGCTTGTTTCGAACAGTACAGAAGGCCGAGGACAGGGAGGTCAGAGTGGGAGAGAGATGGAGAATTAAAATGACAAGCGAACGGAAGTTCAGGGTCACGATTGTGGGCAGAACGCAGGTGTTCAGCAAACCGATCACCTAATCTGCGTTTGGTGAGCATAATGTAAAGGAGCGCGCATCGTGAGCAGCCAATACAGTATACTAAACTGAGAGAATTACAAGTACATATACATACATAACTATAATAGTGTGATAATACCACTCACAGTGAAATACCAACAACACAACAGAAAATATATGTGCACAGTTATAAAAGTGTGATACCTCTCACAGTGAAATACCAATAACACAACAGGAAATATATGTACACAGTTATTAGTGTGATAATACCACTCACAGTGAAATACCAATCACACAATAGGAAATATATGTACACAGTTATAATAGTGTGATAATATCACTCACAGTGAAATTCCAATAACACAACAGGAAATATATGTACACATTTATAATAGTGTGATAATACCACTCAGTGAAATACAAATCACACAATAGGAAATATATGTACACAGTTATAATAGTGTGATAATAACACTCACAGTTAAATACCAATAACACAATAGGAAATATATGCACACAGTTATAATAGTGTGACAATACCACCCACAGTGAAATACCAAAAACACATTAGGAAGTATATGTACACTGTTATAATAGTGTGATAATACTACTCACAGTGAAATACCAATAACACATTAGGAAATATATGTACACAGTAATAATAGTGTGATAATACCACTCACACTGAAATACCAATAACACAATAGGAATTATATGTACACAGTTATTAGTGTGATAATATCACGCACAGTGCAGCGACATATACTGTTGAGTTTCAGTAAAACATCACTCTGAGCATATGGGCTGGTACCGCTAAAGAGGCGGTTCTGTGGAAAACACATTAAAACAGATATTGCAGAATCAGGCACTCAAATAAGATAGTGATTAAGTTAAAGGGGAGAAATGTTGTCGAAAAAGCCAAGAAATGATCGCGGTAAAGGGGGAGGAATTATACCGTCAAAGGGGTGAAATTAATCCTTCAATGGGGTTAAAAATATACCGTGAATCGGCGGAAATGACACAGTTAAAGGGGAGAAGCGTTCCCGGTAAGTAGGAGCAGTGATACAGTTAACCAATGGTGCCCATAACTAGTAACTAACTCCAATACTTTACCTGGAACGCCGATAGCTGCAATGACGGGATAGTAAATGGCAAACACCAGACCTTTTGGTATCCCGTGCATTTCTATCAGAAGCTCAGCGCGCGCTCTGCACTCCACTCACAGATTGTCACATTTATACCCGATGACAGGCTCCAGGGAGATAATCAGATGACTTGATCTTTTATATTAATTACACTAATTGAAACAAACAGATTAGTGCAGCCGCTGCCAGGATGATGTTTATATTTTGATGGAATGCAATGTATTTAAATAACTCTGACCCGGCTCTGAAGTGAAATACCCAGAGGTTACAGTATGATCCCGGTTAGACTTCTTCATAAAATATAATACAACGGTGAATAAGTGGTTGCCTAAGTTTAAGTAGCAATTGTAAAGGAGCAATTCATGGGATTAACCCCCTTAATGCTGAGTTAAGAGGTCTCAGCACAATTTATAATTGACCAGAGAAACTCTGGTCCTGCAACCGGAAAACGCGGCCTAGTTCTCGCTCCTGGTCATTATCCAGCTCCATCGGGTAAGCACGGGTCACGTGCAGCTGTCTCCAAATTACTCTGAGAGGGTACACCCACTTTAACCATCCTGTCTGTGTATTCAGTGTGGACAGTTCCAGTTCAGGACAGTTACATTCAGTGTACACAGGTCCATTCCAGCACGGTTACATTCATTGAGGACAGGACCAATTCAGCACAGTTACATTCAGTGTGGACAGGTCCAGTTCAGCGCAGTCACATTCAGTGTGTACAGGATCAGTTCAGCACAGTTGCATTCAGTGTGGACAGGTCCAGTTCAGCACGGTTACATTCAGTGTGGACAGGTCCAGTTCAGCACGGTCACATTCAGTGTGTACAGGTCCAGTTCAGCACAGTTACATTCAGTGTGGACAGGTTCAGTTCAAAATTGTTACATTCAGTATCGGTCAGTTCAGCCCAGCTACATTCAGTACAGGTCAGTTCAGCGTGTTTAGTGGCTGTCTTAGTAGATCGCTGTGGAAGTAACGGCTGCGATAATGCTAAAGTTGAAATTGACAACATTTATCCGGATTTAGCACGGTCTGTTAGGATCTCAAAACTGACCAGGGAGCTGGGCTTGACATGAGCAACCGAGGGCGCTCAAAGAAATGGGGAGTGTGACCCGCGGGCCCCGTGTTCATATATTGAACAATTCGCTGTGACTGGAATTGCTCCGTGGACTGGTGACAGCCCCATGTGGTTCCAAGACTTAATAAAGGTAATGTGAGAACCGGGAAATTACAGGCTCGTTAGTTTCACTTCAGTTAAACGCATCGTCAGTGAAACACTGTACGGTCACCTTGACAGAGAGCGGGTTATTAGAGAATCTCAACAAGGTTTCAGACAAAGGTTTTGTCTCACTAACTTGGTTGAACTTTTGACGAAGTTACTGGGTTGTTGGATGTAGGTTGTCCGGTTACCCTTCTGGATCTTGAGTTCCAAATTGCCCTTGACAAGGTGCCACGTGGAAGGCTGCTGAATGAGGTTGAGTCCTGTGGGTTTAGCAGGTAGATTTTGGGTTTACTACGGAACCGACTGGATTCTTGTAGAGAGAAGGTAGTTATTAATGGCAGTAGTTCTGTTTGTGGACCTGTAACTGATGGAGTTACGTAAGGAGCAGTGATAGGACGGTTGATCTTCACCATCTTTATCAATGATTTGCAAGAAGGCATCGGGGGAACTTTCCACAAACTCAGAGATGATACAAGGAATTGTGTGGGTGTTAGGACCTTAGATGAGTGAAATAAATTACAGGCAGATCTAGATGGGGCAGAGGAGTGGACCCACATCTGGTAGACGTAAGTAAATATCGATAAATGCGTGAATCGCTTGGGTAGGGCCAATGACAGTCAGGTGTACACCAGGCTGGTTTGTGTGCTGAAGGATAAGTACCTGTGTATTAAAGGGCCAGGGCTATTCCCATGTACACCAGGCAGGGTTGTGTGCTGAAGGATAACAACCTGGGTATTAAAGGGCCAGGGCTATTCCCATGTACACCAGGCAGGGTTGTGTGCTGAAGGATAAGGCCCTGGGTATTATAGGGCCAGGGCTCTTCACTTCTACACCAGGCTGGGTTGTGTGCTGAAGGATAAGGACTGGGTATTACAGGGCCAGGGATATTCACTTCTACACCAGGCAGGGTAGTGTGCCAAGCTGCTGAACGGGACTTGGTCCTGGGTATTATAGAGCCAGTGCTATTCACTTGTACACCAGGCTGGGTTGTCTGCTCAAGGCTGCTGAGCGGGCGGAGGCCCCGGTAATATAAAGGCCGTGCCAGTCATGTCTGTTGGATTATTCATTCTTCATCCTAAAATAGGTTTCTACAACTAGAGACAGTGGCAGATGTTATAATTCACTTCGTTTACTAACGATGAAAGTTTTATCTTAAAGCTCGCGAACCAACCATAGAGAACAGAGCACCACAGCCCTGCGCCCAAAACTCACTGAGCGTTAATTTAATCAGACATCGTGAAAATGTCTTCTCCCAGCCTGCCTCACTCCAGGAGCTCGAATACCGCTTTATTTCCTTATTTCCTTCTATCTAACTAATAAAATCATGGCATGTGTCTTATACCCTTTCCGTTTATGGTTCTCTTCCTGCTGGATGCAACCATATCTCATGTTTTATAAACAACCATTTGTTTCAAATAGTTTACCAAAGAGATATGAGAGTGGGCATAAACGGAGTGCATCTTAAACAGAGTTTAAAGTTGGATATTCGGTAAGATGGAACTCTGATAAGTCGTGGGTGAGTAGGTCTCAATCTGAAATTTAGTTTAACATTTGTAATTGAACTTAGAACGTAAACAATGTAAAAATAAGCCGCAAGTTAGTCACGAGTTAACAGAGACTGCCTGTCAGTGGCAGATAACAGTTAACAGCTTTAAGTGATTACCTGAATAGGGGGTAATTACTGTTAGCAGTGAGTTCAGTGAGCACTTGTAGACTGGGTGTGGCTCGAAAAGGTGTATAAAAGTAAACAGCTATCTGCTGACGCAAAGAATGGTCGTACAGAGTTGTCATAAACGGAGTGCGTCATAAACAGTGTGTAAACGTGGGAATTTGGTGAGAGTGGGAGTTCGGTGCAGAGGAGGAAGGAGGGGCTGCTTTTCCCTCGAATACTTGTAGTGGTTCGTGTTACCGGTCGCTATTTAATTTAAATTACCTATACCTTAAACTAGATCAAGTAATTATTGAAAAAAAATCAAAAATATAAGCAAAGTTGATTAAATACATAAAATTTAATTAATTAAATTAAGAAAACAAGGTTTGATAGTGATGGCAGTGCAGAAGGTGTGCCGCAACTGCAGCATGTGGGAGTTTGTGGGAGCATCGCGATCCCGGACAACCACATCTGCAGTAAGTCTCTGCATCTCGAAGAACTTCAGCTCAGAGTTGTTGAGCTAGACTCCAAGGTGCAGACATTGCGGGGCATCAGGGAGGGGGAGAGTTACCTGGACACTTTGATCCAGGATGCAGTTACACCTCTTAGGTTAGGAACTGGTATAGATGTGGTTAGTGGTCATGAACAGGAGGGTCTGACTGCAAGCCAGACAGGTGAGGCGACCTCCAGGTGAAGTGATGGAGGAGCATCGGCCTTTGCCATTATCCAACAGGTATGAGGTTCTTTCGGCCTGTATGGATGAGGTCAAAGTCTGCAGAGTGGATGAGCAAACTGACCACGGCACTGTGGTAAAGGAGGCCGTTCAAGTGGGGGGAGTCAAAAGGAATGTGGTAGTGGTAAGGGACAGTATATTCAGGGGGATAGATACTGTTTTTGCAGCCGAGACTGGCAGTTCCGACAATTGTGTTGCCTGCCTGGTGCCAGGTTTAAGGATATCTCCTAATGGCCGGAGAAGAAATTGGAGTGGGATGGGGAGGATGCAGTGGCGTGGTCCGCGTAGGAACAAACAACACAGGTAGAACTAATAATGAGGTTCTGCTGAGAGAGTTTGAGGAGCTAGGGTCCAAATTAATAAGCAGAACCTGAAAGTTAATAAACACTGGATTATTACCTGAGCCACTCGCAAATTGGCATAGGGTGAAACAGATCAGAGAGTTAAATGCGTGGCTCAAAGAGTGGTATGGGAGACAGTCG
This sequence comes from Squalus acanthias, assembly GCA_030390025.1. NCBI lineage: Eukaryota > Metazoa > Chordata > Chondrichthyes > Squaliformes > Squalidae > Squalus > Squalus acanthias. Next base: position 659,251 of record JASTWF010000150.1, on the reverse strand, counting down.
TTTCGTTTCTGGGGCACTTGTACCAGTACTGGGGACAGAGGGAGCTGCTCCACTGTGACAGGCTCCACTTAACCCGGGCTGTGATAAATGTTCTGGTGAATCAAAAACTGAGGCTGCAGATAGGGCTTTAAACTAAAAGGGAGAGGATTCAACTGATGGGAAAGTTATAAATCTAAAGAGAAAAATCAATGCTGTAAAGCAGTGTAGCGATTTGAGTAAAGATACGTGGAGTGTGACAGGAAGGGACAGCGAGTTTAATGGTAATAGTGCATCAGTGAATAAGGTCAAATCAGGGAAGAATGGAACAAGTTAAAATTAAATGCACTTTATCTGAATGCACGAAGCATTCCCAACAAAATAGAGGAATTAATGTCGAAAATATTGGAATAATAGATTTGATCTAATAGCCATTAAAAAGAAATGGTTGCATGGTGACCAAGGTAGTGAACTAAATATTCCAGTGTACTCGACGTTTCGAAACGAACGACGAAATAGAAAATGAATGTGTTTAGCACCGATAATCAAGGGCGATATAAGAACAGTAGTATGGAAGGATCTTGGCTCAGAACAGCAGGAAGTAGAATCAGTATGAGTGGAAATAAGAAATAACAAATGACAGAAACCACTGGTGGGACTAGTTTGTAGGCCCGAACATTACCTATACTGTTGCACAGTGTATTTTTCAAGAAATAAGAGCAGCTTGTAACAAAGGTAATGCAATAATCGTCGGGGACTTTAATCTTCATATCGACTGTACAAATCAAAGTAGTTTTGAGGACGTGTTCATGGAATGCGTTCGAGACAGTTTCCTAGAACAATACATCGTGGAACCAACCAGGGAAGAAGTTATTTTAGATATTGTCTTGTGTAATGAGACAGGGTTAATTAATAATCTCATAGTAAGGGATCCTCTGTGGAAGAGTGATCATAGTATGAAAAAGTTCGCATTGAGTTCAAGAGTGACGCACTCAAATCTTAAACTAGAGTCTTAATCTTAAATAAAGCCAATTACAAAGGTATGAGGGCGAGTTAACTGTGGTAGATTGGAAACATAGATTAAAGGTATGATGGTAGATAAGCAATGGTGAAAAGTTAAAGAAATATTTCATAATTCTCAACGAATATACATTTCAATGAGAAATAAAAACCATGGGAAAAGTGATCTATCCGTGGCTAACTAACGATGTTAAGGATATTATTAGATTAAAAGAAGAGGTTTATAACGTTGCCAAGAAGAGTAGTAAGCCTGAAGATTGGGAGAGTTTTAAAAAACAGCAAAGGATGATCAAAAATTGGTAAAGAGGGAGAAAATAGAATATAAGAATAAACTTGCAAGTGATATCAAAACAGATTGTAAGAGCTTCTACAACTATATAAAAAGGAAGAGAGTAGCGAAAGTAAAATTGGGTCCCTGAGAGGTTGAGACAGTAGAAATTATAATGAAGAACCATGAAATGGCGGAGACGTTAAACAAATATGTTGTATCTGTCTTCACAGCAAAAGACACAGAAACATACCAGAAATAATGGGTAGCCGATGGTGTAATGAAAGTGAGTAACTTAAAGCAGTTAATATCAGTAAAGAAAAAGCACTAGGTAAATAAATGGAATTAAAATCCGACAAATTCCGTGTACCTTATGGTTTACATCATAGGGTCCTTAAAGGGGTCGCTGCAGAGATAGTGGATGCATTTGTAGTGATCTTCCAAAATTCCCTAGATTCTGGAGCAGTCCCTGTGGATTGGACAGTAGAAAATGTAGCACCACTATTCAAGAAATGAGGGAGAGAGAAAACAGGGAACTACAAGCCAGTTAGCCTGACATCAGTCGTCGGGAAATTCTGGAATCCATTGTTAAGGAAGTGGTAACAGGGCACTTAGAAAGTCATAATATGATTAGGTAGAGTCAACATGGTTTTATGAAAGGGAACTCGTGTTTAACAAATTTATTAGAGTTTTTTGGAGATGTAACTTGCAGGGTAGATAAAGGGGAAGCAGTGAATGTAGTACATTTGGATTTTCAAAAGGCATTCGACATGGTGCCACACGAACGTTTGCTGCACCAGTTAAGCGCTCATGGGGTTGAGGGTAATTTATTAGCCTGGATAGAGGATTGGTTAAAGGACAGAAAACAAAGTGTAGGAATAAACGGATCATTTTCAGGTTGATAGGCTATTACTAGTGCTGTGCAGCAAGTTTCAGTGCTGGACCTTCAGCTATTTACAATCTATATTAATGATTTCGATGACGGGACCGAGTGTAATGCATACAAGTTTGCTGACGATACAAAGCTACGTGGGAAGGTAAGCTGTGAGGACACAAATATTCTGCAAATGGATATAGGCAGGTTAAGCTAGTGGGCAGGAAGGTGGCAGATGGAGTATAATGTGGGGAAAAGTGAAGTTAGTCAAGTTGTTTCTCAACATTTTATAGTTTCTCACCATTCTTCTGTTTTTCTATTCTTCCTACCAAAGTGAATAACTTCACTTTTGAGGGTAATATATTAGTCTGGACAGAGGATTGGAATCCATCATTAATGAAATGGTAACAGGGCACTTAGAAAATCATAATATGATGAGGCAGTGTCAACATGGTTTAATGAAAGGGAAATCGTGTTTGATAAATCTATTAGATCGTTTTCAGGATAAAACTAGCAGGGTAGATAAACCCTTCATCTAAGTCATTAATATAGATTGTACATAGCTGAGGGGCCAGCACAGATATTTGTGGCACTCCACTAGTAATAGCCTACCAACCTGAAAACGACCCGGTTATTTCTACTCTTTGTTTTCTGTCCTTTAACCAATCCGCTATCCAGGCTCATATATTACCCTCACAAGTGAAGTTATTCACTTTGGTGGGAGGAATAGAACAGCAGAATATTTTTAAATGGTGAGAAATTATTAAATGTTGTTATTCAGAAGGATTTGGCTTTCATTGTACAAGAAACAGAGAAAGTTAACATGCAGATGCAACAAGCAATTACGAAGGCAAATGTTATGTTGGCCTTTATTGCAAAGGCGTTTGGAGCACAACAGTAAGAAAGTCTGCTGCAATGGTACGGGGCTTTGGTCAGACCACACCTGGGGTACTGTGCACAGATTTGGTCTCCGCTTCTAAGGAAGGATATACTTGCCTTATAGGGGGTGCAACGAAACTTCACTGGGTTGATTCCTGGGTTGAGAGGGTTGTCATATGAGGAGAGATTGAGTAGATTGGGCCGATATTCTCTGGAGTTTAGAAGAATAGGAGGTGATCTCAATGAAACATATAACATTCTGAGAGGGCTTGACAGGGTAGATGCTGAGAAGTGCTTCCCCTGGATGAAGAGTCTCGAACAAGGGAGCATCGTCTCAGGATAAGGGGTCGGCTATTTAAGACTGAGATGAGGAGAAATTTCTACACTCAGAGGTTTGTCAATCATTGTAATTCTCTAGCCTAGAGGGCTGTGGATGCTCAGTCATTGAGTATATTCAAGGCTGAGATCGATAGACTTTTTCCCTCAATGGGAATCAAGGGATATGCTGATCGGGCAGGTAAGTGGCTTTGCGGTCGAAGATGAGCCATGACATTTTTGAATGGCGTACTAGGCTCGAGGGGCCGTATGGCCTACTCTTACATAGGAACATAGGAAGAGGGGTAGGCCATTCAGCCCCTCGAGCCTGCTCTGCCATTGAATGAGATCATGGTTGATCTGCTTCCTAACTCCATATAATCACCTTTGGTCCATGTCCCTGAATAACTTTGTTTAACAGGAAGCTATCAATCTCCGCTTTAAAATTCACAATTGATATAGCATCAATTGCCGTTTGCAGAAGAGAGTTCCAAACTTCTACCACCCTTTGTGTTTCCTAATTTCACTCCTGAAAGGTCTGGCTCTAATTTTTTCGACGATGTCCCCTCGTCCTAAAATCCCCAACCAGTGGAAATACTTTCTCTCGATCTACCCTATCTGTTCCCCTTAATATCTTTAAAACTTCTATTGGATCACCTAATTTCTGTAGTCTCTCGCCGTAACTAAACCCTTGAAGTCCGGGTATCACTCTGGTAAACCTACGCTGCACTCCCTCCAAGGCCATATACCCTTCCGAAGGTTTGGTGCTCAGAACTGCTCGCAGTACTCCAGGTGTGGTCTAAACAGGGTTTTGTACAGCTGCAGCATAAATTCTACCTCCCTGTATTCTAGTCCTCTAGCTATAAAGGCCAATATCCCAATAGCATTTTGATTATTTTCTGTAACTGTTCATGACATTTTAATGATCTATGTACCTGGACCCCCAAGTCTCTTTGGATTGCCACTGTTTTTAGCTTTTCACCATTTAGAAAGTACCCTATTACTATCATTTTTAGGTCCAACGTGGATGACCTCACATTTGCCTACATTGAAATCCATTTGCCACAGTTTTCCCCATTCACTTAATCTGTCTATATCACTTGGTAATTGTATGCTTCCATCTACAATGCCACCTATCTTTGTGTCATCGGTAAATTTAGACATATGTCTTTCTATGCCACCATCTAAGTCGTTAATAAATACTGTGAATAGTTGAGGCCCCAACACAGACCCCTGTGGGACACCACTAGTCACATCCTGCCAATTTGTGTACCTGCCCATTATCCCTACTGCCTGTCTCCTACCGCTTAGCCAAATTCCTAACCAGGTCAATAATTTGACCTCAATGCTGTGAGATTCTACCTTAGTTAACAGTCTCTTATGTGGGACTTTATCAAATGCCTTCTGGAAGTCCATATATTTAACATCCATAGACATTCCCCTGATACTACTTTAGTCACCTTTTCAAAAATTTCAATCAGATTTTCAGGCATGACCTACCTTTCACGAATCGATGTTGGCTCTCTCTGATCAACTGAACATTTTCAAGGTGTTCAGTCACCCTATCATTAATTTTGACTCGAGCTATTTCCCTACAACAGATGTTAGGCTAACTGGTCTATAATTCCGTGGTTTCCCTCTCTCACCATTTTTACATAGCGGAGTGACATGTGCAATTTTCCAATCTAAAGGGAATGTTCCTGAAACTAGAGAACTTTGGAAGAGTATAGTTAGGACATCTGCAATGTGCTCACCTACTTCCTTTACAACCCTGGATGGAAACCATCTGGTCCTGGGGATTTGTCACTCTTTAGTGCCATTGTTATTTTACTTACATTAATGTCATTGAGTTCCTGTCCCTGATTTAGTTTCCTTGGGATTTCTAGCTTGCTACCTTCTTCCTCTACTGTAAAAACTGAGGCAAAGTAATTATTCAACTTGTCCGCCATTTCCCTATTATCATTGACAATATCGCAACTTTCAGTTTTTAACGGGCCAACATTGCTCCTGACTACACTCTTTTTCCTAATAAATTGTTAAAAAAATGGTGTTATCAAACACTCCCAGGGAAGGAAAAACATGTGTTAGATGCCGTGTAAAGCTCCATCTACTTGGTCCGATACTTTACTTCGGGGTCAGGTTCTGTTTGACAGCTGCGTATATTTTTATTGTAGTTGCTGATTACTATGAAGCAGTTACATGTGATTAGATACAATTTTGCTATTATTAGATCATGTTGTTTTCAGTGTGAGGCACAAACCTTAGCAAGAAGATACTCACCTTGGAGAAACTCCAGCGAGAAATCACCAGCGTGATAAGACGGATAAATGGACTGAGTGGAGAGACCGAATTAATTTGTACTGAAATGTGTGGAAATGAGATTATGTGACGGTTTGATCGAAATGGTAGACTAATTAAGGAAGTCACAGATAATATAACACAACTCTTCTCTCTAGTTGGGGAATCTAGAACTACGGGGCATCATATTAGGATTCCAGATACAGCCAGTTGAAAGTGTTTTCCCAGAACGGATGCGAGGTTGTACAGCACACGTTATCAGACAGCCAAAATCAACGGAGGCCTGGAAAATGGGACTGAATACTTGCTGGGGAAATATTGATTTTAGGGAATAACAGTCAACCTCCTGTAGTCTTAGATAGGGGAGTTAAGACCAGGTGTGGTCTTCGGGTGAAGCAGGGTTAGCGGACGAGGTTAATCGGACCAGGGTGGACAGATGCTGTCCAGGTCTCATTTTAAAGTGACATATTCTCTCGTTTTTACACATAGCACTGTGAGTTTATATTATTACAACATGATCTCCCGCTGTGTTGCACACAGGGAGTCGAGGCCAAGTAGCAACATTTTCTACAGTTTTGGAATCAGAGACATGAAGTTGTTTGGAGCAGCAGAATCTCTCTAAATTATGAGCTGCAGAGTCGGGAAACGCAAAGCTGGGGCGCTACAGTGCCACCCCCGTCGGAAGGGCGGAACGACATCGTGACCCATTAAAACGTTCAGAAGAAGGGATTATGAGGTGAGGTGGCGGGGGGCGACTTTACCAGGATACCTTAGGCGCTAAAGAGCCTCCAAGGTGGCCAGGCTGGGGTCTTAAGCTGGACCGCCGGTTTAACCCGCGTTTAGCGAAAGACGCCATCTTGGTCAAGGAGTTGAAGCTTGCGCTGTGAACAGCCGCCGGAGGGCCATTAAGCAGCTAATTGCCACTTAACTTGCCTGCTGGCGCTCAATAACGAGGCTGTACGGCATGCTGGTGGCCGGCGCTGGACCTGACGCTCTCTCCTAACAGCGACCAGCTGATTGGGAGTAAACGGGTAGTTGCTGAAGATTTGGAGCGCTGTTTAAAGGGACATCGCCTTTTACTGTCCACTTGCTGCTGGAGTTTGGAAGAGGATTTTTGAAACACATCGGGAGACTTTCTAGGAAACTTCGTCAAGACTTCACCAACACTCCATCAACATTTATTCCGGAAATTCTGTGAGGACTTCTCTTAAAAAGAGTGAGTGCTGTGCTCCTCTACCTTATTGGACACCTTCCAGGAGTCACCAGGAGAAAGGAACGGGATCGGATCGGATCAGCCGCCCGTTATATGCAGCGCCTGATATTTGTTGTAATTTCAGTCAATGCAGCTGAATATCAGGCGCTGCGTATAACGGGCGGCCGATCCCAGACCGCCCGTTCTGCGTCACCGCCCGAGACCAATCGCTGGACCCATCCACCCGATCAATTCCTTTAATCACCTTTAATATCTTAATTAGATAACCCCTTAATATTCTATACTAAAGGGAATATAAACAATCTGTGCAACCTGTCCTCATAATTTAACCCTTTTAGCCCCAGGTACCATTCTGTTGAATCTGCGCTGCACCCTCTCCAAGGCCATTGTTCCCGTCCTGAGGTTCGGTGCCCAGAGCTGACTGCAGTGCTGCAGATGCGGTCTGACCAGGGCTCTGTACAGCTGGAACAGAATTTCCACCCCTTTCAATTTCAGCCCATTTGATAAAAAGGCGGCCATCCCATTAACATTTTAATTATTTTTTGTGCCTGACTCCGAGCTTTTAGTGCTTTCTGTACTTGGACACGTAAATCTCGCTGTTCATCCACAGTTCCCAGCTTCTCACATTTTATAAAATACTCTGATCCATCTTTCTGAGGGCCTAAGTGAATGACCTCACACTTCCCCACATTGAACTCCAGCTGACACAGTTTTGCCCATTCACCTTATCTCTCAATGTCCCTTTGCAACTTGCTGCTCCCACCTACACTATTTACTGTGTCAACTAACTTGGTGTCTTCAACAACCTTGGATATACGGCTCTCTATTCTTTCATCTCAGTCATTTATGAGCAGACTGAAAAGCCCCTGTACTGATCACTTGGGGCACCACTAGCCACATCCTGCCAATCTTTCAATGTACGCATTATCCCTACTCTCTGTCTCCTGCCTCTGAACCAATTCCCTGCCCATGTCAATAGGATGCCTCCAATTCCATGCACTCTCATTTTTGCTAACAGTCCCTTATGTGGAACCTGATCCAATCCCTTCTGGAAGTCTACATAAATAACCTCCTCAGACTCGCCATTGTCAACCACGTTAGTTCCATCTTAATAAAAATCAACTTGGTTTGTACAAATCTACGGTGGCTCCCTCTGACCAGGTTATATTTGTCTAAGTGCTCAATCACTCTGTCACTAATAACAGATTCTAATAGCTTCTCCACAACAGACCTTAGACTAATAGGCCTATAATTTCCGATTTTGTCTCCGTTACTCTTCTTAACTAATGGAGTGACAATTGCAACTTTCCTATCCAGTGGGCACTTCCTGAGTCAAGGACATGCTGGAACATCTACAATTTCTTCAAATACTTCTTTTAATACCCTGTGGTGGAAACCGTCAGGAACTGAAGAGAGACTACCTTTAGACTCATTTTTTCTCCATGACCAAACTTTGCTTATACTAATTCTGGTAATAAATTCCAATTAATTAAAATCTGGACCTAGGCATTTATAACCCATAAAAGTTGACAGAAAAGTCTGGCAATAAAACCAAACAACCCAGAGTGAGGTTTTATTGATAGGATGTCTTTGCGTTTCTAAAATGTTACACGCCCAGCTCCAATGACATGAAGCCAACGTTAATTCACAAATGAAACAATTTCACAGCATTGTTTGCCCCTATTGTTAGCGGCCCGCATTGCTCCACCTATTGAACTAATGGAATCCACACAGGGCAATGCCCACGGATCCCAGCAGTCGATAAATGGTCAGCTTTTCCTTCCTGTAAACGGGATGTCAGGATCTTCCTCTGTGTCGTTTTATGGGCACAGTTGGTGTAAATGGAGCGCCATCAACATAAGCACGACGAAAGCACAAGCAGATTGTCTAATCGATCAATGGGAAGGTTTTATATTTGTCTTGTTTTATTAACATTTTAAAATGTTGGTAAACTGTTCATGCAAAAGCTGTGCAGCTGCTCATTTTAGATCAAGTTGCTGCACAAAGTATAAAATGTTCCAAAAAGAATTAAAAACAAAGACATGCATTTATGTATTTCAGGACCACCGGTTGTCCCAAAGCGCTTCGCAACCAATTAACTATATTTTGAAGAGTAGTCACTGTTGTAATGTGGGAAACGCGGCAGCCAATTTGCGCACATCAAGCTCCCACAAACAGCAATGTGATAATGTCCAGATAATCTGTCTTTTTGTTGATGTTGGTTGAGGGATAAATATTGGCCCCAGTACAACGGAGAGAACTCCCCTGCGCTTCTTCGAAATAGTGACATCGGATCCTTTCAGTCCACCTGAGAGAGCAGACGGGACATCGGCTTAACTTGTCATCTGAAAGACGTCAACTCTGACAGTGCAGTGCTTCCTCAGTACTGCACATTTGAAAGTGCAGCGCACCCTCAGTCCCGCCCCTCCGACAGTGCAGCACTCCCTCAGTACTGCCCCTCCGACAGTGCAGCACACCCTCAGTACTGCCTCTCCGAAAGTGCAGCACAACCTAAGTATTGCCCATACGACAGTGCAACGCTCCCTCAGTACTGCTTCATCGAAAGTGCAGCAATCCCTCAGTACTGCCCCTCCGACAGTGCAGCGCTCCCTCAGCAATGCCTCTCCGACAGTGCAGCACACCCTCAGTAAGGACCCTCCGAAAGTGCAGCACTCCCTCAGTATTGCCCATATGACAGTGCAACGCTCTCTCAGTACTGCTCCTTCGAAAGTGCAGCGCTCCCTCAGTAGTGACAATCCAAAACTTCAGTGCTATCTCAGTACTGACCTCCTACTGCGCAGCGCTCCCGGAGTACTGACACTCCGACAGTGCAGTGCTCCATCAGTACTGCAACACTGACCGTAAAACTCTCCTTCAGTACTGCCCCTCAGACAATACCGCACTCCCTTATTACTGCCCCTCCGACAGAACAGCGATCCCTCATTAGTGACCATCCGACAGTGCAGCACTCCCTTAGTACTGGCCCTCCGATAGAGCCGCACTCCCTCAGTACTACTCCTCCGACAGAGCAGCGCTCCCTCATTACTAACACTACGACAGTGCAGCACTAACTCAGTACTGGCCCATCGGCAGTGCAGTGCTCACTCAGTACTGCCCCTCCGACAGTGAAGTGCTCACTCAGTACTGCTCCACTGACAGGGCAGCACTTCCTAAGTACTGCTCCTCCGACAGAGCAGCGCTCCCTCATTACTAACACTCCGACAGTGCAGCACTCCCTCAGAACCGCCCCTCCGGCTGTGCAGCACTCCCTTAGTATGGTCCCTCTGACAGTGCAGCGCTCCCTCAGTACTGCCCCTTCGACAGTGCCGCACTCACTTAGTACAGCCCCTCTGATAGAGCAGCGCTCCCTCATTACTGACCCTCCGACAGGGCAGCACTCCCTCAGTACTGCCCCACCAACAGTAAATTGCTCACTCAGTACTGCTCCTCCGACAGTGCTGTGCTCCCTCAGTACTGCCCCACCGACAGTGCAGCACTCCCTCAGTACTGCCCCTCCGACAGAGCAGCGCTCGCTCATTACTGATCCTCCGACAGTGTAGCACTCCCTCAGTACTGCCCCTCCGACAGTGCAGTACTCACTCAGTATTACTCCTCCGACAGTGCAATGTTCCCTCAGTACTGCCCCTCCGACAGAGCAGCGTGCCCTCATTACTGACCCTCCGACAGTGCAGCACTCCTTCAGTACTGCCCCTGCGACTGCGCAGCACGCCCTCAGCATTGCCGCTCCGACAGTGCAGCACTCCCTCAGTACTGACCCTCCGACAGAGCAGCGTTCGCTCATTACTGACTATCCGACAGTGCAGCGCTGCCTCAGTACTGCCCCTCCGACATGGAGCTCTCCCTCAGTACAGCCCCTCCGACAGAGCAGCGCTCCCTCATTACTGACCCTCCGATAGTGCAGCTCTCCCTCAGTACTGCGTCTCCGACAGTGCAGTGCTCCCTCAGTACTGCTGCTCCGACAGTCCATTGCTCACTCAGCCCTGCTCCACCGACAGTGCAGCACTCAATCAGTACTGCCCCTCCAACAGTGCAGTGCTCACTCAGTACTGCTCCACCGACAGTGCAACGTTCCTTCAGTATTGCCCCTCCGGCTGTGCAGCACTCCCTTAGTATACTCCTTCTCGCCGTGCAGCACTCCCTCAGTACAGCCCCTCCAAAAGTGCAGCACTCCCTCTGTACTGCCCCTCCGACAGTGCAGTGCTCCCTCAGCAATGCCCCTCCGACAGTGCAGCGTACCCTCAGTCCTGCCCCTCCGACATTGCAGCACTCCCTCAGCACTGCCCGACCGACAGTGCAGCACTCCCTCAGTACTGCCCCTCCAACAGAGCAGTGCTCACTCAGTACGGTTCCGCCGACAGCGCAACGCTCCTTCAGTACTGCCCCTCCGGCTGTGCAGCACTCCCTTAGTATGCTCCATCTGACACTGCAGCACTCCCTCAGTACAGCCCCTCCGACAGTGCCGCACTCCATCGGTACGGCCCCTCAGACAGTGCAGTGCTCCCTCAGTACTGCCCCTCTGACAGAGCAGCGCACCCTCATTACTGACCCTCCGACAGTGCAGCTCTCCCTCAGTACTGCCCCTCCGACAGTGCAGCGCTCCCTCACTACTGCATCTCCGACAGTGCAGTGCTCCCTCCGTATTGCCCCTCCGACTGTGCAACACTCCCTTAGTATTCGCCATCCGACAGTGCAGCACTCCCTCACTACTGCCCCTCCGACAGTGCAGCGCTCCCTCAGTACTGCCCCTCCGACAGTGCAGCGCTCCCTCACTACTGCATCTCCGACAGTGCAGTGCTCCCTCAGTACTGCCTCTCTGACTGAGCAGCAATCCCTCAGTATTGGCCATCCGACAGTGTAGCTCTCCCTCACTACTGACCCTCCGACAGCGCAGTGTTCCCTCAGTACTGCCCCCCCGACAGTGCAGCACTCCCTCAGTACTGCCCCTCCGACAGTGAAGTGGTCACTCGGTACTGCCCCTCCGACAGTGCAGCACTCCCTCAGTACCGCCTTCCGGTTGTGCAGCACTCCCTCATTATTGACCATCGGATAGTGCAGCACTACCTCAGTACTGCTCCTCCGACAGTGCAGCGTTCCCTTTTTACTAAACCTCCGACAGTGCAGCACTCCCTCAGTACTGCTCCTCCGAAAGTGCAGTGCTTATTCGGTACTGCCCCACCGACAGTGCAACGCTCCTTCAGTACTGCCCCTGCGGATGTGCAGCACTCCCTTAGTATTGTCCCTCCGACAGTGCAGCACTCCATCAGTACTGCCCCTCCGACAGTGCAGTGCTAAATCAGTACTGCACAATCGACAGTGCAACACTCTTTCAGTACTGCCCCTCCGACAGCGCACGCTCCCTCAGTACTGCCCCACCGACAGTGCAACGCTCTTTCAGTACTGCCTCTCCGACAGTGCAGCACTCCCTCCGTACTTCCACTCCGACAGAGCAGCGCTCCCTCTTTAGTGACCCTCCGACCGTGCAGTGCTCCCTAAGCACTGCCCCTCCGACAGTGCAGCTCTCCCTCAGTACTGCCCCTCCAACAGAGCAGTGCTCACTCAGTACTGGTCCGCCGACAGCGCAACGCTCCTTCAGTACTCATCCTCCGGCTGTGCAGCACTCCCTTAGTATGTTCCATCTGACAGTGCAGCACTCCCTCAGTGCAGCCCATCCGACAGTGTAGTGCTCCCTCAGTACTGCCCAGCCGACAGGGCAACGCTCTTTCAGTACTGCCTCTCCGACTGTGCTGCATTCCCTCAGTACTGCCCCTCAGACAGAGCAGCGCTCCCTCATTACTGACCCTCCGACAGTGCAGCACTCCCTCAGTACTGCCCCTCCGACAGTGCAGTGCGCACTCAGTACTGCCCCTCCGACTGTGCAATCCTCCCTTAGTACTGCCCCTCCGACAGTGCAGTGCTCACTCAGCACTTCCCCTCTGACAGTGCAGCACTCCATCAGTACTGCCCCTCAAAAAGTGCAGTGCTCACTCAGTACTGCTCCACCGACAGTGCAACGTTCCTTCAGTATTGCCCCTCCGGCTGTGCAGCACTCCCTTAGTATACTCCTTCTCGCCGTGCAGCACTCCCTCAGTACAGCCCCTCCAAAAGTGCAGCACTCCCTCTGTACTGCCCCTCCGACAGTGCAGTGCTCCCTCAGTAAAGCCTCTCCGACAGTGCCGCACTCCCTCAGTACTGCCCCTCTGACAGAGCAGCGCTCCCTCATTACTGACCCACCGACAGTGCAGCACTCCCTCAGTACTGCCCCTCCGACAGTGCAGTGCTCACTCAGTCCTGTCCCTCCGTCAGTGCAGTGCTCCCTCAGTACTGCCACACCGACAGTGCAACGCTCCTTCAGTACCGCCACTCCGTCTGTGCTGCATTTCCTCAGTACTGCTATTCCGAGAGAGCAGCGGTCCCTCATTACTGACCCTCCGACAGAGCAGCGCTCCCTCATTACTGACCATCCGACATTGCAGGACTCCCTCAGTATTGCCCCTCCGACAGAGCCGCATTCCCTCAGTACTGCTCCTCCGACAGACCAGTGCTCACTCAGTACTGCCCCTTCTACAGTATAGTTTTCCCTCAGCACTGCCCACCGACAGTGCAAAGCTCCTTCAGTACTGACCCTCCGACTGCGCAGCACTCCCTCAGTACTGCCCCTCCGACAGTACAGTGCTCACTCAGTACTGCCCTCCGACTGCGCAGTGCGCCCTCAGTACTGCCCCTCCGAAAGTGCAGTGCTCACTCAGCACTGCTCCTCCGACAGTGCAGCGCTCCTTCAGTACTGCCCATCCAAAAGTTCAGTGCTCACTCAGTACTGCTCCACCGACAGTGCAACGCTCTTTCAGTACTGCCCCTCCGACTGTGCAGCAGTCCATTAGTATTGCCGATCCGACAGTGCAGCACTCCCTCAATACTAACCCTCCGACAGAGCAGCGCCCCCTCATTATTGACCACCCGACAGTGCAGTACTCACTCAGTATTGCCCCTCCGCAGAGCCGCACTCCCTCAGTACTGCTCCTCCGACAGATCAGCGCTCCCTCATTACTAACACTCCGACAGTGCAGCATTCCCTCAGTACTGCCCGTCCGACAGTACAGTGCTCCCTCAGTACTGCCCGTCCGACAGATCAGCGCTCCATCAGTACCGCCCCTCCGACAGTGCAGTGCTCACACAGTACTGATCCTCCGACAGTGCAGCACTCCCTCAGGACTGCCTCTCCGACAGAGCAGCGCTCCCTCATTACTGATTCTCCGACAGTGCAGCACTCCCTCAGTACTGCCCCTCCGACAGTGCAGTGCGCACTCAGTACTGCCCCTCCGACTGTGCAATCCTCCCTTAGTACTGCCCCTCCGACAGTGCAGTGCTCACTCAGCACTTCCCCTCTGACAGTGCAGCACTCCATCAGTACTGCCCCTCAAAAAGTGCAGTGCTCACTCAGTACTGCTCCACCGACAGTGCAACGTTCCTTCAGTACTGCCCCTCCGGCTGTGCTGCACTCCCTTAGTAAACTACCTGTGACCGTGCAGCACTCCCTCAGTACAGCCCCTCCGACAGTGCCGCACTCCCTCAGTACTGCCCCTCCAACTTTGCAGTGCTCACTCAGTACTGCTCCACCGACAGTGCAACGCTCCTTCAGTACTGCCCCTCGACTGTGCAGCACTCCCTTAGTATTGCCGCTCCGACAGTGCAGCACTCCCTCAGTACTGACCCTCCGACAGAGCCGCATACCCTCAGTACTGCTCCTCCGACAGAACAGCGCTCCCAGATTACTAAACCCTTCGACAGTGCAGCACTCCCTCAGTACTGCCCCTCCGACAGTGCAGTGCTCCCTCAGTACTGCTCCACCGACGGAGAAAGTGTCCTTCAGTTCTGCCCCTCCGGCTGTGCAGCACTCCCTTAGTATTGTCCCTCCGACAGTGCAGCAATCCCTCAGTACTGCCCCTCCGACAGTGCAGTGCTCCCTCAGTACTATCCCACCGAGAGTGCAACGCTACTTTAGTACTGCCACTCCGACTGTGCTGCATTCCCACAGTACTGCCCCTCCGACAGAGCAGCGCTCCCTCAGTACTGCCCCTCCGACAGTGCAGTGCTCCCTCAGTACTGCCCTCCGACTGAGCAGCGCACCCTCATTACTGACCGTCCGACAGAGTAGCGCTCCCTCATTACTAACCCTGCATCAATGCAGCACTCCTTCATTACTGACCCTCCGACATTGCCACTCCGACAGTGCAGTGCTCACTCAGTACTGCCCCTCCGACAGTCCAGTGCTCACTCAGTACTGTTCCACCGACAGTGCAATATTCCTTCAGTACTGCCGCTCCGGCTGTGCAGCACTCCCTAAGTTTACTCCCTCTGACAGTGCACCACTCCCTTACTACTGTCCCTCCAACAGTGCAGTGCACACTCAGTACTGCTCCACCGACAGTGCAACGCTCCTTCAGTACTGCCCCTCTGACTGTGCTGCACTCCCTCAGTATACTTCCTCTGACAGTGCAGCACTCCCTCAGTAAAGCCCCTCCGAAAATCCCGCAATCCCTCAGTACTGCCCCTCCAACAGTGCAGCACTCCCTCAGTAGTGCCCCACCGAGAGTGCAACGCTCCTTCAGTACTGCCACTCCGACTGTGTAGCATAACCTCAGTACTGACCCTCCGACAGAGCAGCGCTCCCTCATTACTGACCGTCCGACAGTGCAGCACTCCCTCACTACAGCCCCTCCGACAGTGCAGTGCTCACTCAGTACTGCCCCCCACCGACACTGCAGTGCTCCCTCAGTCCTGCCCCACCGACAGTGTAACGCTCCTTCAGTACTGCATCTCCTACTGTGCAGCACTCCCTCAGTACTGCCCCTCCGACAGAGCAGCGCTCCCTCATTACTGACGCTCCGATTGTGCAGTTGCCCCTCAGCACTGCCCCTCCGACAGTGCAGTGCTAACTCAGTACTGCTCCACCGACTGTGCAACGAACATTCAGTACTGCCCCTCCGGCTGTGTTGCACTCCCTAAGTATACTCCCTCTGACAGTGCAGCTCTCCCTCAGTACAGACCTTCCGACAGTGACGCACTCCCTCAGTACTGCCCCTCCAACTGTGCAGTACTCACTCAGTACTGCTCCACCGACAGTGCAAAGCTCCTTCAGTACTGCACCTCCGGCTGTGCAGCACTCACTTAGTATGGTCCATCTGAAAGTGCAGCACTCCCTCAGTGCAGACCCTCCGAATGTGCCGCAATCCCTCAGTGCGGCCCCTCCAACAGTGCAGTGCTCCCTCGGTTCTGCCCCACCGTCATGTGCAACCCTCCTTCAGTACTGCACTACCGACTGTGCAGCACTCCCTCAGTCCTGCCACTCCGACAAAGCAGCGCTCCCTCGTTAGTGACCCTCCGACACTGCAGCACTCCCTCAATACTGCCCCTCCGACAGAGCAGTGCTCTCTCAGGACTGCCCCTCCGACAGTGCAGCACTCCCTCAGTACTGCCCCTCCGACAGAGCAGCGCTCCCTCATTACTAAACCTCCGACAGTGCAGCACTCCCTCAGTACAGCCCTTCCGACAGTGCCGTGCTTACTCAGTACTGCCCAACCGACAGATCAGTGCTCCGTCAGTACTGCCCCACCGACAGTGCAACGCTCTTTCAGTACTGCCCTTCCGACAGTGCAGTGCTCCCTCAGTACTGCCCAACCGATAGTGCAACGCTCTTTCAGTACTGCCCCACCGACAGTGCAACGCTCTTTCGGTATTGCCTCTCCGATTGTGCAGCACTCCCTTAGGATTGCCCCTCCGACAGTGCAGAACTCCCTCAGTACTGCCCCTCCGACAGAGCAGCGCTCCCTCATTACTGAATCGCCGACAGTGCTGCACTCCCTCAGTACTGCACCTCCGACAGTGTAGTGCTCCCTCAGCACTTCACTTCCGACAGTGCAGCACTGCATCAGTACTGCCCGTCCAACAGTGCAGTGCTCACTCAGTACTGCTTCACCGACAGTGCAACGTTCCTTCAGTACTGCCCCTCCGGCTATGTAGCACTCCCTAAGTATACTCCCTCTGACAGTGCAGCTCTCCCTCAGTACAGACCTTCCGACACTGTCGCACTCCCTCAGTACTGCCCCTCCAACTGTGCAGTGCTCACTCAGTACTGCCCCACCGACAGTGCAACGCTCCTTCAGTACTGCACTTCCGACAGTGCAGAGCTCACTCAGTACTGCTCCACCGACAGTGCAGCACTCCTTCAGTACTGCCCCTCCGGCTGTGCAGCACTCACTTAGTATGGTCCATCTGACAGTGAGCACTCCCTCAGTGCAGACCCTCCGAATGTGCCACACTCCCTGAGTACGGTCCCTCCAACAGTGCAGTGCTCCCTCGGTTCTGCCCCACCGACAGGTGCAACCCTCCTTCAGTACTGCCCCACCGACTGTGCAGCACTCCCTCAGTACTGCCCCTCCGACAAAGCAGCGCTCCCTCATTACTGCCCAACCGACAGTGCAACGCTCTTTCAGTACTGCCCCTTCGACAGTGCAACGCTCTTCCGGTATTGCCTCTCCGATTGTGCAGCACTCCCTTAGGATTGCCCCTCCGAAAGTGCAGAACTCCCTCAGTACTGCCCCTCCGACAGAGCAGCGCTCCCTCATTACTGACTCGCCGACAGTGCTGCACTCCCTCAGTACTGCACCTCCGACAGTGTAGTGCTCACTCAGCACTTCAGTTCCGACAGTGCAGCACTCCATCAGTACTGCCCGTCCAACAGTGTAGTGCTCACTCAGTACTGCTCCACCGACAGTGCAACGTTCCTTCAGTACTCCCCCTTCGGCTGTGCAGCACTCCCTTAGTATGGTCACTCTGACCGTGCAGCACTCCCTCAGTACAGCGCCTCCGACAGAGCCGCACTCCCTCAGTACTGCCACTCCAACAGTGCAGTGGTCATTCAGTACTGCCCCACCGACAGTGCAACGCTCCTTCAGTACTGCACTTCCGACAGTGCAGAGCTCCCTCAGTACTGCTCCACCGACAGAGCAACGCTCCATCAGTACTGCCCCTCTGGCTGTGCAGCACTCCCTCAGTACTGCCCCTCCGACAGAGCAGCGCTCCCTCATTACTGACCCTGCGACTGTGCAGCAATCCCTCAGTACTGCCCCTCCGACAGTGCAGTACTCACTCAGTACTGCCCCTCCGACAATGCAGTGATCCCTCAGTACTGCCCCACCGAGACTGCAACGCTCCTTCAGTACTGCCACTGCGACTGTGCTGCATTCCCTCAGTACTGCTCCTCCGACAGAGCAACGCTCCCTCATTACTGACCCTGCGACTGTGCAGCAATCCCTCAGTACTGCCCCTCCGACAGTGCAGTACTCACTCAGTACTGCCCCTCCGACAATGCAGTGATCCCTCAGTACTGCCCCACCGAGACTGCAACGCTCCTTCAGTACTGCCACTGCGACTGTGCTGCATTCCCTCAGTACTGCTCCTCCGACAGAGCAACGCTCCCTCATTACTGACCCTCAGACAGTGCAGCAATCCTTCAGTGCTGCCCCTCCGACTGTGCAGCATTCCCTCAGTATTGCCGCTCGGACAGTGCAGCACTCCCTCAGTAGTGACCCTCCGACAGAGCAGCGCTCCCTCATTACTGACTATCTGATAGTGCAGCGCTGCCTCAGTACTGCCCCTCCGACAGTGCAGAGCTCCCTCAGTACCAGCCTTCCGACAGAGCAGCGCAATCTCATTACTGACCCAACCGACAGAGCAGCGCTCCCTCATTACTAACCCTGTGACAGTGCAGGACTCCCCTCATTACTGATCCTCCGACAGTGCCACTCCGACAGTGCAGTGCTCACCCAGTACTGCCCCTCCGACAGAGCAGCACTCCCTCATTACTGACCCGCCGACAGTGCAGCACTCACTCAGTACTGCCCCTCCAACAGTGCAGTACTCACTCAGAACTGCCCCTCCGACAGTGTAGTGCTCACTAAGCACTGCCTCTCCGACAGTGCAGCACTCCATCAGTGCGGCCCCTCCGAAAGTTCAGCACACCCTCAGTATTGCCCACACGACAGTGCAACGCTCTCTCAGTACTGCTCCTTCGAAAGTGCAGCGCTCCCTCAGTAGTGACAATCCAAAACTTCAGTGCTATCTCAGTACAGACCTCCTACTGCGCAGCGCTCCCGGAGTACTGCCCCTCCGACAAAGAAGGGCTCCCTCAGTACTGACACTCCGACAGTGCAGTGTTCCCTCAGTACTGCACCACTGACCGTAAAACTCTCCTTCAGTACTGCCCCTCAGACAATACCGCACTCCCTTATTACTGCCACTCCGACAGAACAGCGATCCCTCATTACTGACCATTCGACAGTGCAGCACTCCCTTAGTACTGCCCCTCCGATAGAGCCGCACTCCCTCAGTAATGCTCCTCCGACAGAGCAGCGCTCCCTCATTACTAACACTACGACAGTGCAGCACTACCTCAGTACTGGCCCATCGGCAGTGCAGTGCTCACTCAGTACTGCCCCTCCGACAGTGCAGTGCTCACTCAGTACTGCTCCACTGACAGGGCAGCACTTCCTAAGTACTGCTCCTCCGACAGAGCAGCGCTCCCTCATTACCAACACTCCGACAGTGCAGCACTCCCTCAGAACCGCCCCTCCGGCTGTGCAGCACTCCCTTAGTATGGTCCCTCTGACAGTGCAGCGCTCCCTCAGTACTGCCCCTTCGACAGTGCCGCACTCACTTAGTACAGCCCCTCTGATAGAGCAGCGCTCCCTCATTACTAACCCTCCGACAGGGCAGCACTCCCTCAGTACTGCCCCACCGACAGTAAATTGCTCACTCAGTACTGCTCCTCCGACAGAGCAGCGCTCGCTCATTACTGACCCTCCGACAGTGCAGTACTCCCTCAGTACTGCCTCTCCGGCAGTGCAGTACTCACTCAGTATTAATCCTCCGACAGTGCAGTGGTCCCTCAGTACTGCCCCTCCGACAGAGCAGCGTGCCCTCATTACTGACCCTCCGACAGTGCAGCACTCCTTCAGTACTGCCCCTGCGACTGTGCAGCACTCCCTCAGCATTGCCGCTCCGACAGTGCAGCACTCCCTCAGTACTGACCCTCCGACAGAGCAGCGCTCGCTCATTACTGACTATCCGACAGTGCAGCGCTGCCTCAGTACTGCCCCTCCGACAGTGGAGCACTCCCTCAGTACTGCCCCTCCGACAGTGCAGCGCTCCCTCATTACTGACCCTCCGAAGTGCAGCACTACTTCAGTAATGCCCCTCCAACAGTGCAGTGCTTATTCAGTACTGCTCCACCGACAGTGCAACGTTCCTTCAGTACTGTCCCTCCGGCTGTGTAGCACTCCCTAAGTATACTCCCTCTGACAGTGCAACACTGCCTCAGTACTGACTGTCCAACAGTGCAGTGCTCACTCAGTGCTGCTCCACCGACAGTGCAACGCTCCTGCAGTACTGCCCCTCTGACTGTGCTGCACTCCATCAGTACTGCCCCACCGACAGAGCAGCGCTCCCTCATTTCTGACCCTCCGACAGTGCAGCAGTCCCTAAGCATACTCCCTCTGACAGTGCATGACTTCCTCAGTACAGCCCCTCCGACAGTGCCGCACTCCCTCAGTACTGCCCCTCCAACAGTGCAGCAATCCCTCACTACTGCCCCACCAGGAGGGCAGCGCTCCCTCATTACTGACACTCCGACAGTGCAGCACTCCCTCAGTACTGCCCCTCCGACTGTGCAGCACTCCCTTAGTATTGCCGCTCCGACAGTGCAGCACTCCCTCAGTACTGACCCTCCGACAGAGCAGTGCTTCCTCATTACTGAACATCCGATAGTGCAGCGCTCCCTCAGTACAGCCCCTCCGAGAGTGCAGTGCTCCCTGAGTACTACCCCTCCGAAAGAGCAGCGCTCACTCATTACTGACCCGCCGACAGAGCAGCGCGCCCTCAGTACTGCCCCTCCGACAGTGCAGTGCTCACTCAGTACTGCTCCCCCCGACAGTGCAGTGCTCCCTCATACTGCCCCACCGACAGTGCAACGCTCCTTCAGTACTGCCCCTCCGACTGTGCATCACTCCCTCAGTACAGCCCCTCCGACAGAGCAGCGCTCCCTCATTACTGACCCTCCGACAGTGCAGCTCTCCCTCAGTACTGCGCCTCCGACAGTGCAGTGCTCCCTCAGTACTGCTGCTCCGACAGTGCAGTGCTCACTCAGCCCTGCTCCACCGAAAGTGCAGCGCTCCCTCTGTACTGCCCCTCCGACAGTGCAGTGCTCCCTCAGCACTGCCCCTCCGACAGTGCAGTGCTCCCTCAGTACTGCCCCTCCGACAGTGCAGTGCTCCCTCAGCACTGCCCCTCCGACAGTGCAGCGTAGCCTCAGTCCTGCCCCTCCGACAGTGCAGCACTCCCTTAGTATGCTCCATCTGACACTGCAGCACTCCCTCAGTACAGCCCCTCCGACAGTGCCGCACTCCATCGGTACGGCCCCTCAGACAGTGCAGTGCTCCCTCAGTACTGCCCCTCTGACAGAGCAGCGCACCCTTATTACTGACCCTCCGACAGTGCAGCTCTCCCTCAGTACTGCCCCTCCGACAGTGCAGCGCTCCCTCACTACTGCATCACCGACAGTGCAGTGCTCCCTCAGTACTGCCCCTCCGACTGTGCAGCACTCCCTTAGTATTCGCCATTCGACAGTGCAGCACTCCCTCACTACTGCCCCTTCGACAGTGCAGTGCTGCCTCAGTACTGGCCCCCCGACAGAGCAGCGCTCCCTCATTACTGACCCTCCGACAGTGCAGCGCTCACTCAGTACTGCCCCTCCGACAGCGCAGCGCTCCCTCACTACTGCATCTCCGACAGTGCAGTGCTCCCTCAGTACTGCCTCTCTGACTGTGCAGCAATCCCTCAGTATTGGCCATCCGACAGTGCAGCACTCCCTCAGTACTGCCCCTCCGACAGTGCAGCACTCCCTCAGTACCGCCCCTCCGGCTGTGCAGCACTCCCTCATTATTGACCATCGGATAGTGCAGCACTACCTCAGTACTGCTCCTCCGACAGTGCAGCGTTCCCTCATTACTACACCTCCGACAGTGCAGCACTCCCTCAGTACTGCCCCTCCGAAAGTGCAGTGCTTACTCAGTACTGCCCCACCGACAGTGCAACGCTCCTTCAGTACTGCCCCTCCGGATGTGCAGCACTCCCTTAGTATTGTCCCTCCGACAGTGCAGCACTCCATCAGTACTGCCCCTCCGACAGTGCAGTGCTAAATCAGTACTGCACAATCGACAGTGCAACACTCTTTCAGTACTGCCCCTCCGACAGCGCAGTGCTCCCTCAGTACTGCCCCACCGACAGTGCAACGCTCTTTCAGTACTGCCTCTCCGACAGTGCAGCACTCCCTCCGTACTTCCACTCCGACAGAACAGCGCTCCCTCTTTACTGACCCTCCGACCGTGCAGTGCTCCCTCAGCACTGCCCCTCCGACAGTGCAGCTCTCCCTCAGTACTGCCCCTCCAACAGAGCAGTGCTCACTCAGCACTGCTCCGCCGACAGCGCAACGCTCCTTCAGTACTTCTCCTCCGGCTGTGAAGCACTCCCTTAGTATGCTCCAACTGACAGTGCAGCACTCCCTCAGTGCAGCCCATCCGACAGTGTAGTGCTCCCTCAGTACTGCCCAACCGACAGGGCAACGCTCTTTCAGTACTGCCTCTCCGACTGTGCAGCATTCCCTCAGTACTGCCCCTCAGACAGAGCAGCGCTCCCTCATTACTGACCCTCCGACATTGCAGCACTCCCTCAGTACTGCTCCTCCGACATTGTAGCAGTACCTTAGTATTGCCCTCCGACAGTGCAGCACTCACTCAGTACTGACCCTCCGACAGAGCAGTGCTCCATCATTACTGACCATCCGACAGTGCAGCACTCCCTCAGTATTGCCCGTGCGACAGAGCCGCACTCCTTCAGTACTGTTCCGCCGACTGTGCAACGTTCCTTCAGTATTGCCCCTCCGGCTGTGCAGCACTCCCTTAGTATACTCCCTCTCGCTGTGCAGCATTCCCTCTGTACAGCCCCTCCGAAAGTGCAGCACTCCCTCTGTACTGCCCCTCCGACAGTGCAGTGCTCCCTCAGTAAAGCCTCTCCGACAGTGCCGCACTTTCTCAGTACTGCCCCACCGACAGTGCAACGCTCCTTCAGTAACGCACCTCCGTCTGTGCTGCATTTCCTCAGTACTGCTATTCCGAGAGAGCAGCGGTCCCTCAATACTGACCCTCCGACAGAGCAGCGCTCCCTCATTACTGACCATCCGACATTGCAGTACTCCCTCAGTATTGCCCCTCCGACAGAGCCGCACTCCCTCAGTACTGCTCCTCCGACAGACCAGTGCTCACTCAGTAATGCCCCTCCTACAGTGCTGTTTTCCCTCAGTACTGCCCCACCGACAGTGCAAAGCTCCTTCAGTACTGACCCTCCGACAGAGCCGCACTCCCTCAGTACTGCTCCTCCGACAGAGCAGCGCTTCCCTCATTACCAACACTCCGACAGTGCAGCATTCCCTCAGCACTGCCCGTCCGACAGATCAGCGCTCCATCAGTACCGCCCCTCCGACAGTGCATTGCTCACACAGTACTGACACTCCGACAGTGCAGCACTCCCTCAGGACTGCCTCTCCGACAGAGCAGCGCTCCCTCATTACTGACCCGCCGACAGTGCAGCACTCCCTCAGTACTGCCCCTCCGACAGTGCACTGCTCACTCAGTACTGCCCCTCCGACTGTGCAAACCTCCCTCAGTACTGCCCCTCCGACAGTGCAGTGCTCACTCAGCACTGCCCCTCTGACAGTGCAGCACTCCATCAGTACTGCCCCTCCAACAGTTCAGTGCTCACTCAGTACTGCTCCACCGACAGTGCAACGTTCCTTCAGTACTGACCCTCCGGCTGTGCTGCACTCCCTTAGTAAACTCTCTCTGACCGTGCAGCACTCCCTCAGTACAGCCCCTCCGACAGTGCCGCACTCCCTCAGTACTGCCCCTCCAACTTTGCAGTGCTCACTCAGTACTGCTCCACCGACAGTGCAACGCATCTTCAGTACTGCCCCTCGACTGTGCAGCACTCCCTTAGTATTGCCGCTCTGACAGTGCAGCACTCCCTCAGTACTGACCCTCTGACAGAGCAGCGCTTCTCATTACTGACCATCCGATAGTGCAGCACTCCCTCAGTACTCCCCCTCCGACAGAGCCGCATCCCCTCAGTACTGCTCCACCGACAGAGCAGCGCTCCCTCATTACTAAACCCTTCGACAGTGCAGCACTCCCTCAGTACTGCCCCTCCGACAGTGCAGTGCTTACTCAGTACTGCCCCTCCGACAGTGCAGTGCTCCCTTAGTACTGCTCCACCGACGGAGCAAAGGTCCTTCAGTACTGCCCCTCCGGCTGTGCAGCACTCCCTTAGTATTGTCCCTCCGACAGTGCAGCACACCCTCAGTACTGCCCCTCTGACAGAGCAGCGCTCCCTCATTACTGACCCGCCGAAAGTGCAGCAATCCCTCAGTACTGCCCCTCCGACAGTTCAGTGCTCACTTAGTACTGTCCCACCGAGAGTCCAACGCTCCTTTAGTACTGCCACTGCGACTGTGCTGCATTCCCACAGTACTGCCCCTCCGACGGAGCAGCGCTCCCTCATTACTGACCCTCCGACAGAGCAGCGCTCCCTCATTACTGACCCTCCGACAGACCAGCGCTCCCTCATTTCTGACTATCTGACAGTGCAGCGCTCCCTCAGTACCGCCCCTCCGACAGAGCAGTGCTCCCTCAGTACTGGCCTCCGACTGAGCAGCGCACCCTCATTACTGACCGTCCGACAGAGTAGCGCTCCCTCATTACTAACCCTGCATCAATGCAGCACTCCTTCATTACTGACCCTCCGACATTGACACTCCGACAGTGCAGTGCTCACTCAGTACTGCCCCTCCGACAGTCCAGTGCTCACTCAGTACTGTTCCACCGACAGTGCAATATTCCTTCAGTACTGCCGCTCCGGCTGTGCAGCACTCCCTGAGTTTACTCCCTCTGACAGTGCACCACTCCCTTACTACTGTCCCTCCAACAGTGCAGTGCACACTCAGTACTGCTCCACCGACAGTGCAACGCTCCTTCAGTACAGCCCCTCTGACTGTGCTGCACTCCCTCAGTACTGTCCCTCCGACAGAGAAGCGCTCCCTCATTACTCTCCCTCCCACAGTGCAGCACTCCCTAAGTATACTCCCTCTGACAGTGCAGCACTCCCTCAGTAAAGCCCCTCCGAAAATCCCGCACTCCCTCAGTACTGCCCCTCCAACAGTGCAGCACTCCCTCAGTAGTGCCCTACCGAGAGTGCAACGCTCTTTCAGTGCTGCCACTCCGACTGTGCAGCATATCCACAGTACTGCCCCTCCGACAGTGCAGCACTCCCTTAGTATTGCCGCTCTGACAGTGCAGTGCTCCCTCCGACTAGCAGCGCTCCATCAGCACTGAACATCCGACAGTGCAGCGCTCCTTCAGTACTGCCACTCCGACGGTGCAGTGCTCCCTCAGTACTGCCCCACCGACAGTGCAGAGCTCCCACATTACTATCCCTCCGACAGAGCAGCGTCCCTCATTACTAACCCTCCCCGACTGTCCAGTGCTCCCTCAGTACTGCCCCACCGACAGTGCAACGCTCCTTGAGTACTGCCCCTCCGACAGTGCAGCGCTCCCTCAGAACTGCCCCTCCGACAGAACAGCGCTCCCTCAGTACTTCCCTTCCGACAGTGAAGTGCTCACTCAGTACTGCCCCACCGACAGTGCAGTGCTCCCTCAGTACTGCTCCAGCGACAGAGCAGCGCTCCTTCAGTACTGCCCCTCCGGCTGTGCAGCACTCCCTTAGTATTGTCCCTCCGACAGAGCAGCACTCCATCAGTACTGCCCCTTCGACAGAGCATCGCTCCCTCATTACTGAACCTCCGACAGTGCAGCACTCCCTCAGGACTGCTCCTCCGACAGTGCAGTACTCACTCAGTACTGCCACTCTGACAGTGCAGTGCTCCCTCAGTACTGCCCCACCGAGCGTGCAGTCTGTCTATATCACTTGGTAATTGTATGCTTCCATCTACAATGCCACCTATCTTTGTGTCATCGGCAAATTTAGACATATGACTTTCTATGCCACCATCTAAGTCGTTAATAAATACTGTGAATAGTTGAGGCCCCAACACAGACCCCTGTGGGACACCACTAGTCACATCCTGCCAATTTGTGTACCTGCCCATTATCCCTATTGCCTGTCTCCTACCGCTTAGCCAAATTCCAAACCAGGTCAATAATTTGACCTCAATGCGGTGAGATTCTACCTTAGTTAACAGTCTCTTATGTGGGACTTTATCAAATGCCTTCTGGAAGTCCATATATTTAACATCCATAGACATTCCCCTGATACTACTTTAGTCACCTTTTCAAAAATTTCAATCAGATTTTCAGGCATGACCTACCTTTCACGAATCGATGTTGGCTCTCTCTGATCAACTGAACATTTTCAAGGTGTTCAGTCACCCTATCATTAATTTTGACTCGAGCTATTTCCCTACAACAGATGTTAGGCTAACTGGTCTATAATTCCGTGGTTTCCCTCTCTCACCATTTTTACATAGCGGAGTGACATGTGCAATTTTCCAATCTAAAGGGAATGTTCCTGAAACTAGAGAACTTTGGAAGAGTATAGTTAGGACATCTGCAATGTGCTCACCTACTTCCTTTACAACCCTGGAATGGAAACCATCTGGTCCTGGGGATTTGTCACTCTTTAGTGCCATTGTTATTTTACTTACATTAATGTCATTGAGTTCCTGTCCCTGATTTAGTTTCCTTGGGATTTCTAGCTTGCTACCTTCTTCCTCTACTGTAAAAACTGAGGCAAAGTAATTATTCAACTTGTCCGCCATTTCCCTATTATCATTGACAATATCGCAACTTTCAGTTTTTAACGGGCCAACATTGCTCCTGACTACACTCTTTTTCCTAATAAATTGTTAAAAAAATGGTGTTATCAAACACTCCCAGGGAAGGAAAAACATGTGTTAGATGCCGTGTAAAGCTCCATCTACTTGGTCCGATACTTTACTTCGGGGTCAGGTTCTGTTTGACAGCTGCGTATATTTTTATTGTAGTTGCTGATTACTATGAAGCAGTTACATGTGATTAGATACAATTTTGCTATTATTAGATCATGTTGTTTTCAGTGTGAGGCACAAACCTTAGCAAGAAGATACTCACCTTGGAGAAACTCCAGCGAGAAATCACCAGCGTGATAAGACGGATAAATGGACTGAGTGGAGAGACCGAATTAATTTGTACTGAAATGTGTGGAAATGAGATTATGTGACGGTTTGATCGAAATGGTAGACTAATTAAGGAAGTCACAGATAATATAACACAACTCTTCTCTCTAGTTGGGGAATCTAGAACTACGGGGCATCATATTAGGATTCCAGATACAGCCAGTTGAAAGTGTTTTCCCAGAACGGATGCGAGGTTGTACAGCACACGTTATCAGACAGCCAAAATCAACGGAGGCCTGGAAAATGGGACTGAATACTTGCTGGGGAAATATTGATTTTAGGGAATAACAGTCAACCTCCTGTAGTCTTAGATAGGGGAGTTAAGACCAGGTGTGGTCTTCGGGTGAAGCAGGGTTAGCGGACGAGGTTAATCGGACCAGGGTGGACAGATGCTGTCCAGGTCTCATTTTAAAGTGACATATTCTCTCGTTTTTACACATAGCACTGTGAGTTTATATTATTACAACATGATCTCCCGCTGTGTTGCACACAGGGAGTCGAGGCCAAGTAGCAACATTTTCTACAGTTTTGGAATCAGAGACATGAAGTTGTTTGGAGCAGCAGAATCTCTCTAAATTATGAGCTGCAGAGTCGGGAAACGCAAAGCTGGGGCGCTACAGTGCCACCCCCGTCGGAAGGGCGGAACGACATCGTGACCCATTAAAACGTTCAGAAGAAGGGATTATGAGGTGAGGTGGCGGGGGGCGACTTTACCAGGATAGCTTAGGCGCTAAAGAGCCTCCAAGGTGGCCAGGCTGGGGTCTTAAGCTGGACCGCCGGTTTAACCCGCGTTTAGCGAAAGACGCCATCTTGGTCAAGGAGTTGAAGCTTGCGCTGTGAACAGCCGCCGGAGGGCCATTAAGCAGCTAATTGCCACTTAACTTGCCTGCTGGCGCTCAATAACGAGGCTGTACGGCATGCTGGTGGCCGGCGCTGGACCTGACGCTCTCTCCTAACAGCGACCAGCTGATTGGGAGTAAACGGGTAGTTGCTGAAGATTTGGAGCGCTGTTTAAAGGGACATCGCCTTTTACTGTCCACTTGCTGCTGGAGTTTGGAAGAGGATTTTTGAAATACATCGGGAGACTTTCTAGGAAACTTCGTCAAGACTTCACCAACACTCCATCAACATTTATTCCGGAAATTCTGTGAGGACTTCTCTTAAAAAGAGTGAGTGCTGTGCTCCTCTACCTTATTGGACACCTTCCAGGAGTCACCAGGAGAAAGGAACGGGATCGGATCGGATCAGCCGCCCGTTATATGCAGCGCCTGATATTTGTTGTAATTTCAGTCAATGCAGCTGAATATCAGGCGCTGCGTATAACGGGCGGCCGATCCCAGACCGCCCGTTCTGCGTCACCGCCCGAGACCAATCGCTGGACCCATCCACCCGATCAATTCCTTTAATCACCTTTAATATCTTAATTAGATAACCCCTTAATATTCTATACTAAAGGGAATATAAACAATCTGTGCAACCTGTCCTCATAATTTAACCCTTTTAGCCCCAGGTACCATTCTGTTGAATCTGCGCTGCACCCTCTCCAAGACCATTGTTCCCGTCCTGAGGTTCGGTGCCCAGAGCTGACTGCAGTGCTGCAGATGCGGTCTGACCAGGGCTCTGTACAGCTGGAACAGAATTTCCACCCCTTTCAATTTCAGCCCATTTGATAAAAAGGCGGCCATCCCATTAACATTTTAATTATTTTTTGTGCCTGACTCCGAGCTTTTAGTGCTTTCTGTACTTGGACACGTAAATCTCGCTGTTCATCCACAGTTCCCAGCTTCTCACATTTTATAAAATACTCTGATCCATCTTTCTGAGGGCCTAAGTGAATGACCTCACACTTCCCCACATTGAACTCCAGCTGACACAGTTTTGCCCATTCACCTTATCTCTCAATGTCCCTTTGCAACTTGCTGCTCCCACCTACACTATTTACTGTGGTCCCTCAGTACTGCCCCTCCGACAGAGCAGCGTGCCCTCATTACTGACCCTCCGACAGTGCAGCACTCCTTCAATACTGCCCCTGCGACTGTGCAGCACTCCCTCAGCATTGCCGCTCCGACAGTGCAGCACTCCCTCAGTAGTGACCCTCCGACAGAGCAGCGCTCGCTCATTACTGACTATCCGACAGTGCAGCGCTGCCTCAGTACTGCCCCTCCGACAGTGGAGCACTCCCTCAGTACTGCCCCTCCGACAGAGCAGCGCTCCCTCATTACTGACCCTCCGATAGTGCAGCTCTCCCTCAGTACTGCGTCTCCGACAGTGCAGTGCTCCCTCAGTACTGCTGCTCCGACAGTCCATTGCTCACTCAGCCCTGCTCCACCGACAGTGCAGCACTCAATCAGCACTGCCCCTCCAACAGTGCAGTGCTCACTCAGTACTGCTCCACCGACAGTGCAACGTTCCTTCAGTATTGCCCCTCCGGCTGTGCAGCACTCCCTTAGTATACTCCTTCTCGCCGTGCAGCACTCCCTCAGTACAGCCCCTCCAAAAGTGCAGCACTCCCTCTGTACTGCCCCTCCGACAGTGCAGTGCTCCCTCAGCACTGCCCCTCCGACAGTGCAGCGTACCCTCAGTCCTGCCCCTCCGACATTGCAGCACTCCCTCAGCACTGCCCGACCGACAGTGCAGCACTCCCTCAGTACTGCCCCTCCAACAGAGCAGTGCTCACTCAGTACGGTTCCGCCGACAGCGCAACGCTCCTTCAGTACTGCCCCTCCGGCTGTGCAGCACTCCCTTAGTATGCTCCATCTGACACTGCAGCACTCCCTCAGTACAGCCCCTCCGACAGTGCCGCACTCCATCGGTACGGCCCCTCAGACAGTGCAGTGCTCCCTCAGTACTGCCCCTCTGACAGAGCAGCGCACCCTCATTACTGACCCTCCGACAGTGCAGCTCTCCCTCAGTACTGCCCCTCCGACAGTGCAGCGCTCCCTCACTACTGCATCTCCGACAGTGCAGTGCTCCCTCCGTATTGCCCCTCCGACTGTGCAACACTCCCTTAGTATTCGCCATCCGACAGTGCAGCACTCCCTCACTACTGCCCCTCCGACAGTGCAGCGCTCCCTCAGTACTGCCCCTCCGACAGTGCAGCGCTCCCTCACTACTGCATCTCCGACAGTGCAGTGCTCCCTCAGTACTGCCTCTCTGACTGAGCAGCAATCCCTCAGTATTGGCCATCCGACAGTGTAGCTCTCCCTCACTACTGACCCTCCGACAGCGCAGTGTTCCCTCAGTACTGCCCCCCCGACAGTGCAGCACTCCCTCAGTACTGCCCCTCCGACAGTGAAGTGCTCACTCGGTACTGCCCCTCCGACAGTGCAGCACTCCCTCAGTACCGCCTTCCGGTTGTGCAGCACTCCCTCATTATTGACCATCGGATAGTGCAGCACTACCTCAGTACTGCTCCTCCGACAGTGCAGCGTTCCCTTTTTACTAAACCTCCGACAGTGCAGCACTCCCTCAATACTGCTCCTCCGAAAGTGCAGTGCTTATTCGGTACTGCCCCACCGACAGTGCAACGCTCCTTCAGTACTGCCCCTGCGGATGTGCAGCACTCCCTTAGTATTGTCCCTCCGACAGTGCAGCACTCCATCAGTACTGCCCCTCCGACAGTGCAGTGCTAAATCAGTACTGCACAATCGACAGTGCAACACTCTTTCAGTACTGCCCCTCCGACAGAGCACGCTCCCTCAGTACTGCCCCACCGACAGTGCAACGCTCTTTCAGTACTGCCTCTCCGACAGTGCAGCACTCCCTCCGTACTTCCACTCCGACAGAGCAGCGCTCCCTCTTTAGTGACCCTCCGACCGTGCAGTGCTCCCTCAGCACTGCCCCTCCGACAGTGCAGCTCTCCCTCAGTACTGCCCCTCCAACAGAGCAGTGCTCACTCAGTACTGGTCCGCCGACAGCGCAACGCTCCTTCAGTACTCATCCTCCGGCTGTGCAGCACTCCCTTAGTATGCTCCATCTGACAGTGCAGCACTCCCTCAGTGCAGCCCATCCGACAGTGTAGTGCTCCCTCAGTACTGCCCAGCCGACAGGGCAACGCTCTTTCAGTACTGCCTCTCCGACTGTGCTGCATTCCCTCAGTACTGCCCCTCAGACAGAGCAGCGCTCCCTCATTACTGACCCTCCGACAGTGCAGCACTCCCTCAGTACTGCTCCTCCGACTTTGCAGCAGTACCTTAGTATTGCCCTCCGTCAGTGCAGCACTCCCTCAGTACTGACCCCCCGACAGAGCAGTGCTCCGTCATTACTGAGCATCCGACAGTGCAGCACTCCCTCTGTATTGCCCCTGCGACAGAGCCGCACTCCATCAGCACTGTTCCGCCGACAGTGCAACGTTCCTTCAGTATTGCCCCTCCGGCTGTGCAGCACTCCCTTAGTATACTCCCTCTCGCTGTGCAGCATTCCCTCTGTACAGCCCCTCCGACAGTGCAGCACTCCCTCTGTACTGCCCCTCCGACAGTGCAGTGCTCCCTCAGTAAAGCCTCTCCGACAGTGCCGCACTCCCTCAGTACTGCCCCTCTGACAGAGCAGCGCTCCCTCATTACTGACCCACCGACAGTGCAGCACTCCCTCAGTACTGCCCCTCCGACAGTGCAGTGCTCACTCAGTCCTGTCCCTCCGTCAGTGCAGTGCTCCCTCAGTACTGCCACACCGACAGTGCAACGCTCCTTCAGTACCGCCACTCCGTCTGTGCTGCATTTCCTCAGTACTGCTATTCCGAGAGAGCAGCGGTCCCTCATTACTGACCCTCCGACAGAGCAGCGCTCCCTCATTACTGACCATCCGACATTGCAGGACTCCCTCAGTATTGCCCCTCCGACAGAGCCGCATTCCCTCAGTACTGCTCCTCCGACAGACCAGTGCTCACTCAGTACTGCCCCTTCTACAGTATAGTTTTCCCTCAGCACTGCCCACCGATAGTGCAAAGCTCCTTCAGTACTGACCCTCCGACTGCGCAGCACTCCCTCAGTACTGCCCCTCCGACAGTACAGTGCTCACTCAGTACTGCCCTCCGACTGCGCAGTGCGCCCTCATTACTGCCCCTCCGAAAGTGCAGTGCTCACTCAGCACTGCTCCTCCGACAGTGCAGCGCTCCTTCAGTACTGCCCATCCAAAAGTTCAGTGCTCACTCAGTACTGCTCCACCGACAGTGCAACGCTCTTTCAGTACTGCCCCTCCGACTGTGCAGCAGTCCATTAGTATTGCCGATCCGACAGTGCAGCACTCCCTCAATACTAACCCTCCGACAGAGCAGCGCCCCCTCATTATTGACCACCCGACAGTGCAGTACTCACTCAGTATTGCCCCTCCGCAGAGCCGCACTCCCTCAGTACTGCTCCTCCGACAGATCAGCGCTCCCTCATTACTAACACTCCGACAGTGCAGCATTCCCTCAGTACTGCCCGTCCGACAGTACAGTGCTCCCTCAGTACTGCCCGTCCGACAGATCAGCGCTCCATCAGTACCGCCCCTCCGACAGTGCAGTGCTCACACAGTACTGATCCTCCGACAGTGCAGCACTCCATCAGTACTGCCCCTCAAAAAGTGCAGTGCTCACTCAGTACTGCTCCATCGACAGTGCAACGTTCCTTCAGTACTGCCCCTCCGGCTGTGCTGCACTCCCTTAGTAAACTACCTGTGACCGTGCAGCACTCCCTCAGTACAGCCCCTCCGACAGTGCCGCACTCCCTCAGTACTGCCCCTCCAACTTTGCAGTGCTCACTCAGTACTGCTCCACCGACAGTGCAACGCTCCTTCAGTACTGCCCCTCGACTGGGCAGCACTCCCTTAGTATTGCCGCTCCGACAGTGCAGCACTCCCTCAGTACTGACCCTCCGACAGAGCCGCATACCCTCAGTACTGCTCCTCCGACAGAGCAGCGCTCCCAGATTACTAAACCCTTCGACAGTGCAGCACTCCCTCAGTACTGCCCCTCCGACAGTGCAGTGCTCCCTCAGTACTGCTCCACCGACGGAGAAAGGGTCCTTCAGTTCTGCCCCTCCGGCTGTGCAGCACTCCCTTACTTTTGTCCCTCCGACAGTGCAGCAATCCCTCAGTACTGCCCCTCCGACTGTGCAGTGCTCCCTCAGTACTGTCCCACCGAGAGTGCAACGCTCCTTTAGTACAGCAACTCCGACTGTGCTGCATTCCCACAGTACTGCCCCTCCGACAGAGCAGCGCTCCCTCATTACTGACCCTCCGACAGTGCAGCACTCCCTCAGTACTGACACTCCGACAGAAAGCGCTCCATCATTACTGACTATCTGACAGTGCAGCGCTGCCTCAGTACTGCCCCTCCGACAGTGCAGTGCTCCTTCAGTACTGGCCTCCGACTGAGCAGCGCACCCTCATTACT
Source organism: Squalus acanthias (assembly GCA_030390025.1). NCBI lineage: Eukaryota > Metazoa > Chordata > Chondrichthyes > Squaliformes > Squalidae > Squalus > Squalus acanthias. The sequence continues at coordinate 625,682 of JASTWF010000150.1, read as the reverse complement.
GACCGTCCAACAGAGTAGCGCTCCCTCATTACTAACCCTGCATCAATGCAGCACTCCTTCATTACTGACCCTCCGACATTGCCACTCCGACAGTGCAGTGCTCACTCAGTACTGCCCCTCCGACATTCCAGTGCTCACTCAGTACTGTTCCACCGACAGTGCAATATTCCTTCAGTACTGCCGCTCCGGCTGTGCAGCACTCCCTAAGTTTACTCCCTCTGACAGTGCACCACTCCCTTACTACTGTCCCTCCAACAGTGCAGTGCACACTCAGTACTGCTCCACCGACAGTGCAACGCTCCTTCAGTACTGCCCCTCTGATTGTGCTGCACTCCCTCAGTATACTTCCTCTGACAGTGCAGCACTCCCTCAGTAAAGCCCCTCCGAAAATCCCGCAATCCCTCAGTACTGCCCCTCCAACAGTGCAGCACTCCCTCAGTAGTGCCCCACCGAGAGTGCAACGCTCCTTCAGTACTGCCACTCCGACTGTGTAGCATAACCTCAGTACTGACCCTCCGACAGAGCAGCGCTCCCTCATTACTGACCGTCCGACAGTGCAGCACTCCCTCACTACAGCCCCTCCGACAGTGCAGTGCTCACTCAGTACTGCCCTCCACCGACACTGCAGTGCTCCCTCAGTCCTGCCCCACCGACAGTGTAACGCTCCTTCAGTACTGCATCTCCTACTGTGCAGCACTCCCTCAGTACTGCCCCTCCGACAGAGCAGCGCTCCCTCATTACTGACCCTCCGATTGTGCAGTTGCCCCTCAGCACTGCCCCTCCGACAGTGCAGTGCTAACTCAGTACTGCTCCACCGACTGTGCAACGAACATTCAGTACTGCCCCTCCGGCTGTGTTGCACTCCCTAAGTATACTCCCTCTGACAGTGCAGCTCTCCCTCAGTACAGACCTTCCGACAGTGACGCACTCCCTCAGTACTGCCCCTCCAACTGTGCAGTACTCACTCAGTACTGCTCCACCGACAGTGCAAAGCTCCTTCAGTACTGCACCTCCGGCTGTGCAGCACTCACTTAGTATGGTCCATCTGAAAGTGCAGCACTCCCTCAGTGCAGACCCTCCGAATGTGCCGCAATCCCTCAGTGCGGCCCCTCCAACAGTGCAGTGCTCCCTCGGTTCTGCCCCACCGTCATGTGCAACCCTCCTTCAGTACTGCACTACCGACTGTGCAGCACTCCCTCAGTCCTGCCACTCCGACAAAGCAGCGCTCCCTCATTAGTGACCCTCCGACACTGCAGCACTCCCTCAATACTGCCCCTCCGACAGAGCAGTGCTCTCTCAGGACTGCCCCTCCGACAGTGCAGCACTCCCTCAGTACTGCCCCTCCGACAGAGCAGCGCTCCCTCATTACTAAACCTCCGACAGTGCAGCACTCCCTCAGTACAGCCCTTCCGACAGTGCCGTGCTTACTCAGTACTGCCCAACCGACAGATCAGTGCTCCGTCAGTACTGCCCCACCGACAGTGCAACGCTCTTTCAGTACTGCCCCTCCGACAGTGCAGTGCTCCCTCAGTACTGCCCAACCGACAGTGCAACGCTCTTTCAGTACTGCCCCACCGACAGTGCAACGCTCTTTCGGTATTGCCTCTCCGATTGTGCAGCACTCCCTTAGGATTGCCCCTCCGACAGTGCAGAACTCCCTCAGTACTGCCCCTCCGACAGAGCAGCGCTCCCTCATTACTGACTCGCCGACAGTGCTGCACTCCCTCAGTACTGCACCTCCGACAGTGTAGTGCTCACTCAGCACTTCACTTCCGACAGTGCAGCACTGCATCAGTACTGCCCGTCCAACAGTGCAGTGCTCACTCAGTACTGCTTCACCGACAGTGCAACGTTCCTTCAGTACTGCCCCTCCGGCTATGTAGCACTCCCTAAGTATACTCCCTCTGACAGTGCAGCTCTCCCTCAGTACAGACCTTCCGACACTGCCGCACTCCCTCAGTACTGCCCCTCCAACTGTGCAGTGCTCACTCAGTACTGCCCCACCGACAGTGCAACGCTCCTTCAGTACTGCACTTCCGACAGTGCAGAGCTCACTCAGTACTGCTCCACCGACAGTGCAGCACTCCTTCAGTACTGCCCCTCCGGCTGTGCAGCACTCACTTAGTATGGTCCATCTGACAGTGAGCACTCCCTCAGTGCAGACCCTCCGAATGTGCCACACTCCCTGAGTACGGTCCCTCCAACAGTGCAGTGCTCCCTCGGTTCTGCCCCACCGACAGGTGCAACCCTCCTTCAGTACTGCCCCACCGACTGTGCAGCACTCCCTCAGTACTGCCCCTCCGACAAAGCAGCGCTCCCTCATTACTGCCCAACCGACAGTGCAACGCTCTTTCAGTACTGCCCCTTCGACAGTGCAACGCTCTTCCGGTATTGCCTCTCCGATTGTGCAGCACTCCCTTAGGATTGCCCCTCCGAAAGTGCAGAACTCCCTCAGTACTGCCCCTCCGACAGAGCAGCGCTCCCTCATTACTGACTCGCCGACAGTGCTGCACTCCCTCAGTACTGCACCTCCGACAGTGTAGTGCTCACTCAGCACTTCAGTTCCGACAGTGCAGCACTCCATCAGTACTGCCCGTCCAACAGTGTAGTGCTCACTCAGTACTGCTCCACCGACAGTGCAACGTTCCTTCAGTACTCCCCCTCCGGCTGTGCAGCACTCCCTTAGTATGGTCACTCTGACCGTGCAGCACTCCCTCAGTACAGCGCCTCCGACAGAGCCGCACTCCCTCAGTACTGCCCCTCCAACAGTGCAGTGGTCATTCAGTACTGCCCCACCGACAGTGCAACGCTCCTTCAGTACTGCCCTTCCGACAGTGCAGAGCTCCCTCAGTACTGCTCCACCGACAGAGCAACGCTCCATCAGTACTGCCCCTCTGGCTGTGCAGCACTCCCTCAGTACTGCCCCTCCGACAGAGCAGCGCTCCCTCATTACTGACCCTGCGACTGTGCAGCAATCCCTCAGTACTGCCCCTCCGACAGTGCAGTACTCACTCAGTACTGCCCCTCCGACAATGCAGTGATCCCTCAGTACTGCCCCACCGAGACTGCAACGCTCCTTCAGTACTGCCACTGCGACTGTGCTGCATTCCCTCAGTACTGCTCCTCCGACAGAGCAACGCTCCCTCATTACTGACCCTCAGACAGTGCAGCAATCCTTCAGTGCTGCCCCTCCGACTGTGCAGCATTCCCTCAGTATTGCCGCTCGGACAGTGCAGCACTCCCTCAGTAGTGACCCTCCGACAGAGCAGCGCTCCCTCATTACTGACTATCTGACAGTGCAGCGCTGCCTCAGTACTGCCCCTCCGACAGTGCAGAGCTCCCTCAGTACCAGCCTTCCGACAGAGCAGCGCAATCTCATTACTGACCCAACCGACAGAGCAGCGCTCCCTCATTACTAACCCTGTGACAGTGCAGGACTCCCCTCATTACTGATCCTCCGACAGTGCCACTCCGACAGTGCAGTGCTCACCCAGTACTGCCCCTCCGACAGAGCAGCACTCCCTCATTACTGACCCGCCGACAGTGCAGCACTCACTCAGTACTGCCCCTCCAACAGTGCAGTACTCACTCAGAACTGCCCCTCCGACAGTGTAGTGCTCACTAAGCACTGCCTCTCCGACAGTGCAGCACTCCATCAGTGCGGCCCCTCCGAAAGTTCAGCACACCCTCAGTATTGCCCACACGACAGTGCAACGCTCTCTCAGTACTGCTCCTTCGAAAGTGCAGCGCTCCCTCAGTAGTGACAATCCAAAACTTCAGTGCTATCTCAGTACAGACCTCCTACTGCGCAGCGCTCCCGGAGTACTGCCCCTCCGACAAAGAAGGGCTCCCTCAGTACTGACACTCCGACAGTGCAGTGTTCCCTCAGTACTGCACCACTGACCGTAAAACTCTCCTTCAGTACTGCCCCTCAGACAATACCGCACTCCCTTATTACTGCCACTCCGACAGAACAGCGATCCCTCATTACTGACCATTCGACAGTGCAGCACTCCCTTAGTACTGCCCCTCCGATAGAGCCGCACTCCCTCAGTAATGCTCCTCCGACAGAGCAGCGCTCCCTCATTACTAACACTACGACAGTGCAGCACTACCTCAGTACTGGCCCATCGGCAGTGCAGTGCTCACTCAGTACTGCCCCTCCGACAGTGCAGTGCTCACTCAGTACTGCTCCACTGACAGGGCAGCACTTCCTAAGTACTGCTCCTCCGACAGAGCAGCGCTCCCTCATTACCAACACTCCGACAGTGCAGCACTCCCTCAGAACCGCCCCTCCGGCTGTGCAGCACTCCCTTAGTATGGTCCCTCTGACAGTGCAGCGCTCCCTCAGTACTGCCCCTTCGACAGTGCCGCACTCACTTAGTACAGCCCCTCTGATAGAGCAGCGCTCCCTCATTACTAACCCTCCGACAGGGCAGCACTCCCTCAGTACTGCCCCACCGACAGTAAATTGCTCACTCAGTACTGCTCCTCCGACAGAGCAGCGCTCGCTCATTACTGACCCTCCGACAGTGCAGTACTCCCTCAGTACTGCCTCTCCGGCAGTGCAGTACTCACTCAGTATTAATCCTCCGACAGTGCAGTGGTCCCTCAGTACTGCCCCTCCGACAGAGCAGCGTGCCCTCATTACTGACCCTCCGACAGTGCAGCACTCCTTCAGTACTGCCCCTGCGACTGTGCAGCACTCCCTCAGCATTGCCGCTCCGACAGTGCAGCGCTCCCTCAGTAGTGACCCTCCGACAGAGCAGCGCTCGCTCATTACTGACTATCCGACAGTGCAGCGCTGCCTCAGTACTGCCCCTCCGACAGTGGAGCACTCCCTCAGTACTGCCCCTCCGACAGTGCAGCGCTCCCTCATTACTGACCCTCCGAAGTGCAGCACTACTTCAGTAATGCCCCTCCAACAGTGCAGTGCTTATTCAGTACTGCTCCACCGACAGTGCAACGTTCCTTCAGTACTGTCCCTCCGGCTGTGTAGCACTCCCTAAGTATACTCCCTCTGACAGTGCAACACTGCCTCAGTACTGACTGTCCAACAGTGCAGTGCTCACTCAGTGCTGCTCCACCGACAGTGCAACGCTCCTACAGTACTGCCCCTCTGACTGTGCTGCACTCCATCAGTACTGCCCCACCGACAGAGCAGCGCTCCCTCATTTCTGACCCTCCGACAGTGCAGCAGTCCCTAAGCATACTCCCTCTGACAGTGCATGACTTCCTCAGTACAGCCCCTCCGACAGTGCCGCACTCCCTCAGTACTGCCCCTCCAACAGTGCAGCAATCCCTCACTACTGCCCCACCAGGAGGGCAGCGCTCCCTCATTACTGACACTCCGACAGTGCAGCACTCCCTCAGTACTGACCCTCCGACAGAGCAGTGCTTCCTCATTACTGAACATCCAATAGTGCAGCGCTCCCTCAGTACAGCCCCTCCGAGAGTGCAGTGCTCCCTGGGTACTACCCCTCCGAAAGAGCAGCGCTCACTCATTACTGACCCGCCGACAGAGCAGCGCGCCCTCAGTACTGCCCCTCCGACAGTGCAGTGCTCACTCAGTACTGCTCCCCCCGACAGTGCAGTGCTCCCTCATACTGCCCCACCGACAGTGCAACGCTCCTTCAGCACTGCCCCTCCGACTGTGCATCATTCCCTCAGTACAGCCCCTCCGACAGAGCAGCGCTCCCTCATTACTGACCCTCCGACAGTGCAGCTCTCCCTCAGTACTGCGCCTCCGACAGTGCAGTGCTCCCTCAGTACTGCTGCTCCGACAGTGCAGTGCTCACTCAGCCCTGCTCCACCGAAAGTGCAGCGCTCCCTCTGTACTGCCCCTCCGACAGTGCAGTGCTCCCTCAGCACTGCCCCTCCGACAGTGCAGCGTACCCTCAGTCCTGCCCCTCCGACAGTGCAGCACTCCCTTAGTATGCTCCATCTGACACTGCAGCACTTCCTCAGTACAGCCCCTCCGACAGTGCCGCACTCCATCGGTACGGCCCCTCAGACAGTGCAGTGCTCCCTCAGTACTGCCCCTCTGACAGAGCAGCGCACCCTTATTACTGACCCTCCGACAGTGCAGCTCTCCCTCAGTACTGCCCCTCCGACAGTGCAGCGCTCCCTCACTACTGCATCACCGACAGTGCAGTGCTCCCTCAGTACTGCCCCTCCGACTGTGCAGCACTCCCTTAGTATTCGCCATTCGACAGTGCAGCACTCCCTCACTACTGCCCCTTCGACAGTGCAGTGCTGCCTCAGTACTGGCCCCCCGACAGAGCAGCGCTCCCTCATTACTAACCCTCCGACAGTGCAGCGCTCACTCAGTACTGCCCCTCCGACAGCGCAGCGCTCCCTCACTACTGCATCTCCGACAGTGCAGTGCTCCCTCAGTACTGCCTCTCTGACTGTGCAGCAATCCCTCAGTATTGGCCATCCGACAGTGCAGCACTCCCTCAGTACTGCTCCTCCGACAGTGCAGCACTCCCTCAGTACCGCCCCTCCGGCTGTGCAGCACTCCCTCATTATTGACCATCGGATAGTGCAGCACTACCTCAGTACTGCTCCTCCGACAGTGCCGCGTTCCCTCATTACTACACCTCCGACAGTGCAGCACTCCCTCAGTACTGCCCCTCCGAAAGTGCAGTGCTTACTCAGTACTGCCCCACCGACAGTGCAACGCTCCTTCAGTACTGCCCCTCCGGATGTGCAGCACTCCCTCAGTACTGCCCCTCCGACAGTGCAGTGCTAAATCAGTACTGCACAATCGACAGTGCAACACTCTTTCAGTACTGCCCCTCCGACAGCGCAGTGCTCCCTCAGTACTGCCCCACCGACAGTGCAACGCTCTTTCAGTACTGCCTCTCCGACAGTGCAGCACTCCCTCCGTACTTCCACTCCGACAGAACAGCGCTCCCTCTTTACTGACCCTCCGACCGTGCAGTGCTCCCTCAGCACTGCCCCTCCGACAGTGCAGCTCTCCCTCAGTACTGCCCCTCCGACAGTGCAGTGCTCACTCAGCACTGCTCCTCTGACAGTGCAGCACTCCATCAGTACTGCCCCTCCAACAGTTCAGTGCTCACTCAGTACTGCTCCACCGACAGTGCAACGTTCCTTCAGTACTGGCCCTCAGGCTGTGCTGCACTCCCTTAGTAAACTCCCTCTGACCGTGCAGCACTCCCTCAGTACAGCCCCTCCGACAGTGCCGCACTCCCTCAGTACTGCCCCTCCAACTTTGCAGTGCTCACTCAGTACTGCTCCACCGACAGTGCAACGCTCCTTCAGTACTGCCCCTCGACTGTGCAGCATTCCCTTAGTATTGCCGCTCCGACAGTGCAGCACTCCCTCAGTACTGACCCTCTGACAGAGCAGCGCTTCTCATTACTGACCATCCGACAGTGCAGCACTCCCTCAGTACTCCCCCTCCGACAGAGCCGCATACCCTCAGTACTGCTCCTCCGACAGAGCAGCGCTCCCTCATTACTAAACCCTTCGACAGTGCTGCACTCCCTCAGTACTGCCCCTCCGACAGTGCAGTGCTTACTCAGTACTGCCCCTCCGACAGTGCAGTGCTCCCTTAGTACTGCTCCACCGACGGAGCAAAGGTCCTTCAGTACTGCCCCTCCGGCTGTGCAGCACTCCCTTAGTATTGTCCCTCCGACAGTGCAGCACACCCTCAGTACTGCCCCTCTGACAGAGCAGCGCTCCCTCATTACTGACCCGCCGAAAGTGCAGCAATCCCTCAGTACTGCCCCTCCGACAGCGCAGTGCTCCCTCAGTACTGTCCCACCGAGAGTCCAACGCTCCTTTAGTACTGCCACTCCGACTGTGCTGCATTCCCACAGTACTGCCCCTCCGACGGAGCAGCGCTCCCTCATTACTGACCCTCCGACAGAGCAGCGCTCCCTCATTATTGACCCTCCGATAGAGCAGCGCTCCCTCAGTACTGACCCTCCGACAGAGCAGCGCTCCCTCATTTCTGACTATCTGACAGTGCAGCGCTCCCTCAGTACCGCCCCTCCGACAGAGCAGTGCTCCCTCAGTACTGGCCTCCGACTGAGCAGCGCACCCTCATTACTGACCGTCCGACAGAGTAGCGCTCCCTCATTACTAACCCTGCATCAATGCAGCACTCCTTCATTACTGACCCTCCGACATTGACACTCCGACAGTGCAGTGCTCACTCAGTACTGCCCCTCCGACAGTCCAGTGCTCACTCAGTACTGTTCCACCGACAGTGCAATATTCCTTCAGTACTGCCGCTCCGGCTGTGCAGCACTCCCTGAGTTTACTCCCTCTGACAGTGCACCACTCCCTTACTACTGTCCCTCCAACAGTGCAGTGCACACTCAGTACTGCTCCACCGACAGTGCAACGCTCCTTCAGTACAGCCCCTCTGACTGTGCTGCACTCCCTCAGTACTGTCCCTCCGACAGAGAAGCGCTCCCTCATTACTCTCCCTCCGACAGTGCAGCACTCCCTAAGTATACTCCCTCTGACAGTGCAGCACTCCCTCAGTAAAGCCCCTCCGAAAATCCCGCACTCCCTCAGTACTGCCCCTCCAACAGTGCAGCACTCCCTCAGTAGTGCCCTACCGAGAGTGCAACGCTCTTTCAGTGCTGCCACTCCGACTGTGCAGCATATCCACAGTACTGCCCCTCCGACAGAGCAGCGCTCCCTTATTATTGACGCTCCGACAGTGCAGCACCTCCTCAGTACAGCCCCTCCGACAGTGCAGCACTCCCTTAGTATTGCCGCTCTGACAGTGCAGTGCTCCCTCCGACTAGCAGCGCTCCATCAGCACTGAACATCCGACAGTGCAGCGCTCCTTCAGTACTGCCACTCCGACGGTGCAGTGCTCCCTCAGTACTGCCCCACCGACAGTGCAGAGCTCCCACATTACTATCCCTCCGACAGAGCAGCGTCCCTCATTACTAACCCTCCCCGACTGTCCAGTACTCCCTCAGTACTGCCCCACCGACAGTGCAACGCTCCTTGAGTACTGCCCCTCCGACAGTGCAGCGCTCCCTCAGAACTGCCCCTCCGACAGAACAGCGCTCCCTCAGTACTTCCCTTCCGACAGTGAAGTGCTCACTCAGTACTGCCCCACCGACAGTGCAGTGCTCCCTCAGTACTGCTCCAGCGACAGAGCAGCGCTCCTTCAGTACTGCCCCTCCGGCTGTGCAGCACTCCCTTAGTATTATCCCTCCGACAGAGCAGCACTCCATCAGTACTGCCCCTTCGACAGAGCATCGCTCCCTCATTACTGAACCTCCGACAGTGCAGCACTCCCTCAGGACTGCTCCTCCGACAGTGCAGTACTCACTCAGTACTGCCACTCTGACAGTGCAGTGCTCCCTCAGTACTGCCCCACCGAGCGTGCAACGCTGCTTCAGTATTGCTACTCCAATTGTGCTGCACTCCCTCAGTACTGCCCCTCCGACAGAGCAGCGCTCCCTCATTACTGACCCCCCGACAGTGCAGCACTCCTTCAGTACTGCCACTCCGACAGTGCAGCACTCCCTCAATACTGACGATCCGACAGTGCAGCGCTGTCTCAGTACTACCCCTCCGACAGAGCAGTGCTCCCTCAGTAGTGCCCCTACGACAGAGCAGCGCTGCCTCATTACTAACCCTCCGACAGAGCAGCACTCACACAGTACTACCCCTCCGACAGAGCAGCGCTACCTGATTACTGACCCTCCGACTGTGCAGCACTCCCTGAATACTGCCACTCCAACAGTGCAGTGCTCACTCAGTACAGCCCCTCCGACAGTGCAGTGCTCCCTTATTACTGACCATCCGACAGAGCAGCGCTCCCTCATTACTAACCCTCCGATAGTGCAGCGCTCCCTGAGTACTGCCACTCCGACAGTGCAGTGCTCACTCAGTACTACCCCTCCGACAGTGCAGCACTCCCTCATCACTGCCCCTCCGACAGTACAGCACTCCATCAGTACTGCCCCTCCAACAGTGCAGTGCTCACTCAGTACTGCTCCACCGACAGTGTAACGCTCCTTCAGTACTGCCCCACTGACAGTGCTGCACTTCCTCAGTACAGCCCCTCCGACAGAGCAGCGCTCCCTCATTACTGACCGTCCGACAGTGCAGCTCTCCCTAAGTATACTCCCTCTGACAGTGCAGCACTCCCTCATTACAGACCCTCCGACAGTGCCGCACTCCCTCAGGACTGCCACTCCAACAGTACAGCACTCCCTCAGTACTGCTCATCCGACAGAGCAGCCCTTCCTCATTCCTGACCCACCGACAGTTCAGCGCTCCCTCAATACTGCCCCTCCGACTATGCAGCAGTCCCTTAGTATTGCCGCTCCGACAGTGCAGCACTCCTTCAGTACTGACCCTCCGACAGAGCAGCGCTCCCTCATTACTGACCGTCCGACAGTGCAGCACTCCCTCACTACAGCCCCTCCGACAGTGCAGTGCTCACTCAGGACTGCCCCCCACCGACACTGTCGTGCTCCCTCAATACAGCCCCACCGACAGTGCAACGCTCCTTCAGTACTGCATCTCCGACTGTGCAGCACTCCCTCAGTACTGCCCCTCCGACAGAGCAGCGCTCCCTCATTACTGACCCTCCGACTGTGCAGTTCCCCCTCAGTTCTGCCCCTCCGACAGTGCAGTGCTCACTCAGTACGGCCCCTCCGACAGTGCAGCACTCCCTCAGCACTGACCCACCGACAGTGCACCACTCCATCAGTACTGCCCCTCCAACAGTGCAGTGCTAACTCAGTACTGCTCCACCGACAGTGCAACGCTCATTCAGTACTGCCCTTCCGACAGTGCAGAGCTCCCTCAGTAATGCTCCACCGACAGAGCAACGCTCCATCAGTACTGCCCCTCCGGCTGTGCAGCACTCCCTCAGTACTGCACCTCCGACAGAGCAGCGCTCCCTCATTACTGACCCTGCGACTGTGCAGCAATACCTCAGTAATGACCCTCCGACAGTGCAGTACTCACTCAGTACTGCCCCTCCGACAATGCAGTGATCCCTCAGTACTGCCCCACCGAGACTGCAACGCTCCTTCAGTACTGCCACTGCGACTGTGTTGCATTCCCTCAGTACTGCCCCTCCGACAGAGCAACGCTCCCTCATACTGACCCAACCGACAGAGCAGCGCTCCCTCATTACTAACCCTGCGACAATGCAGCACTCCCTCATGACTGATCCTCCGACAGTGCCACTCCGACAGTGCAGTGCTCACCCAGTACTGCCCCTCCGACAGAGCAGCGCTCCCTCATTAATGACCCGCCGACAGTGCAGCACTCCCTCAGTACTGCCCCTCCAACAGTGCAGTACTCACTCAGAACTGCCCCTCCGACAGTGTAGTGCTCACTCAGCACTGCCTCTACGACAGTGCAGCACTCCATCAGAACTGCCCGTCCAACAGTGCCGTGCTCACACAGTACTTCTCCACAGACAGTGCAACGTTCCTTCAGTACTGCCCCTCCGGCTGTGCAGCACTCCCTTAGTATACTCCCTCTGACCGTGCAGCACACCCTCAGTACAGCCCCTCGGACAGTGCAGTACTCAATCAGTACTGCCCCTCCGACAATGCAGTGCTCCTCAGTATTGCCCCACCGAGAGTGCAGCACTACCTCAGTATTGCCGCTCTGACAGTGCAGCACTCCCTCAGTACTGACCCTCCGACAGAGCAGCGCTCCCTCATTACTGAATATCTGACACTGCAGCGCTTCCTCAGCACTTCCCCTCCGACAGTGCAGTGCTCCGTCAGTACTGGCCCTCCGACAGAGCAGCGCACCCTCATTACTGAACCTCCGACAGTGCCACTCCGACAGTGCAGTGCTCACTCAGTACTGCCACTCCAACAGTGATCACTCCCTCATCACTGCCCCTCCAACAGTACAGCACTCCATCAGTACTGCCCCTTGAACAGTGCTGTGCTCACTCAGTACTGCCCGTCCGACAGTACAGTGCTCCCTCAGCACTGCCCGTCCGACAGATCAGCGCTCCATCAGTACCGCCCCTCCGACAGTGCATTGCTCACACAGTACTGACACTCCGACAGTGCAGCACTCCCTCAGGACTGCCTCTCCGACAGAGCAGCGCTCCCTCATTACTGACCCGCCGACAGTGCAGCACTCCCTCAGTACTGCCCCTCCGACAGTGCACTGCTCACTCAGTACTGCCCCTCCGACTGTGCAATCCTCCCTCAGTACTGCCCCTCCGACAGTGCAGTGCTCACTCAGCACTGCCCCTCTGACAGTGCAGCACTCCATCAGTACTGCCCCTCCAACAGTTCAGTGCTCACTCAGTACTGCTCCACCGACAGTGCAACGTTCCTTCAGTACTGCCCCTCCGGCTGTGCTGCACTCCCTTAGTAAACTCCCTCTGACCGTGCAGCACTCCCTCAGTACAGCCCCTCCGACAGTGCCGCACTCCCTCAGTACTGCCCCTCCAACTTTGCAGTGCTCACTCAGTACTGCTCCACCGACAGTGCAACGCTCCTTCAGTACTGCCCCTCGACTGTGCAGCACTCCCTTAGTATTGCCGCTCCGACAGTGCAGCACTCCCTCAGTACTGACCCTCTGACAGAGCAGCGCTTCTCATTACTGACCATCCGACAGTGCAGCACTCCCTCAGTACTCCCCCTCCGACAGAGCCGCATACCCTCAGTACTGCTCCTCCGACAGAGCAGCGCTCCCTCATTACTAAACCCTTCGACAGTGCATCACTCCCTCAGTACTGCCCCTCCGAGAGTGCAGTGCTTACTCAGTACTGCCCCTCCGACAGTACAGTGCTCCCTTAGTACTGCTCCACCGACGGAGCAAAGGTCCTTCAGTACTGCCCCTCCGGCTGTGCAGCACTCCCTTAGTATTGTCCCTCCGACAGTGCAGCACACCCTCAGTACTGCCCCTCTGACAGAGCAGCGCTCCCTCATTACTGACCCGCCGAAAGTGCAGCAATCCCTCAGTACTGCCCCTCCGACAGTGCAGTGCACCCTCAGTGCTGTCCCACCGAGAGTCCAACGCTCCTTTAGTACTGCCACTCCGACTGTGCTGCATTCCCACAGTACTGCCCCTCCGACAGAGCAGCGCTCCCTCATTACTGACCCTCCGACAGTGCAGCACTCCCTCACTACTGACCCTCCGACAGAGCAGCGCTCCCGCAATTCTGACTATCTGACAGTGCAGCGCTCCCTCAGTACCGCCCCTCCGACAGAGCAGTGCTCCCTCAGTACTGGCCTCCGACAGAGCCGCATACCCTCAGTACTGCTCCTCCGACAGAGCAGCGCTCCCTCATTACTAAACCCTTCGACAGTGCATCACTCCCTCAGTACTGCCCCTCCGACAGTCCAGTGCTCACTCAGTACTGTTCCACCGACAGTGCAACGCTCCTTCAGTACTGCCCCTCCGGCTGTGCAGCACTCCCTTAGTATGGTCACTCTGACCGTGCAGCACTCCCTCAGTACAGCGCCTCCGACAGAGCCGCACTTCCTCAGTACTGCCCCTCCAACAGTGGACTGGTCATTCAGTACTGCCCCACCGACAGTGCAACGCTCCTTCAGTACTGCCCTTCCGACAGTGCAGAGCTCCCTCATTACTGACCGTCCGACAGTGCAGCTCTCCCTAAGTATACTCCCTCTGACAGTGCAGCACTCCCTCATTACAGACCCTCCGACAGTGCCGCACTCCCTCAGGACTGCCACTCCAACAGTACAGCACTCCCTCAGTACTGCTCATCCGACAGAACAGCGCTCCCTCATTCCTGACCCACCGACAGTTCAGCGCTCCCTCAATACTGCCCCTCCGACTATGCAGCAGTCCCTTAGTATTGCCGCTCCGACAGTGCAGCACTCCGTCAGTACTGACCCTCCGACAGAGCAGCGCTCCCTCATTACTGACCGTCCGACAGTGCAGCACTCCCTCACTACAGCCCCTCCGACAGTGCAGTGCTCACTCAGGACTGCCCCGCACCGACACTGTCGTGCTCCCTCAGTACAGCCCCACCGACAGTGCAACGCTCCTTCAGTACTGCATCTCCGACTGTGCAGCACTCCCTCAGTACTGCCCCTCCGACAGAGCAGCGCTCCCTCATTACTGACCCTCCGACTGTGCAGTTCCCCCTCAGTTCTGCCCCTCCGACAGTGCAGTGCTCACTCAGTACGGCCCCTCCGACAGTGCAGCACTCCCTCAGCACTGACCCACCGACAGTGCACCACTCCATCAGTACTGCCCCTCCAACAGTGCAGTGCTAACTCAGTACTGCTCCACCGACAGTGCAACGCTCCTTCAGTACTGCCCTTCCGACAGTGCAGAGCTCCCTCAGTACTGCTCCACCGACAGAGCAACGCTCCATCAGTACTGCCCCTCCGGCTGTGCAGCACTCCCTCAGTACTGCACCTCCGACAGAGCAGCGCTCCCTCATTACTGACCCTGCGACTGTGCAGCAATACCTCAGTAATGACCCTCCGACAGTGCAGTACTCACTCAGTACTGCCCCTCCGACAATGCAGTGATCGCTCAGTACTGCCCCACCGAGACTGCAACGCTCCTTCAGTACTGTCACTGCGACTGTGTTGCATTCCCTCAGTACTGACCCTCCGACAGAGCAACGCTCCCTCATACTGACCCTCAGACAGTGCAGCACTCCTTCAGTACTGCCCCTCCGACTGTGCAGCATTCCCTCAGTATTGCCGCTCGGACAGTGCAGCACTCCCTCAGTAGTGACCCTCCGACAGAGCAGCACTCCTTCATTACTGACTATCTGACAGTGCAGCGCTCCCTCAGTAAAGCCCCTCCGACAGTGCAGAGCTCCCTCAGTACCAGCCTTCCGACAGAGCAGCGCACCATCATTACTGACCCAACCGACAGAGCAGCGCTCCCTCATTACTAACCCTGCGACAGTGCAGCACTCCCTCATTACTGATCCTCCGACAGTGCCACTCCGACAGTGCAGTGCTCACCCAGTACTGCCCCTCCGACAGAGCAGCGCTCCCTCATTACTGACCCGCCGACAGTGCAGCACTCCCTCAGTACTGCCCCTCCAACAGTGCAGTACTCACTCAGAACTGCCCCTCCGACAGTGTAGTGCTCACTCAGCACTGCCTCGACGACAGTGCAGCACTCCATCAGAACTGCCCGTCCAACAGTGCCGTGCTCACACAGTACTTCTCCACAGACAGTGCAACGTTCCTTCAGTACTGCCCCTCCGGCTGTGCAGCACTCCCTTAGTATACTCCCTCTGACCGTGCAGCACACCCTCAGTACAGCCCCTCCGACAGTGCAGTACTCAATCAGTACTGCCCCTCCGACAGTGCAGTGCTCCCTCAGTATTGCCCCACCGAGAGTGCAGCACTCCCTCAGTATTGCCGCTCTGACAGTGCAGCACTCCCTCAGTACTGACCCTCCGACAGAGCAGCGCTCCCTCATTACTGAATATCTGACACTGCAGCGCTTCCTCAGCACTTCCCCTCCGACAGTGCAGTGCTCCGTCAGTACTGGCCCTCCGACAGAGCAGCGCACCCTCATTACTGAACCTCCGACAGTGCCACTCCGACAGTGCAGTGCTCACTCAGTACTGCCACTCCGACAGTGATCACTCCCTCATCACTGCCCCTCCAACAGTACAGCACTCCATCAGTACTGCCCCTTAAACAGTGCTGTGCTCACTCAGTACTGCTCCACCGACAGTGCAACGCTCCTTCAGTACTGCCCCTCCGACTGTGCTGCACTCCTTCAGTACTGCCCCTCCGGCTGAACCGCACGCCATTAGTATACTCGCTCTAACCGTGCAGCACTCCCTCAGTACAACCCCTCCAACAATGCCGCACTCACTCAGTACTGCCCTTTCGACAGTGCAGTGCTCACTGAGCACTGCCCCTCCGACAGTGCAGCACTCCATCAGTACAGCCCATCCAACAGTGCAGTGTTCTCTCAGTACTGCTCCACCGACAGTGCAACGCTCCTTCAGTACTGCCGCTCCGGCTGTGCAGCACTCCCTCAGTATGTTCCTTCTGACAGTGCAGCTGTCCCTCAGTACAGCCGCTCCGATAGTGCAGCACACCCACAGTACTGCCCCTCCGACAGTGCAGTGCTCACTCAGTACTGCCCCTCCGACAGTGCAGTACTCACTCAGTACTGCCCCTCCGACAGTGCAGTGCTCCCTCAGTACTGCCCCACCGACAGTGCTGCACTCCCTCAGTACTGCCCCTCTGACAGTGCAGTGCTCACTCAGTACTGCCCCTCCGACAGTGCAGTACTCACTCAGTACTGCCCCTCCGACAGTGCAGTGCTCCCTCAGTACTGCCCCTCCGACTGTGCTGCACTCCCTCAGTACTGCCCCTCCGACAGAGCAGCGCTCACTCATTACTGACCCTCCAACAGTGCAGCACTCCTTCAGTACTGCCCCTCCGACAGAGCCGCACTGCCTCAGTACTGCTCCTCAGACATGGCAGCGCTCCCTCATTACTAACCATCCGACAGTGCAGCACTTCCTCAGTACTGCCCCTCCGACAGTGCAGTGCGGCCTCAGCACTGCCCCTCCTACAGAGCAGCGCTCCCTCATTACTGACCCTCCGACAGTGCAGCAATCCCTCAGTATCGCCACTCCTAAAGTGCAGTGCTCACTCAGTACTGCCCCTCCGACAGTGCAGTGCTCCCTCAGTCCTGCCCCACCGACAGTGAAACGCTCCATCATCACTGACCCTCTGACTGTGCTGCACTCCTTCAGTACTGCCCCTCCGGCTGAACCGCACGCCAATAGTATACTCGCTCTAACCGTGCAGCACTCCCTCAGTACAACCCCTCCAACAATGCCGCACTCGCACAGTACTGCCCTTTCGACAGTGCAGTGCTCACTGAGCACTGCCCCTCCGACAGTGCAGCACTCCATCAGTACAGCCCATCCAACAGTGCAGTGTTCTCTCAGTACTGCTCCACCGACAGTGCAACGCTCCTTCAGTACTGCCGCTCCGGCTGTGCAGCACTCCCTCAGTATGTTCCTTCTGACAGTGCAGCTGTCCCTCAGTACAGCCCCTCCGATAGTGCAGCACACCCACAGTACTGCCCCTCCGACAGTGCAGTGCTCACTCAGTACTGCCCCTCCGACAGTGCAGTACTCACTCAGTACTGCCCCTCCGACAGTGCAGTGCTCCCTCAGTACTGCCCCACCGACAGTGCTGCACTCCCTCAGTACTGCCCCTCTGACAGTGCAGTGCTCACTCAGTCCTGCCCCTCCGACAGTGCAGTACTCACTCAGTACTGCCCCTCCGACAGTGCAGTGCTCCCTCAGTACTGCCCCTCCGACTATGCTGCACTGCCTCAGAACTGCCCCTCCGACAGAGCAGCGCTCACTCATTACTGACCCTCCGACAGTGCAGCACTTCCTCAGTACTGCCCCTCCGACAGTGCAGTGCGGCCTCAGCACTGCCCCTCCTACAGAGCAGCGCTCCCTCATTACTGACCCTCCGACAGTGCAGCAATCCCTGAGTATCGCCACTCCTAAAGTGCAGTGCTCACTCAGTACTGCCCCTCCGACAGTGCAGTGCTCCCTCAGTCCTGCCCCACCGACAGTGAAACGCTCCATCATCACTGACCCTCTGACTGTTCAGTACACCCTCAGTACTGCCCCTCCGACAGTACAGTGCTCACTCAGCACTGCCCCTCCGACATTGCAGCACTCCATCAGTACTGCCCGTCCTACAGTGCAGTGCTCGCTCAGTACTGCTCCTCCGACAGTGCAACGTTCCTTCAGTACTGCCCATTCGTCTTTGCAGCACTCCCTTCGTATACTCACTCTGACCGTGCCGCATTCCCTCAGTACAGCCCCTCCGACAGTGCATCACTCCCTCATTACAGCCCCTCCAACAGTGCAGTGCTCCCTCAGTACTGCTCCTCCAACAGAGCAGCGCTCCCTCATTACTAACCCTCCGACAGTGCAGCACTCCCTCAGTACTGCCCCTCCGACATTGCAGAGCTCCCTCAGTACCAGCCTTCCGACAGAGCAGCGCACCCTCATTACTTACCCAACCGACAGAGCAGCGCTCCCTCATTACTAACCCTGCGACAGTGCAGCACTCCCTCATTACTGATCCTCCGACAGTGCCACTCCGACAGTGCAGTGCTCACCCAGTACTGCCCCTCCGACAGAGCAGCGCTCCCTCATTACTGAACGGCCGACAGTGCAGCACTCCCTCAGTACTGCCCCTCCAACAGTGCAGTACTCACTCAGAACTGCCCCTCCGACAGTGTAGTGCTCACTCAGCACTGCCTCTCCGACAGTGCAGCACTCCATCAGAACTACCCGTCCAACAGTGCCGTGCTCGCACAGTACTGCTCCACAGACAGTGCAACGTTCCTTCAGTACTGCCCCTCCGGCTGTGCAGCACTCCCTTAGTATACTCCCTCTGACCGTGCAGCACACCCTCAGTACAGCCCCTCCGACATTGCCGCACTCCCTCAGCACTGCCCCTCCAACGGTGCAGTGCTCATTCAGTACTGCTCCACCGACAGTGCAACGCTCCTTCAGTACTGCCCCTCCGACTCTGCAGCACTCACTTAGTATGGTCCATCTGACAGTGCAGCACTCCCTCAGTGCAGACCCTCCGAATGTGCCGCACTCCCTCAGTACGGCCCCTCCAACAGTGCAGTGCTCCCTCGGTTCTGCCCCACCGACAGGTGGAACCCTGCTTCAGTACTGCCCCACCGACTGTGCAGCACTCCCTCAGTACTGCCCCTCCGACAAAGCAGCGCTCCCTCATTAGTGACCCTCCGACACTGCAGCACTCCCTCAATACTGCCCCTCCGACAGTGCCGTGCTCTCTCAGTACTGCCCCTCCGACAGTGCAGCGCTCCCTCAGTACTGACCCTCCGACAGTGCAGTGCTCACTCAGTACTGCCCCTCCGACAGTGCAGCGCTCCCTCATTACTGACCATTCGATAGTGCAGCACTCCCTCAATACTGCCCCTCCGACAGTGCAGCGCTCCCTCATTACTAAACCTCCGACAGTGCAGCACTCCCTCAGTACTGCCCCTCCGACAGTGCCGTGCTTAATCAGTACTGCCCAAACGACAGATCAGTGCTCCGTCAGTACTGCCCCACCGACAGTGCAACGCTCTTTCAGTACTGCCCCTCCGACAGTGCAGTTCTCCCTCAGTACTGCGCAACCGACAGTGCGACGCTCTTTCAGTACTGCCCCACCGACAGTGCAACGCTCTTTCAGTACTGCCCGTCCAACAGTGCAGTGCTCACTCAGTACTGCTCCACCAACAGTGCAACGTTCCTTCAGTACTGCCCCTCCGGCTGTGCAGCACTCCCTTAGTATGGTCACTCTGACCGTGCAGCACTCCCTCAGTACAGCGCCTCCGACAGAGCCGCACTTCCTCAGTACTGCCCCTCCAACAGTGGACTGGTCATTCAGTACTGCCCCACCGACAGTGCAACGCTCCTTCAGTACTGCCCTTCCGACAGTGCAGAGCTCCCTCAGTACTGCACCTCCGACAGTGCAGTGCTCACTCAGCACTTCACTTCCGACAGTGCAGCACTCCATCATTACTGCCCGTCCAACAGTGCAGTGCTCACTCAGTACTGCCCCACCGACAGTGCAACGCTCCTTCAGTACTGCCCTTCCGACAGTGCAGAGCTCCCTCAGTACTGCTCCTCCGACAGAGCAACGCTCCATCAGTACTGCCCCTCTGGCTGTGCAGCACTCCCTCAGTACTGCCCCTCCGACAGAGCAGCGCTCCCTCATTACGGTCCCTGCGACTGTGCAGCAATCCCTCAGTACTGCCCCTCCGACATTGCAGTACTCACTCAGTACTGCCCCTCCGACAATGCAGTGATCCCACATGTACTGCTCCACCGAGACTGCAACGCTCCTTCAGTACTGCCACTGCGACTGTGCTGCATTCCCTCAGTACTGCCCCTCCGACAGAGCAACGCTCCCTCATTACTGACCCTCAGGCAGTGCAGCACTCCTTCAGTACTGCCCCTCCGACTGTGCAGCATTCCTTCAGTATTGCCGCTCGGACAGTGCAGCACTCCTTCAGTAGTGACCCTCCGACAGTGCAGCGCTCCCTCATTACTGACTATCTGACAGTGCAGCGCTGCCTCAGTACTGCCCCTCCGACAGTGCAGAGCTCCCTCAGTACCAACCTTCCGACAGAGCAGCGCACCCTCATTACTGACCCAACCGACAGAGCAGCGCTCCCGCATTACTAACCCTGCGACAGTGCAGCACTCCCTCATTACTGATCCTCCGACAATGCCACTCCGACAGTGCAATGCTCACCCAGTACTGCTCCTCCGACAGAGCAGCGCTCCCTCATTACTGACCCGCCGACAGTGCAGCACACCCTCAGTACTGCCCCTCCAACAGTGCAGTACTCACTCAGAACTGCCCCTCCGAAAGTGTAGTGCTCCCTCAGTACTGCCATTCCGACAGTGCAGTACTCATACTGTACTGCCGCTTCGACAGTGCAGTGCTCCCTCAGTATTGCCCCAACGACAGTGCAACGCTCCTTCAGTACTGCCCCTCCGACTGTGCTGCACTCCCTCAGTACTGCCCCTCCGACAGTGCAGTGCTCAGTTAGTTCTGCCCCACCGTCAGTGCAGTGCTCTCTCAGTACTGACCTCCGACAGAGCAGCGCTCCCTCATTACTGTCCCTCCGACAGTGCAGAACTCCTTCAGTACTGCCCCTCCGGTAGTGCAGTGTAACTCAGTACTGCCCCTCTGACACTGCAGTGCTCGCTCAGTACCGCTCCTCCGACTGTGCTGCACTCCCTCAGTACTGCCACTCCGACAGAGCAGCGCTCCCTCATTACTGACCCTCCGACTGTGCTGCACTCCCTCAGTACTGCCCCTCCGACAGAGCAGCTCTCCCTCATTACTGACAATCCTATAGTGCAGCACTCCCTCAGTACCGCCCCTCCGACAGTTCAGTGCTCACTCAGTATTGCCACTCCGACAGTTCAGTGCTCCCTCAGTACGACCCCTCCGACTGTGCAGCACTCCCTCAGTAAAACCCTCCGACAGTGCAGCGCTCCCTCATTACTGACCCTCCGACAGTGCAGTGCTCCCTCAGTACTGCCCCTCCGAGAGTGCAGTACTCCCTCAGTACTGGCCTTCCGACAGTGCAGTTATTCATCAGTACTGTTCCACCGACAGTGCAGCACTCCATCAGTACTGCCACTCCAACAGTGCAGTGCGCCCTCAGTACAGCCCCTCCAACAGTGCCGCACTCCCTCAGTACTGCCCCACTGACAGAGCAGCGCTCCCTCATTACTGATCCTCCGACAGTGCAGCACTCCCTCAGTACTGCTCCTCCGACAGAGCAGCGCTCCCTCATTACTAACCCTCCGACTGTGCAGCACTCCGTCAGTACTGCCCGTCCGACAGTGCAGTGCTCCCTCAGTACTGCCCCTCCGACAGAGCAGCTCTCCCTCATTACTGACCATCCAATAGTGCAGCACACCCTCAGTACCGCCCCTCCGACAGTTCAGTGCTCACTCAATATTGCCACTCCTACAGTTCAGTGCTCCCTCAGTACGACCCCTCCGACTGTGCAGCACTCCCTCAGTAAAACCCTCCGACAGTGCAGCGCTCCCTCATTACTGACCCTCCGACAGTGCAGTGCTCCCTCAGTACTGCCCCTTCGAGAGTGCAGTACTCCCTCAGTACTGGCCCTCCGACAGTGCAGTGATCCATCAGTACTGTTCCACCGACAGTGCAGCACTCCATCAGTACTGCCCCTCCAACAGTGCAGTGCGCCCTCAGTACAGCCCCTCCGAAAGTGCCGCACTCCCTCAGTACTGCCCCACTGACAGAGCAGCGCTCCCTCATTACTGATCCTCCGACAGTGCAGCACTCCCTCAGTACTGCCACTCCGACAGTGCAGTGCTCACTCAGTACTGCCCCTCCGACAGTGCAGTACTCACTCAGTACTGCCACTCCGACAGTGTAGTGCTCCCTGTGTAATGTCCCACCGACAGTGCAACGCTCCCTCATTACGGACCCTCCGACAGTGCAGCTGTAGCATGGTATTGCCGCTCCGACAGTGCAACGCTCTTCAAGTACTGCCTCTCCGACTGTGCAGCACTCCCTCATTACTGACAATCCGACAGTGCAGCACTCCCTCAGTACTGCCCCTCCGGCAGTGCAGTGCTCACTCAGTACTGCTCTCCGAGAGTGCAGCACTCCCTCAGTACTGCCATTCCGACAGTGCAGTAATCACACTGTACTGCCGCTCCGACAGTGCAGTGCTCCCTCAGTATTGCCCCACCGACAGTGCAACGCTCCTTCAGTACTGCCCCTCCGACTGTGCTGCACTTCCTCAGTACTGCCCCTCCGACAGTGCAGTGCTCAGTTAGTTCTGCCCCACCGTCAGTGCAGTGCTCTCTCAGTACTGACCTCGACAGAGCAGCGCTCCCTCATTACTGTCCCTCCGACAGTGCAAAACTCCTTCAGTACTGCCCCTCCGGCAGTGCAGTGTAACTCAGTACTGCCCCTCCGACACTGCAGTGCTCCCTCAGTACTGCCCCACCGACATTGCAGCGCTCCTTCAGTACCGCTCCTCCGACTGTGCTGCACTCCCTCAGTACTGCCACTCCGACAGAGCAGCGCTCCCTCATTACTGACCCTCCGACAGTGCAGCACTCCCTCAGCATTGCCCCTCCGACAGTGCAGCAGTCCCTTAATATTGCCGCTCCGGCAATGCAGCGCTCCCGCATTACTGACCATCCAACAGTGCAGCACTCATTCATTACAGCCCCTCCGACAGAGCCGCACTCCCTCAGTACTGCTCCTCCGACAGAGCAGCGCTCCCTCATTACTAATCCTCCGAAAGTGCAGCACTCCCTCAGTACTGCCCGTCCGACAGTGCAGTGCTCCGTCAGTACTGCCCCTCCGACAGAGCAGCTCTCCCTCATTACTGACCATCCAACAGTGCAGCACACCCTCAGTACTGCCCCTCCGACAGTGCAGTGCTCACTCAGTACTGCCCCTCCGACAGTGCAGTACTCACTCAGTACTGCCCCACCGACAGTGCTGCACTCCCTCAGTACTGCCCCTCCGACAGTGCAGTGCTCACTCATTACTGACCCTCCGACAGTGCAGTACTCACTCAGTACTGCCCCTCCGACAGTGCAGTGCTCCCTCAGTACTGCCCCTCCGACTGTGTTGCACTCACTCAGTACTGCCCCTCCGACAGAGCAGCACTCCTTCAGTACTTCCCCTCCGACAGAGCCGCACTGCCACAGTACTGCTCCTCAGACATGGCAGCGCTCCCTCATTACTAACCATCCGACAGTGCAGCAATCCCTCAGTATCGCCACTCCTAAAGTGCAGTGCTCACTCAGTACTGCCCCTCCGACAGTGCAGTGCTCCCTCAGTCCTGCCCCACCGACAGTGAAACGCTCCATCATCACTGACCCTCCGACTGTGCAGTACACCCTCAGTACTGCCCCTCCGTCAGTGAAGTGCTCACTCAGCACTGCCCCTCCGACATTGCAGCACTCCATCAGTACTGCCCGTCCAACAGTGCAGTGCTCGCTCAGTACTGCTCCTCCGGCAGTGCAACGTTCCTTCAGTACTGCCCCTTCGGCTTTGCAGCACTCCCTTCGAATACTCCCTCTGACCGTGCAGCACTCCCTCAGTACAGCCCCTCCGACAGTGCCGCACTCCCTCAGTACTGCCCCTCCAACAGTGCAGTGCTCACTCAGTACTGCTACATCGACAGTGCAACGCTCCCTTAGTATTGCCGCTCCGACAGTGCAGCACTCCCTCAGTACTGCCACTCGGACACAGACGCAATCCCTCAGTACTGCCCCTCCGACAGAGCAGCGCTCCCTCATTACTGCCCCTCCGATAATGGAGCACTCCCTCAGTATTGCCCCTCCGAGAGCGCAGTGCTCCCTCAGTACTGCCCCACCGACATTGCAGCGTTCCTTCATTACCGCCCCTCCGACTGTGCTGCAGTCCCTCAGTACTGCCACTTCAACAGAGCAGCGCTCCCTCATTACTGATCCTCCGACAGTGCACCACTCCCTCAGTACTGCCCCTCCGACTGTGCAGCAGTCCCTTAATATTGCCGCTCCGGCAATTCAGCGCTCTCTCAGTACTGACCTTCCGACAGTGCATCACTCCCTCATTACAGTCCCTCCGACAGAGCCGCACTCCCTCAGTACTGCTCCTCCAACAGAGCAGCGCTCCCTCATTACTGACCATCCGGCATTGCAGCATACCCTCAGTACCGCCCCTCCGACAGTGCAGTGCTCACTCATTACTGCCCCTCCATCAGTGTAGTGCTCCCTCAGTACTGCCCCACCGACAGTGCAACGCTCCTTCAGTACTGGCTCTCCGACTCACCTGCACTCCCTCAGTACTGCCCCTCCGACATAACAGCGCTCCCTCATTACTGACCCTCCGACATAGCAGCGCTCCCTCATTATTGACCACCGACAGTGCAGCACTCCATCACTACTGCCCCTCCGGTAGTGCAGTGCTCCCTCAGTACTGCCCTTCCGACAGAGCAGCGCTCCCTCATTATTGACTCTCCGAAAGTGCAGCACTCCCTTATTATTGCCGCTCCGACATGGCAGCAATCCCTCAGTACTGACGGTCCAACAGTGCAGTGCTCCCTCAGTACAGCCCCTCCGACAGTGCCGCACTCCCTCAGTACTGCCCCACTGACAGAGCAGCGCTCCCTCATTACTGATCCTCCGATAGTGCAGCACTCCCACAGTACTGCCCCTCCGACAGAGCAGTGCTCACTCAGTACTGCCCCTCCGACAGTGCAGTACTCACTCAGTACTGCCCCTCCGACAGTGTAGTGCTCCCTCTGTAATGCCCAACCGACCGTGCAACGCTCCCTCATTACGGACCCTCCGACAGTGCAGCAGTCCCTCAGTACAGCACCTCCGACTGTGCAGCTGTCACATGTTATTGCCGCTCCGACAGTGCAACGCTCTTCAAGTACTGCCACTCCGACAGTGCAGTGCTCACTCAGTACTGCCCCTCCGACAGTGCAGTACTCACTCAGTACTGCCACTCCGACAGTGTAGTGCTCCCTGTGTAATGCCCCACCGACAGTGCAACGCTCCCTCATTACGGACCCTCCGACAGTGCAGCTGTAGCATGGTATTGCCGCTCCGACAGTGCAACGCTCTTCAAGTACTGCCTCTCCGACTGTGCAGCACTCCCTCATTACTGACAATCCGACAGTGCAGCACTCCCTCAGTACTGCCCCTCCGGCAGTGCAGTGCTCACTCAGTACTGCTCTCCGAGAGTGCAGCACTCCCTCAGTACTGCCATTCCGACAGTGCAGTAATCACACTGTACTGCCGCTCCGACAGTGCAGTGCTCCCTCAGTATTGCCCCACCGACAGTGCAACGCTCCTTCAGTACTGCCCCTCCGACTGTGCTGCACTTCCTCAGTACTGCCCCTCCGACAGTGCAGTGCTCAGTTAGTTCTGCCCCACCGTCAGTGCAGTGCTCTCTCAGTACTGACCTCGACAGAGCAGCGCTCCCTCATTACTGTCCCTCCGACAGTGCAAAACTCCTTCAGTACTGCCCCTCCGGCAGTGCAGTGTAACTCAGTACTGCCCCTCCGACACTGCAGTGCTCCCTCAGTACTGCCCCACCGACATTGCAGCGCTCCTTCAGTACCGCTCCTCCGACTGTGCTGCACTCCCTCAGTACTGC
>JASTWF010001499.1:25000-77402 GCA_030390025.1 Squalus acanthias | reverse complement strand
CTCTCTCATTCTGTATCACTCTCTGTCTCTCACATTCTGTATCACTCTCTGTCTCTCACATTCTGTATCACTCTCTGTCTCTCCCATTCTGTATCACTCTCTGTCTCTCCCATTCTGTATCACTCTCTGTCTCTCTCATTCTGTATCACTCTCTGTCTCTCATTCTGTATCACTCTCTGTCTCTCTCATTCTGTATCACTCTCTGTTCTCCTCATTCTGTATCACTCTGTCTCTCTCATTCTGTATCACTCTCTGTCTCTCTCATTCTGTATCACTCTCTGTCTCTCTCATTCTGTATCACTCTCTGTCTCTCATTCTGTATCACTCTCTGTCTCTCTCATTCTGTATCACTCTCTGTCTCTCCCATTCTGTATCACTCTGTCTCTCTCATTCTGTATCACTCTCTGTCTCTCTCATTCTGTATCACTCTCTGTCTCTCATTCTGTATCACTATCTGTCTCTCTCATTCTGTATCACTCTCTGTCTCTCTCATTCTGAATCACTCTCTGTCTCTCCCATTCTGTATCACTCTCTGTCTCTCTCATTCTGTATCACTCTGTCTCTCTCATTCTGTATCACTCTCTGTCTCTCTCACATTCTGTATCACTCTGTCTCTCATTCTGTATCACTCTCTGTCTCTCTCATTCTTTATCACTCTCTGTCTCACATTCTGTATCACTTTCTGTCTCATTCTGTATCACTCTGTCTCACATTCTGTATCACTCTCTGTCTCTCTCATTCTGTATCACTCTCTGTCTCTCTCATTCTGTATCACTCTCTGTCTCTCTCATTCTGTATCACTCTCTGTCTCTCCCATTCTGTATCACTCTCTGTCTCTCCATTCTGTATCACTCTCTGTCTCTCTCATTCTGTATCACTCTCTGTCTCTCTCATTCTGTATCACTCTCTGTCTCTCTCATTCTGTATCACTCTCTGTCTCGCACATCTGTATCACTCTCTGTCTCTCATATTCTGTACTCACTTCTCTGTCCCTCTCATTCTGTATCACTCCTGTCTCACATCTGTATCACTCTCTGTCTCTCTCATTCTGTATCACTCTGTCCTCTCATTCTGTATCGCTCTCTGTCTCTCCTCATTCTGTATCACTCGCTTCTCTCCCATTCTGTATCCACTCTGTCTCTCTCATTCGTTATCACTCTCTGTCCTCTCAATTCTGTATCACCTCTCGGTCTCTCTCTCATTCTGTATCACTCCTCTCCGTCTCTCCCTTTGTATCACTCTGTCTCTCTCTTTCTGTATCACTCCTGTCTCTCTCCATTCTCTAGTCACTCTCTGTCTCTCCCATTCTGTATCACTCTCTGTCTGTCCTCATTTTTCTTTTTTGTTATAAATTTCACTCTCTGTCTCTCCCATTCCTGTATCACGCTCTGTCCTCCTCATTCTGTATCACTCTCTGTCTCTCCCATTCTGTATCACTCTCTGTCTCTCTCATTCTGTATCACTCTGTCTCTCTCCATTCTGTATCACTCTCTCTCTCTTCATTCTGTATCACTCTCTGTCTCTCTCATTCTGTATCACTCTCTGTCTCTCTCATTCTGTATCACTCTCTCTCTCTCATTCTGTATCACGTCTCTCCCATTGTATCAATGTCTCTCTCCTTCTGTATCACTCTCTGTCTCTCTCATTCTGTATCACTCTCTGTCTCTCACATTCTGTATCACTGTCTGTCTCTCATTCTGTATCACTCTCTGTCTCTCCCATTCTGTATCACTCTCTGTCTCTCTCATTCGGTATCACTCTCTGTCTCTCCCATTCTGTATCACTCTCTCTCTCTCATTCTGTATCACTCTCTGTCTCTCCCATTCTGTATCACTCTCTGTCTCTCATTCTGTATCACTCTGTCTCTCTCATTCTGTATCACTCTCGGTCTCTCTCATTCTGTATCACTCTCTGTCTCTCTCATTCTGTATCACTCTCTGTCTCTCGAATTCTGTATCACTCTCTGTCTCTCCCATTCTGTATCAGTCTCTGTCTCATTCTGTATCATTCTCTGTCTTTCACATTCTGTATCACTCTCTGTCTCTCACATTCTGTATCACTCTGTCTCACATTCTGTATCACTCTCTGTCTCTCACATTCTGTATCACTCTCTGTCTCTCTCTCATTCTGTATCACTCTCCGTCTCTCCCGTTCTGTATCACTATCTGTCTCTCTCGTTCTGTATCACTCTCTCTCTCTCATTCTGTATCACTCTCTGTCTCTCTCATTCTGTATCACTCTCTGTCTCTCTCATTCTGTATCACTCTCTGTCTCTCTCATTCTGTATCACTCTCTGTCTCTCATTCTGTATCACTCTCTGTCTCTCTCATTCTGTATCACTCTCTGTCTCTCTCCATTCTGTATCACTCTCTGTCTCTCTCATTCTGTATCACTCTCTGTCTCTCTCATTCTGTATCACTCTCTGTCTCTCTCATTCTGTATCACTCTCTGTCTCTCCCATTCTGTATCACTCTCTGTCTCTCTCATTCTGTATCACTCTCTGTCTCTCTCGTTCTGTATCACTCTCTGTCTCTCTCATTCTGTATCACTCTCTGTCTCTCTCATTCTGTATCACTCTCTGTCTCTCTCATTCTGTATCACTCTCTGTCTCTCCCATTCTGTATCACTCTCTGTCTCTCATATTCTGTATCACTCTCTGTCTCTCCCATTCTGTATCACTCTGTCTCACATTCTGTATCACTCTCTGTCTCTCTCATTCTGTATCACTCTGTCTCTCTCATTCTGTATCACTCTCTGTCTCTCTCATTCTGTATCACTGTCTCTCCCATTCTGTATCACTCTGTCTCTCTCATTCGTTATCACTCTCTGTCTCTCCCATTCTGTATCACTCTCGGTCTCTCATTCTGTATCACTCTCTGTATCTCATTCTGTATCACTCTGTCTCTCATTCTGTATCACTCTGTCTCTCTCATTCTCTATCACTCTCTGTCTCTCCCATTCTGTATCACTCTCTGTCTCTCTCATTCTGTATCACTCTCTGTCTCTCCCATTCTGTATCACTCTCTGTCTCCCTCATTCTGTATCACTCTCTGTCTCTCTCATTCTGTATCACTCTCTGTCTCTCCCATTCTGTATCACTCTGTCTCTCTCATTCTGTATCACTCTCTGTCTCTCTCATTCTGTATCACTTTCTCTCCCATTGTGTATCAATGTCTCTCTCATTCTGTATCACTCTCTGTCTCTCTCATTCTGTATCACTCTGTCTCTCTCATTCTGTATCACTCTCTCTCTCTTTCATTCTGTATCACTCTCTGTCTCTCTCATTCTGTATCACTCTCTGTCTCTCTCATTCTGTATCACTCTCTGTCTCTCCATTCTGTATCACTCTGTCTCTCTCATTCTGTATCACTCTCTGTCTCTCTCATTCTGTATCACTTTCTCTCCCATTGTGTATCAATGTCTCTCTCATTCTGTATCACTCTCTGTCTCTCTCATTCTGTATCACTCTCTGTCTCTCACATTCTGTATCACTGTCTGTCTCTCATTCTGTATCACTCTCTGTCTCTCCCATTCTGTATCACTCTCTGTCTCTCTCATTCGGTATCACTCTCTGTCTCTCCCATTCTGTATCACTCTCTGTCTCTCTCATTCTGTATCACTCTCTGTCTCTCCCATTCTGTATCACTCTCTGTCTCTCATTCTGTATCACTCTGTCTCTCTCATTCTGTATCACTCTCGGTCTCTCTCATTCTGTATCACTCTCTGTCTCTCTCATTCTGTATCACTCTCTGTCTCTCGAATTCTGTATCACTCTCTGTCTCTCCCATTCTGTATCAGTCTCTGTCTCATTCTGTATCATTCTCTGTCTTTCACATTCTGTATCACTCTCTGTCTCTCACATTCTGTATCACTCTGTCTCACATTCTGTATCACTCTCTGTCTCTCACATTCTGTATCACTCTCTGTCTCTCTCTCATTCTGTATCACTCTCCGTCTCTCCCGTTCTGTATCACTCTCTGTCTCTCTCGTTCTGTATCACTCTCTGTCTCTCTCATTCTGTATCACTCTCTGTCTCTCCCATTCTGTATCACTCTGTCTCACATTCTGTATCACTCTCTGTCTCTCTCATTCTGTATCACTCTGTCTCTCTCATTCTGTATCACTCTCTGTTTCTCTCATTCTGTATCACTGTCTCTCCCATTCTGTATCACTCTGTCTCTCTCATTCGTTATCACTCTCTGTCTCTCCCATTCTGTATCACTCTCGGTCTCTCATTCTGTATCACCCTCTGTATCTCATTCTGTATCACTCTGTCTCTCATTCTGTATCACTCTGTCTCTCTCATTCTCTATCACTCTCTGTCTCTCCATTCTGTATCACTCTCTGTCTCTCTCATTCTGTATCACTCTCTGTCTCTCCCATTCTGTATCACTCTCTGTCTCCCTCATTCTGTATCACTCTCTGTCTCTCCCATTCTGTATCACTCTCTGTCTCTCTCATTCTGTATCACTCTGTCTCTCTCATTCTGTATCACTCTCTCTCTCTTTCATTCTGTATCACTCTCTGTCTCTCTCATTCTGTATCACTCTCTGTCTCTCTCATTCTGTATCACTCTCTGTCTCTCCCATTCTGTATCACTCTGTCTCTCTCATTCTGTATCACTCTCTGTCTCTCTCATTCTGTATCACTGTCTCTCCCATTGTGTATCAATGTCTCTCTCATTCTGTATCACTCTCTGTCTCTCTCATTCTGTATCACTCTCTGTCTCTCACATTCTGTATCACTGTCTGTCTCTCATTCCGTATCACTCTCTGTCTCTCTCATTCTGTATCACTCTCTGTCTCTCTCATTCTGTATCACTCTCTGTCTCTCTCATTCTGTATCACTCTCTGTCTCTCTCATTCTGTATCACTCTCTGTCTCTCATTCTGTATCACTCTCTGTCTCATTCTGTATCACTCTCTGTCTCTCCCATTCTGTATCAGTCTCTGTCTCATTCTGTATCATTCTCTGTCTCTCACATTCTGTATCACTCTCTGTCTCTCACATTCTGTATCACTCTCTGTCTCTCCCGTTCTGTTTCACTCTCTGTCTCTCTCATTCTGTATCACTCTCTGTCTCTCTCATTCTGTATCACTCTCTGTCTCTCATTCTGTATCACTCTCTGTCTCTCTCATTCTGTATCACTCTGTCTCTCATTCTGTATCACTCTCTGTCTCTCACATTCTGTATCACTCTCTGTCTCTCACATTCTGTATCACTCTCTGTCTCTCCCGTTCTGTTTCACTCTCTGTTGTTCTCATTCTGTATCACTCTCTGTCTCTCATTCTGTATCACTCTCTGTCTCTCCCATTCTGTATTACTCTCTGTCTCTCCCATTCTGTATCACTCTGTCTCTCTCATTCTGTATCACTCTCTGTCTCTCCCATTCTGTATCACTCTCTGTCTCACATTCTGTATCACTCTCTGTCTCTCTCATTCTGTATCACTCTCTGTCTCTCACATTCTGTATCACCCTGTCTCTCCCATTCTGTATCACTCTGTCTCTCCCATTCTGTATCACTCTGTCTCTCTCATTCTGTATCACTCTCTGTCTCTCCCATTCTGTATCACTCTCTGTCTCCCATTCTGTATCACTCTCTGTCTCTCTCATTCTGTATCACTCTCTGTCTCTCCCATTCTGTATCACTCTCTCTCTCTCTCATTCTGTATCACTCTCTGCCTCTCTCATTCTGTATCACTCTCTGTCTCTGTCATTCTGTATCACTCTGTCTCTCCCATTCTGTATCACTCTGTCTCTCTCATTCTGTATCACTCTCTGTCTCTCCCATTCTGTATCACTCTCTGTCTCCCATTCTGTATCACTCTCTGTCTCTCTCATTCTGTATCACTCTCTGTCTCCCCCATTCTGTATCACTCTCTGTCTCTCTCATTCTGTATCACTCTCTGCCTCTCTCATTCTGTATCACTTTTGTCTCTCCCATTCTGTATCACTCTGTCTCTCTCATTCTGTATCACTCTCTGTCTCTCCCATTCTGTATCACTCTCTGTCTCCCATTCTGTATCACTCTCTGTCTCTCTCATTCTGTATCACTCGCTGTCTCTCCCATTCTGTATCACTCTCTGTCTCTCTCATTCTGTATCACTCTCTGCCTCTCTCATTCTGTATCACTCTCTGTCTCTCACATTCTGTATCACTCTCTGTCTCTCACATTCTGTATCACTCTCTGTCTCTCCCATTCTGTATCACTCTCTGTCTCTCCCATTCTGTATCACTCTCTGTCTCTCTCATTCTGTATCACTCTCTGTCTCTCATTCTGTATCACTCTCTGTCTCTCTCATTCTGTATCACTCTCTGTCTCTCTCATTCTGTATCACTCTGTCTCTCTCATTCTGTATCACTCTCTGTCTCTCTCATTCTGTATCACTCTCTGTCTCTCATTCTGTATCACTCTCTGTCTCTCATTCTGTATCACTCTCTGTCTCTCTCATTCTGTATCACTCTCTGTCTCTCTCATTCTGTATCACTCTGTCTCTCTCATTCTGTATCACTCTCTGTCTCTCTCATTCTGTATCACTCTCTGTCTCTCTCATTCTGTATCATCACTTCTGTCTCTCTCATTCTGTATCACCTCTTGTCTCTCTCATTCTGAATCACTCTCTGTCTCTCCCATTCTCGTATCACTCTCTGTCTCTCTCATTCTGTATCACTCTCTGTCTCTCTCATTCTGTATCACTCTCTCTCTCTTTCATTCTGTATCACTCTCTGTCTCTCTCATTCTGTATCACTCTCGTCTCTTCTCACATTCAGTATCACTCTGTCTCTCATTCTGTATCACCTTCTGTCTCACTCATTCTTTTACACTCTCTGTCTCACATCTGTATCACTTCTGTCTCATTCTGTATCACTCTGTCTACATTCTGTATCACTCTCTGTTCTCTCATTCTGTATCACTCTCTGTCTCTCTCATTCTGTATCACTCTCTGTCTCTCCTCATTCTGTATCACTCTCTGTCTCTCCATTCTGTATCACTCTCTGTCTCTCTCATTCTGTATCACTCTCTGTCTCTCTCGTTCTGTATCACTCTCTGTCTCTCTCTCATTCTGTATCACTCTCTGTCTCTCTCATTCTGTATCACTCTCTGTCTCTCCCATTCTGTATCACTCTCTGTCTCTCATATTCTGTATCACTCTCTGTCTCTCCCATTCTGTATCACTCTGTCTCACATTCTGTATCACTCTCTGTCTCTCTCATTCTGTATCACTCTGTCTCTCTCATTCTGTATCACTCTCTGTCTCTCTCATTCTGTATCACTGTCTCTCCCATTCTGTATCACTCTGTCTCTCTCATTCGTTATCACTCTCTGTCTCTCCCATTCTGTATCACTCTCGGTCTCTCATTCTGTATCACTCTCTGTATCTCATTCTGTATCACTCTGTCTCTCATTCTGTATAACTCTGTCTCTCTCATTCTCTGTCACTCTCTGTCTCTCCCATTCTGTATCACTCTCTGTCTCTCTCATTCTGTATCACTCTCTGTCTCTCCCATTCTGTATCACGCTCTGTCTCCCTCATTCTGTATCACTCTCTGTCTCTCCCATTCTGTATCACTCTCTGTCTCTCTCATTCTGTATCACTCTGTCTCTCTCATTCTGTATCACTCTCTCTCTCTTTCATTCTGTATCACTCTCTGTCTCTCTCATTCTGTATCACTCTCTGTCTCTCTCATTCTGTATCACTCTCTGTCTCTCCCATTCTGTATCACTCTGTCTCTCTCATTCTGTATCACTCTCTGTCTCTCTCATTCTGTATCACTGTCTCTCCCATTGTGTATCAATGTCTCTCTCATTCTGTATCACTCTCTGTCTCTCTCATTCTGTATCACTCTCTGTCTCTCACATTCTGTATCACTGTCTGTCTCTCATTCTGTATCACTCTCTGTCTCTCCCATTCTGTATCACTCTCTGTCTCTCTCATTCGGTATCACTCTCTGTCTCTCCCATTCTGTATCACTCTCTGCTCTCTCATTCTGTATCACTCTCTGTCTCTCCCATTCTGTATCACTCTCTGTCTCTCATTCTGTATCACTCTGTCCTCTCATTCTGTATCACTCTCGGTCTCTCATTCTGTATCACTCTCTGTCTCTCTCATTCTGTATCACTCTCTGTCTCTCGAATTCTGTATCACTCTCTGTCTCTCCATTCTGTATCCATCGGTCTCTTCTCCCATTCTGTATCACTCTCTGTCCTCTCAATTCTGTTTCACTCTCTGTCTCTCGCATTCTGTATCACTCTCTGTCCTCACATTCTGTATCTCGTCTGTCTCTCCACATTCTGTATGCACTCTCTGTCTTCTCTCATTCTGTATCACTTCGTCTCTCTCAGTTCTGTATCACTCTCTGTCTTCACAGTCTGTATCACTCTCTGTCTCTCTCATTCTGTATCACTCTCTGTCTCTCTCATTCTGTATCACCTCCTGTCTCTCTCATTCCTGTAACACTCTCTGTCTCATCTCATTCTGTATCTCTCTCTGTCTCTCCCATTCTGTATCACTCTCTGGTCTCTCTCATTCTGTATCACTCTCTGTCTCTCCCAATCTGTATCACTCTGTCCTCTCCTCATTCTGTATCACTCTGTCTCTCCCTATCTGGTCCTACGTCTCTGTCTCTCCTCATTCTGTAATCACTCTCTGTCTCTCCCATTCTGTATCACTCTCTGTCTCTCTCATTCTGTATCACTCTCTGTCTCTCTCATTCTGTATCACTCTCTGTCTCTCTCATTCTGTATCACTCTCTGTCTCTCTCATTCTGTATCACTCTCTGTCTCTCTCATTCTGTATCACTCTCTGTCTCTCCCATTCTGTATCACTCTCTGTCTCTCCCATTCTGTATCACTCTCTGTCTCTCATATTCTGTATCACTCTCTGTCTCTCCCATTCTGTATCACTCTGTCTCACATTCTGTATCACTCTCTGTCTCTCTCATTCTGTATCACTCTGTCTCTCTCATTCTGTATCACTCTCTGTCTCTCTCATTCTGTATCACTGTCTCTCCATTCTGTATCACTCTGTCTCTCTCATTCTGTATCACTCTCTGTCTCTCCCATTCTGTATCACTCTCGGTCTCTCATTCTGTATCACTCTCTGTATCTCATTCTGTATCACTCTGTCTCTCTCATTCTCTATCACTCTCTGTCTCTCCCATTCTGTATCACTCTCTGTCTCTCTCATTCTGTATCACTCTCTGTCTCTCCCATTCTGTATCACTCTCTGTCTCCTCATTCTGTATCACTCTCTGTCTCTCCATTCTGTATCACTCTCTGTCTCTCTCATTCTGTATCACTCTCTGTCTCTCTCATTCTGTATCACTCTCTGTCTCTCTCATTCTGTATCACTCTCTGTCTCTCCCATTCTGTATCACTCTGTCTCTCTCATTCTGTATCACTCTCTGTCTCTCTCATTCTGTATCACTTTCTCTCCATTGTGTATCACTGTCTCTCTCATTCTGTATCACTCTCTGTCTCTCTCATTCTGTATCACTCTCTGTCTCTCACATTCTGTATCACTGTCTGTCTCTCATTCTGTATCACTCTCTGTCTCTCCATTCTGTATCACTCTCTGTCTCTCTCATTCTGTATCACTCTCTGTCTCTCCCATTCTGTATCACTCTCTGTCTCTCTCATTCTGTATCACTCTCTGTCTCTCCCATTCTGTATCACTCTCTGTCTCTCTCATTCTGTATCACTCTCTGTCTCTCTCATTCTGTATCATCTCTGTCTCTCACTTCTGTATCACTCTCTGTCTCTCTCATTCTGTATCACTCCTGTCTCTCTCATTCTGTATCACTTCGGTCTCAATTCTGTATCACTCTCTGTCACACAGTCTGTATCACTCTCTGGCTCTCGCATTCTGTATCACTCTCTGTTCTCTCTCATTCTGTATCAGCTCTCTGTCTCCCAATCTGTATCACTCTCTCTGTCTTCTCCATTCTGTATCACTCCTCTGTCTCTCAATCAGTATCTCTGTAATATCACTCTCATGTCTCTCACGTTCTGTATCACTCTCTGTCTCTCTCTCATTCTGTATCACTCTCGTCCTCTCATCAGTCTGTATCACTCTCTAGTCTCTCCCATTCTGTATCACTCTCTGTCTCTCATATTCTGTATCACTCTCTGTCTCTCCCATTCTGTATCACTCTGTCTCACATTCTGTATCACTCTCTGTCTCTCTCATTCTGTATCACTCTGTCTCTCTCATTCTGTATCACTCCTCTGTCTCTCTCATTCTGTATCACTGTCTCTCCCATTCTGTATCACTCTGTCTCTCTCATTCTGTATCACTCTCTGTCTCTCCCATTCTGTATCACTCTCGGTCTCTCATTCTGTATCACTCTCTGTCTCTCATTCTGTATCACTCTGTCTCTCATTCTGTATCACTCTGTCTCTCTCATTCTGTATCACTCTCTGTCTCTCCCATTCTGTATCACTCTCTGTCTCTCTCATTCTGTATCACTCTCTGTCTCTCCCATTCTGTATCACTCTCTGTCTCTCTCATTCTGTATCACTCTCTGTCTCTCCCATTCTGTATCACTCTCTGTCTCTCTCATTCTGTATCACTCTGTCTCTCTCATTCTGTATCACTCTCTCTCTCTTCATTCTGTATCACTCTCTGTCTCTCTCATTCTGTATCACTCTCTGTCTCTCTCATTCTGTATCACTCTCTGTCTCTCCCATTCTGTATCATTCTGTATCACTCTCTGTCTCTCTCATTCTGTATCACTGTCTCTCCCATTGTGTATCACTCGTCTCTCTCTTCTGGTATCACTCTCTGTCTCTCCTCATTCTGTATCACTCTCTGTCTTCTCCATTCTGTATCACTCTCTGGTCTCTCATTCTCGTATCACTCTCTGTCTCTCCATTCTGTATCACTCTCTGCTCTCATTCTGTATCACTCTCTGTCTCTCCCATTCTGTATCACTCTCTGTCTCCTCTCATTCTGTATCACTCTCTGTCTCTCCATTCTGTATCACTCTCTGTCTCTCACATTCTGTATCACTCTCTGTCTCTCCCATTCTGTATCACTCTCTGCTCTCTCATTCTGTTATCACTCTCTGCTCTCTCTCATTCTGTATCACTCTCTGTCTCTCATTCTGTATCACTCTCTGTCTCTCCCATTCTGTATCACTCTGTCTCTCTCATTCTGTATCACTCTCTGTCTCTCCCATTCTGTATCACTCTCTGTCTCTCCATTCTGTATCACTCTCTGTCTCTCTCATTCTGTTTCACTCTGTCTCTTCATTCTGTATCACTCTCTGTCTCTCTCATTCTGTATCACTCTGTCTCTCTCATTCTGTATCACTCTCTGTCTCTCCCATTCTGTATCACTCTGTCTCTCTCATTCTGTATCACTCTCTGTCTCTCTCATTCTGTATCACTCTCTGTCTCTCTCATTCTGTATCACTCTCTGTCTCTCTCACATTCTGTATCACTCTGTCTCTCATTCTGTATCACTCTCTGTCTCTCTCATTCTGTATCACTCTCTGTCTCTCTCATTCTGTATCACTCTCTGTCTCTCCCATTCTGTATCACTCTCTGTCTCTCATATTCTGTATCACTCTCTGTCTCTCCCATTCTGTATCACTCTGTCTCACATTCTGTATCACTCTCTGTCTCTCTCATTCTGTATCACTCTGTCTCTCTCATTCTGTATCACTCTCTGTCTCTCTCATTCTGTATCACTGTCTCTCCATTCTGTATCACTCTGTCTCTCTCATTCTTTATCACTCTCTGTCTCTCCCATTCTGTATCACTCTCGGTCTCTCATTCTGTATCACTCTCTGTATCTCATTCTGTATCACTCTGTCTCTCATTCTGTATCACTCTCTGTCCTCTCATTCTGTATCACTCTCTGTCTCTCCCATTCTGTATCTCTCTGTCTCTCTCATTCTGTATCACTCTCTGTCTCTCCATTCTGTATCACTCTCTGTCTCCCTCATTCTGTATCACTCTCTGTCTCTCCATTCTGTATCACTCTCTGTCTCTCTCATTCTGTATCACTCTGTCTCTCTCATTCTGTATCACTCTCTCTCTCTTTCATTCTGTATCACTCTCTGTCTCTCTCATTCTGTATCACTCTCTGTCTCTCTCATTCTGTATCACTCTCTGTCTCTCCCATTCTGTATCACTCTGTCTCTCTCATTCTGTATCACTCTCTGTCTCTCTCATTCTGTATCACTGTCTCTCCCATTCTGTATCAATGTCTCTCTCATTCTGTATCACTCTCTGTCTCTCTCATTCTGTATCACTCTCTGTCTCTCACATTCTGTATCACTGTCTGTCTCTCATTCTGTATCACTCTCTGTCTCTCCCATTCTGTATCACTCTCTGTCTCTCTCATTCGGTATCACTCTCTGTCTCTCCCATTCTGTATCACTCTCTGTCTCTCCCATTCTGTATCACTCTCTGTCTCTCCCATTCTGTATCACTCTCTGTCTCTCATTCTGTATCACTCTGTCTCTCTCATTCTGTATCACTCTCGGTCTCTCTCATTCTGTATCACTCTCTGTCTCTCTCATTCTGTATCACTCTCTGTCTCTCTCATTCTGTATCACTCTCTGTCTCTCATTCTGTATCACTCTCTGTCTCATTCTGTATCACTCTCTGTCTCTCCCATTCTGTATCAGTCTCTGTCTCATTCTGTATCACTCTCTGTCTCTCACATTCTGTATCACTCTGTCTCACATTCTGTATCACTCTCTGTCTCTCACATTCTGTATCACTCTCTGTCTCTCTCTCATTCTGTATCACTCTCCGTCTCTCCCATTCTGTATCACTCTCTGTCCTCTCTCATTCTGTATCACTCTCTGTCTCTCATTCTGTATCACTCTCTGTCTCTCTCATTCTGTATCACTCTCTGTCTCTCATCTGTATCACTCTGTCTCTCTCATTCTGTATCACTCTCTGTCCTCTCTCATTCTGTATCACTTCTCTGTCTCTCTCATTCTGTATCACTCTCTGTCTCTCCCATTCTGTATCACTCTCTGTCTCTCTCATTCTGTATCACTCTCTGTCTCTCTCATTCTGTATCACCTCTGTCTCTCTCATTCTGTATCACTCTCTGTCTCTCATTCTGTATCACTCTCTGTCTCTCTCATTCTGTATCACTCTCTGTCTCTCATTCTGTATCACTCTCTTCTCTCTCATTCTGTATCACTCTCTGTCTCTCACATTCTGTATCACCTCTGTCTCTCACATTCTGTATCACTCCTGTCTCCTCATTCTGTATCACTCTCTGTCTCTCATCTGTATCACTCTCTGTCTCTCCATTCTGTATCCTCTGTCTCTCCATTCTGTATCACTCTGTCCCCTCTCATTCTGTATCATTCTCTGTCTCTCACATTCTGTATCACTCTGTCTCACATTCTGTATCACTCTCTGTCTCTCACATTCTGTATCACTCTGCCTCTCACATTCTGTATCACTCTCTGTCTCTCTCTCATTCTGTATCACTCTCTGTCTCTCCCATTCTGTATCACTCTCTGTCTCTCTCATTCTGTATCACTCTCTGTCTCTCCCATTCTGTATCACTCTCTGTCTCTCTCATTCTGTATCACTCTGTCTCTCTCATTCTGTATCACTCTCTGTCTCTCCCATTCTGTATCACTCTGTCTCTCTCATTCTGTATCACTCTCTGTCTCTCTCATTCTGTATCACTCTCTGTCTCTCTCATTCTGTATCACTCTCTGTCTCTCTCACATTCTGTATCACTCTGTCTCTCATTCTGTATCACTCTCTGTCTCTCATTCTGTATCACTCTCTGTCTCTCTCATTCTGTATCACTCTCTGTCTCTCCCATTCTGTATCACTCTCTGTCTCTCATATTCTGTATCACTCTCTGTCTCTCCCATTCTGTATCACTCTGTCTCACATTCTGTATCACTCTCTGTCTCTCTCATTCTGTATCACTCTGTCTCTCTCATTCTGTATCACTCTCTGTCTCTCTCATTCTGTATCACTGTCTCTCCATTCTGTATCACTCTGTCTCTCTCATTCTGTATCACTCTCTGTCTCTCCCATTCTGTATCACTCTCGGTCTCTCATTCTGTATCACTCTCTGTATCTCATTCTGTATCACTCTGTCTCTCATTCTGTATCACTCTGTCTCTCTCATTCTGTATCACTCTCTGTCTCTCCCATTCTGTATCACTCTCTGTCTCTCTCATTCTGTATCACTCTCTGTCTCTCCCATTCTGTATCACTCTCTGTCTCCCTCATTCTGTATCACTCTCTGTCTCTCCCATTCTGTATCACTCTCTGTCTCTCTCATTCTGTATCACTCTGTCTCTCTCATTCTGTATCACTCTCTCTCTCTTTCATTCTGTATCACTCTCTGTCTCTCTCATTCTGTATCACTCTCTGTCTCTCTCATTCTGTATCACTCTCTGTCTCTCCCATTCTGTATCACTCTGTCTCTCTCATTCTGTATCACTCTCTGTCTCTCTCATTCTGTATCACTGTCTCTCCCATTGTGTATCAATGTCTCTCTCATTCTGTATCACTCTCTGTCTCTCTCATTCTGTATCACTCTCTGTCTCTCACATTCTGTATCACTCTCTGTCTCTCATTCTGTATCACTCTCTGTCTCTCCCATTCTGTATCACTCTCTGTCTCTCTCATTCTGTATCACTCTCTGTCTCTCCCATTCTGTATCACTCTCTGTCTCTCCCATTCTGTATCACTCTCTGTCTCTCCCATTCTGTATCACTCTCTGTCTCTCATTCTGTATCACTCTGTCTCTCTCATTCTGTATCACTCTCTGTCTCTCTCATTCTGTATCACTCTCTGTCTCTCTCATTCTGTATCACTCTCTGTCTCTCTCATTCTGTATCACTCTCTGTCTCTCATTCTGTATCACTCTCTGTCTCATTCTGTATCACTCTCTGTCTCTCCCATTCTGTATCACTCTCTGTCTCATTCTGTATCACTCTCTGTCTCTCACATTCTGTATCACTCTGTCTCTCATTCTGTATCACTCTCTGTCTCTCACATTCTGTATCACTCTCTGTCTCTCTCATTCTGTATCACTCTCTGTCTCTCCCATTCTGTATCACTCTCTGTCTCTCTCGTTCTGTATCACTCTCTGTCTCTCTCTCATTCTGTATCACTCTCTGTCTCTTTCATTCTGTATCACTCTCTGTCTCTCTCATTCTGTATCACTCTCTGTCTCTCTCATTCTGTATCACTCTCTGTCTCTCATTCTGTATCACTCTCTGTCTCTCTCATTCTGTATCACTCTCTGTCTCTCATTCTGTATCACTCTCTGTCTCTCTCATTCTGTATCACTCTGTCTCTCACATTCTGTATCACTCTCTGTCTCTCTCTCATTCTGTATCACTCTCTGTCTCTCCCATTCTGTATCACTCTCTGTCTCTCTCATTCTGTATCACTCTCTGTCTCTCACATTCTGTATCACTCTCTGTCTCTCTCTCATTCTGTATCACTCTCTGTCTCTCTCATTCTGTATCACTCTCTGTCTCTCTCATTCTGTATCACTCTCTGTCTCTCATATTCTGTATCACTCTCTGTCTCTCCCATTCTGTATCACTCTCTGTCTCTCATATTCTGTATCACTCTCTGTCTCTCCCATTCTGTATCACTCTGCCTCTCACATTCTGTATCACTCTCTGTCTCTCTCTCATTCTGTATCACTCTCTGTCTCTCCCATTCTGTATCACTCTCTGTCTCTCTCATTCTGTATCACTCTGTCTCTCCCATTCTGTATCACTCTCTGTCTCTCTCATTCTGTATCACTCTATCTCTCTCATTCTGTATCACTCTCTGTCTCTCCCATTCTGTATCACTCTGTCTCTCTCATTCTGTATCACTCTCTGTCTCTCTCATTCTGTATCACTCTCTGTCTCTCTCATTCTGTATCACTCTCTGTCTCTCTCACATTCTGTATCACTCTGTCTCTCTCATTCTGTATCACTCTCTGTCTCTCTCATTCTGTATCACTCTCTGTCTCTCTCATTCTGTATCACTCTCTGTCTCTCCCATTCTGTATCACTCTCTGTCTCTCATATTCTGTATCACTCTCTGTCTCTCCCATTCTGTATCACTGTCTCACATTCTGTATCACTCTCTGTCTCTCTCATTCTGTATCACTCTGTCTCTCTCATTCTGTATCACTCTCTGTCTCTCTCATTCTGTATCACTGTCTCTCCCATTCTGTATCACTCTGTCTCTCTCATTCTGTATCACTCTCTGTCTCTCCCATTCTGTATCACTCTGTCTCTCATTCTGTATCACTCTCTGTCTCTCATTCTGTATCACTCTGTCTCTCATTCTGTATCACTCTGTCTCTCTCATTCTGTATCACTCTCTGTCTCTCTCCCATTCTGTATCACTCTCTGTCTCTTCATTCTGGTATCACTCTCTGTCTCTCCTCATTCTGTATCACTCTCTGTCTCACTAGTCTGTATCACTCTCTGTCCTCTCACATTCTGTATCACTCTCTGTCTCTCCATTCTGTATCACTCTCTGTCTCTCCATTCTGTATCACTCTCTGTCTCTCTCATTCTGTATCACTCTCTGCTCTCTCCATTCTGTATCACTCTCTGTCTCTCTCATTCTGTATCACTCTCTGTCTCTCTCATTCTGTATCACTCTCTGTCTCTCTCATTCTGTATCACTCTCTGTCTCTCCATTCTGTATCACTCTCGTCTCACTCATTCTGTATCACTCTCTGTCTCTCTCTCATTCTGTATCACTCTCCCGTCTCTCCGTCATTCTGTATCACTCTCTGTCCTCTCTCATTCTGTATCACTCTCTGTCTCTCTCATTCTTATCACTCTCTGTCTCTCCATTCTGTATCACTCTCTGTCTCTCCCATTCTGTATCACTCTCTGTCTCTCTCATTCTGTATCACTCTCTGTCTCTCTCATTCTGTATCACTCTCTGTCTCTCTCATTCTGTATCACTCTCTGTCTCTCTCATTCTGTATCACTCTCTGTCTCTCATTCTGTATCACTCTCTGTCTCTCTCATTCTGTATCACTCTGTCTCTCACATTCTGTATCACTCTCTGTCTCTCTCTCATTCTGTATCACTCTCCGTCTCTCCCGTTCTGTATCACTCTCTGTCTCTCTCGTTCTGTATCACTCTCTGTCTCTCCCATTC
Source organism: Squalus acanthias (assembly GCA_030390025.1). Classification (NCBI taxonomy): domain Eukaryota; kingdom Metazoa; phylum Chordata; class Chondrichthyes; order Squaliformes; family Squalidae; genus Squalus; species Squalus acanthias. Next base: position 60,269 of record JASTWF010001499.1, on the reverse strand, counting down.
TGTATCACTCTCTGTCTCTCTCTCATTCTGTATCACTCTCTGTCTCTCTCATTCTGTATCACTCTCTGTCTCTCTCATTCTGTATCACTCTCTGTCTCTCATATTCTGTATCACTCTCTGTCTCTCTCATTCTGTATCACTCTCTGTCTCTCATATTCTGTATCACTCTCTGTCTCTCTCATTCTGTATCACTCTCTGTCTCTCTCATTCTGTATCACTCTCTGTCTCTCTCATTCTGTATCACTCTCTGTCTCTCTCATTCTGTATCACTCTCTGTCTCTCATTCTGTATCACTCTCTGTCTCTCTCATTCTGTATCACTCTCTGTCTCTCATTCTGTATCACTCTCTGTCTCTCTCATTCTGTATCACTCTCTGTCTCTCTCTCATTCTGTATCACTCTCTGTCTCTCTCATTCTGTATCACTCTCTGTCTCTCTCATTCTGTATCACTCTCTGTCTCTCATATTCTGTATCACTCTCTGTCTCTCCCATTCTGTATCACTCTCTGTCTCTCATATTCTGTATCACTCTCTGTCTCTCCCATTCTGTATCACTCTGTCTCACATTCTGTATCACTCTCTGTCTCTCTCATTCTGTATCACTCTGTCTCTCTCATTCTGTATCACTCTCTGTCTCTCTCATTCTGTATCACTGTCTCTCCCATTCTGTATCACTCTGTCTCTCTCATTCTGTATCACTCTCTGTCTCTCCCATTCTGTATCACTCTCTGTCTCTCTCATTCTGTATCACTCTCTGTCTCTCCCATTCTGTATCACTCTCTGTCTCTCTCATTCTGTATCACTCTCTGTCTCTCCCATTCTGTATCACTCTCTGTCTCTCTCATTCTGTATCACTCTCTGTCTCTCCCATTCTGTATCACTCTCTGTCTCTCATTCTGTATCACTCTGTCTCTCTCATTCCGTATCACTCTCTGTCTCTCTCATTCTGTATCACTCTCTGTCTCTCTCATTCTGTATCACTCTCTGTCTCTCTCATTCTGTATCACTCTGTCTCTCATTCTGTATCACTGTCTGTCTCTCTCATTCTGTATCACTCTCTGTCTCATTCTGTATCACTCTCTGTCTTTCACATTCTGTATCACTCTCGGTCTCTCTCATTCTGTATCACTCTCTGTCTCTCATTCTGTATCACTCTGTCTCTCTCATTCCGTATCACTCTCTGTCTCTCTCATTCTGTATCACTCTCTGTCTCTCTCATTCGGTATCACTCTCTGTCTCTCCCATTCTGTATCACTCTCTGTCTCTCTCATTCTGTATCACTCTCTGTCTCTCCCATTCTGTATCACTCTCTGTCTCTCATTCTGTATCACTCTCTGTCTCTCATTCTGTATCACCTCTGTCTCTCATTCTGTATCACTCTCTGTCTCTCTCATTCTGTATCACTCTCTGTCTCTCTCTTTCTGTATCACTCCTGTCTCTCATTCTGTATCACTCTCTGTCTCATTCTGTATCACTCTCTGTCTCTCCATTCTGTATCACTCCGTCTCTCATTCTGTATCATTCTCTGTCTTCATTCTGTATCACTCTCTGTCTCTCACATTCTGTATCACTCTGTCTCACATTCTGTATCACTCTCTGTCTCTCACATTCTGTATCACTCTCTGTCTCTCTCTCATTCTGTATCACTCTCCGTCTCTCCCGTTCTGTATCACTCTCTGTCTCTCTCGTTCTGTATCACTCTCTGGCTCTCTCTCATTCTGTATCACTCTCTGTCTCTTTCATTCTGTATCACTCTCTGTCTCTCTCATTCTGTATCACTCTCTGTCTCTCTCATTCTGTATCACTCTCTGTCTCTCATTCTGTATCACTCTCTGTCTCTCTCATTCTGTATCACTCTCTGTCTCTCATTCTGTATCACTCTCTGTCTCTCTCATTCTGTATCACTCTGCCTCTCACATTCTGTATCACTCTCTGTCTCTCTCTCATTCTGTATCACTCTCCGTCTCTCCCGTTGTGTATCACTCTCTGTCTCTCTCGTTCTGTATCACTCTCTGTCTCTCCCATTCTGTATCACTCTCTGTCTCTCTCTCATTCTGTATCACTCTCTGTCTCTCTCATTCTGTATCACTCTCTGTCTCTCTCATTCTGTATCACTCTCTGTCTCTCATATTCTGTATCACTCTCTGTCTCTCCCATTCTGTATCACTCTCTGTCTCTCATATTCTGTATCACTCTCTGTCTCTCCCATTCTGTATCACTCTGTCTCACATTCTGTATCACTCTCTGTCTCTCTCATTCTGTATCACAACTGTTCTCCCATTCTGTATCACTCTCTCTCACTCTCTGTACTCCACTGTCTCTCCCATTCAGAACACTCTGTCTCTCTTCATTCTGTATCACTCTCTGCCTCTCTCATTCTGTATCACTCTCTGCTCTCTCGTCATTCTGTATCACTCTGTCTCTCCCATTCTGTATCCTGTCACTCTCTCTGTCCACTCCTGTCTCTCATTCTGTATCACTCTCGTCTCTCTCATTCTGTGTCCTCTCTGTCCTGCTCCCATTCTGTATCATCTCTGTCTCCCCCAGTTCTGTAATCACTCGTTGTCTCTCATTCTGAATCACTCCCTGCCTCTCTACCCATTCTGAATCACTCTCTTTCTCTCTCCCATTCTGCTATCACGTCTGTCTCTCTCATCTGTATCACTCTGTCTCTCTCATTCGTGTATCACTCTCTGTCTCCCATTCTGCTATCACTCTCTGTCTCTCTCAATCTGTATCACTCGCTGTCATCCCATCTGTATCCACTCTCTGTCTCTCTCATTCTTTATCCTCTCTGCCTCTCACATTCTGTATCACTCTCTGTCTCTCGCATTCTGTATCACTCTCTGCTCATCACGTTCTGTATCACGTCCTCTGTCTCTCTCTCATTCTGTATCACTCTCTGTCTCTCCCATTCTGTATCACTCTCTGTCTCTCTCATTCTGTATCACTCTCTTGTCTCTCATTCTGTATCACTCTCTGTCTCTCTCATCTGTATCACTCTCTGTCTCTCTCATTCTGTATCACTCTCTGTCTCTCTCATTCTGTATCATCTCTGTCCTCTCACATTCTGTATCACTCTCTGTCTCTCATTCTGTATCACTCTCTTCCTCTCCCTTCTGTATCACTCTCTGTCTCTCTCTTCTGTATCACTCTCGTCTCTCTCTTTCTGTTCACTCTGTCTCCTCATTCTGTATCACACTCTGTCGTCCTCATTCTGTATCACTCTCTGTCTCTCTCTCATTCTGTATCACTCTCTTCTCTCTCATTCTGTATCACTCTCTGCTCCTCTCATTCTGTATCACTCTCTGTCTCTCTCATTCTGTATCACTCTCTGTCTCTCTCCATTCTGTATCACTCTCTGTCTCCTCATTCTGTATCACTCTCTGTCTGCTCCATTCTTTATCACTCCTGTCTCCATTCTGTATCACTCTTCTGTCTCATTCTGTATCACTCTCTGTCTCCTCATTCTGTATCACTCTCTGTCTCTCTCATTCTGTATCACTTCTGTCTCTCTCATTCTGTATCACTCTGTCTCTCTCATTCTGTATCACTCTCTCGTCTCTCCCATTCTGTATCACTCTCTGTCTCTCTCATTCTGTATCACTCTCTGTCTCTCCAGTTCTGTATTCTGTATCACTCTCTGTCTCTCTCATTCTGTATCACTCTCTGTCTCATTCTGTATCACTCTCTGTCTCTCCCATTCTGTATCACTCTCTGTCTCATTCTGTATCACTCTCTGTCTTTCACATTCTGTATCACTCTCTGTCTCTCACATTCTGTATCACTCTGTCTCACATTCTGTATCACTCTCTGTCTCTCACATTCTGTATCACTCTCTGTCTCTCTCTCATTCTGTATCACTCTCTGTCTCTCCCATTCTGTATCACTCTCTGTCTCTCTCATTCTGTATCACTCTCTGTCTCTCTCTCATTCTGTATCACTCTCTGTCTCTTTCATCTGTATCACTCTCTGTCTCTCTCATTCTGTATCACTCTCTGTCTCTCTCATTCTGTATCACTCTCTGTCTCACATTCTGTATCACTCTCTGTCTCTCTCATTCTGTATCACTCACTGTCTCTCATTCTGTCTCTCTCATTCTGTATCACTCTGCCTCTCACATTCTGTATCACTCTCCGTCTCTCTCTCATTCTGTATCACTCTCTGTCTCTCCCTGTGTATCACTCTCTGTCTCTCTCATTCTGTATCACTCTCTGTCTCTCCCATTCTGTATCACTCTCTGTCTCTCTCTCATTCTGTATCACTCTCTGTCTCTCTCATTCTGTATCACTCTCTGTCTCTCACATTCTGTATCACTCTCTGTCTCTCATTCTGTATCACTCTCTGTCTCTCCATTCTGTATCACTCTCTGTCTCTCTCATTCTGTATCACTCTCTGTCTCTCCCATTCTGTATCACTCTCTGTCTCTCCCATTCTGTATCACTCTCTGTCTCTCCCATTCTGTATCACTCTCTGTCTCTCATTCTGTATCACTCTGTCTCTCTCATTCTGTATCACTCTCTGTCTCTCTCATTCTGTATCACTCTCTGTCTCTCTCATTCTGTATCACTCTCTGTCTCTCTCATTCTGTATCACTCTCTGTCTCTCATTCTGTATCACTCTCTGTCTCATTCTGTATCACTCTCTGTCTCTCCCATTCTGTATCAGTCTCTGTCTCATTCTGTATCACTCTCTGTCTCTCACATTCTGTATCACTCTGTCTCACATTCTGTATCACTCTCTGTCTCTCACATTCTGTATCACTCTCTGTCTCTCTCTCATTCTGTATCACTCTCTGTCTCTCCCATTCTGTATCACTCTCTGTCTCTCTCATTCTGTATCACTCTCTGTCTCTCTCATTCTGTATCACTCTCTGTCTCTCTCATTCTGTATCACTCTCTGTCTCTCATTCTGTATCACTCTCTGTCTCTCTCATTCTGTATCACTCTCTGTCTCTCATTCTGTATCACTCTCTGTCTCTCTCATTCTGTATCACTCTGTCTCTCACATTCTGTATCACTCTCTGTCTCTCTCTCATTCTGTATCACTCTCCGTCTCTCCCGTTCTGTATCACTCTCTGTCTCTCTCATTCTGTATCACTCTCTGTCTCTCCCATTCTGTATCACTCTCTGTCTCTCTCTCATTCTGTATCACTCTCTGTCTCTCTCATTCTGTATCACTCTCTGTCTCTCTCATTCTGTATCACTCTCTGTCTCTCATATTCTGTATCACTCTCTGTCTCTCCCATTCTGTATCACTCTCTGTCTCTCATATTCTGTATCACTCTCTGTCTCTCCCATTCTGTATCACTCTGTCTCTCACATTCTGTATCACTCTCTGTCTCTCTCATTCTGTATCACTCTCTGTCTCTCCCATTCTGTATCACTCTCTGTCTCTCTCATTCTGTATCACTCTGTCTCTCCCATTCTGTATCACTCTCTGTCTCTCTCATTCTGTATCACTCTATCTCTCTCATTCTGTATCACTCTCTGTCTCTCCATTCTGTATCACTCTGTCTCTCTCATTCTGTATCACTCTCTGTCTCTCTCATTCTGTATCACTCTCTGTCTCTCTCATTCTGTATCACTCTCTGTCTCTCTCATTCTGTATCACTCTGTCTCTCATTCTGTATCACTCTCTGTCTCTCACATTCTGTATCACTCTCTGTCTCTCACATTCTGTATCACTCTCTGTCTCTCCCATTCTGTATCACTCTCTGTCTCTCATTCTGTATCACTCTCTGTCTCTCCCATTCTGTATCACTCTTGTCTCTCATTCTGTATCACTCTCTGTCTCTCCCATTCTGTATCACTCTGTCTCTCTCATTCTGATCCACTCTCTGTCTCTCCCATTCTGTATCACTCTGTCTCTCTCATTCTGTATCACTCTCTGTCTCTCACCATTCTGTATCACTCTCCGTCTCTCCCTTTCTGTATCCTCTCTGTCTCTCTCCAGTTCTGTATCACTCTCTGTCTCTCTCATTCTGTATCACTCTCTGTCTCCCATTCTGTATCACTCTCTGTCTCTCTCATTCTGTATCACTCTCTGTCTCTCTCATTCTGTATCACTTCTCTGTCTCTCTCATTCTGTATCACTCTCTGCCTCTCTCATTCTGTATCACTCTCTGTCTCTCTCCATTCTGTATCACTCTGTCCTCTCATTCTGTTCACTCTCTGTCTCTCATTCTGTATCACTCTGTCTCTATTCTGTATCACTCTCTGTTTCTCATTCTGTATCACTCTCTGTCTCTCATTCTGTATCACTCTCTGTCTCCTCATTCTGTATCACTCTCTGTCTCTCATTCTGTATCACTTCTGTCTCTCTATTCTGTCTCCTCTCATCGTATCACTCTCTGTCTCTCTCATTCTGTATCACTCTCTGTCTCTCTCATTCTGTATCACTCTCTGTCTCTCTCATCTGTATCACTCTCTGTCTCTCCATTCTGTATCACTCTCTGTCTCCTCATTCTGTATCACTCTCTGTCTCTTCCATTCTGTATCACTCTCTGTCTCTCATTCTGTATCACTCTCTGTCTCTCTCATTCTGTATCACTCTGTCTCACATTCTGTATCACTCTCTGTCTCTCTCATTCTGTATCACTCTCTGTCTCTCTCATCTGTATCACTCTCTGTCTCTCCCAGTTCTGTATCACTCTCTGTCTCTCTCATTCTGTATCACTCTCTGTCTCTCTCTCATTCTGTATCACTCTGTCTCTCCCATTCTGTATCACTCTCTGCTCTCATTCTGTATCACTCTCTGTCCTCTCCATTCTGTATCACTCTCTGTCTCTCATTCTGTATCACTCTCTGTCTCTCCATTCTGTATCACTCCTGTCTCTCATTCTGTATCACTCTCTGTCTCTCCATTCTGTATCACTCTCGTCTCTCTCATTCTGTATCACTCTCTGTCTCTCTCTCATTCTGTATCACTCTCGTCTCTCCCGTTCTGTATCACTCTCTGTCTCTCTCGTTCTGTATCACTCTCTGTCTCTCCCATTCTGTATCACTCTCTGTCTCTCTCATTCTGTATCACTCTCGTCTCTCATTCTGTATCACTCTCTGTCTCTCTCATTCTGTATCACTCTCTGTCTCTCTCATTCTGTATCACTCTGTCTCTCATTCTGTATCACTCTCTGTCTCTCTCATTCTGTATCACTCTGTCTCTCATATTCTGTATCACTCTCTGTCTCCCATTCTGTATCACTCTGTCTCTCACATTCTGTATCACTCTCTGTCTCTCATTCTGTATCACTCTCTGTCTCTCTCATTCTGTATCACTTCTGTCTCTCCATTCTGTATCACTCTCTGTCTCTCTCATTCTGTATCACTCTGTCTCACATTCTGTATCACTCTCTGTCTCTCCCATTCTGTATCACTCTCTGTCTCTCTCATTCTGTATCACTCTCTGTCTCTCTCATTCTGTATCACTCTCTGTCTCTCCATTCTGTATCACTCTCTGTCTCTCTCATTCTGTATCACTCTCTGTCTCTCACATTCTGTATCACTCTCTGTCTCTCCCATTCTGTATCACTCTCTGTCTCTCCATTCTGTATCACTCTCTGTCTCTCTCATTCACTCTCTGTCTCTCTCTCATTCTGTATCACTCTCTGTCTCTCTCATTCTGTATCACTCTCTGTCTCTCTCATTCTGTATCACTCTCTGTCTCTCATATTCTGTATCACTCTCTGTCTCTCCCATTCTGTATCACTCTCTGTCTCTCATATTCTGTATCACTCTCTGTCTCTCCCATTCTGTATCACTCTGTCTCACAATCTGTATCACTCTCTGTCTCTCTCATTCTGTATCACTCTGTCTCTCTCATTCTGTATCACTCTCTGTCTCTCTCATTCTGTATCACTGTATCTCCCATTCTGTATCACTCTGTCTCTCTCATTCTGTATCACTCTCTGTCTCTCCCATTCCGTATCACTCTCTGTCTCTCTCATTCTGTATCACTCTCTGTCTCTCCCATTCTGTATCACTCTCTGTCTCTCTCATTCTGTATCACTCTCTGTCTCTCTCATTCTGTATCACTCTCTGTCTCTCTCATTCTGTATCACTCGCTGTCTCTCCCATTCTGTATCACTCTCTGTGTCTCATTCTGTATCACTCTGTCTCTCTCATTCCGTATCACTCTCGGTCTCTCTCATTCTGTATCACTCTCTGTCTCTCTCATTCTGTATCACTCTCTGTCTCTCTCATTCTGTATCACTCTGTCTCTCATTCTGTATCACTCTGTCTCTCTCATTCTGTATCACTCTCTGTCTCATTCTGTATCACTCTCTGTCTTTCACATTCTGTATCACTCTCGGTCTCTCTCATTCTGTATCACTCTCTGTCTCTCATTCTGTATCACTCTGTCTCTCTCATTCCGTATCACACTCGGTGTCTCTCATTCTGTATCACTCTCTGTCTCTCTCATTCGGTATCACTCTCTGTCTCTCCCATTCTGTATCACTCTCTGTCTCTCTCATTCTGTATCACTCTCTGTCTCTCCCATTCTGTATCACTCTCTGTCTCTCATTCTGTATCACTCTGTCTCTCTCATTCTGTATCACTCTCGGTCTCTCTCATTCTGTATCACTCTCTGTCTCTCTCATTCTGTATCACTCTCTGTCTCTCTCATTCTGTATCACTCTCTGTCTCTCATTCTGTACCACTCTCTGTCTCATTCTGTATCACTCTCTGTCTCTCCCATTCTGTATCAGTCTCTGTCTCATTCTGTATCATTCTCTGTCTTTCACATTCTGTATCACTCTCTGTCTCTCACATTCTGTATCACTCTGTCTCACATTCTGTATCACTCTCTGTCTCTCACATTCTGTATCACTCTCTGTCTCTCTCTCATTCTGTATCACTCTCCGTCTCTCCCGTTCTGTATCACTCTCTGTCTCTCTCGTTCTGTATCACTCTCTGTCTCTCTCTCATTCTGTATCACTCTCTGTCTCTTTCATCTGTATCACTCTCTGTCTCTCTCATTCTGTATCACTCTCTGTCTCTCTCATTCTGTATCACTCTCTGTCTCTCATTCTGTATCACTCTCTGTCTCTCTCATTCTGTATCACTCACTGTCTCTCATTCTGTATCACTCTCTGTCTCTCCTCATTCTGTATCACTCTCTGTCTCCCATTCTGTATCACTCTCTTGTCTCTCTCTCCCATTCTGTATCACTCTCTGTCTCTCTCATTCTGTATACTCTGTCTCTCATCTGTATCACTCTGTCTCTCTCATTCTGTATCACTCTCGGTCTCTCTCATTCTGTATCACGCTCTGTCTCTCTCATTCTGTATCACTCTCTGTCCTCTCCATTCTGTATCACTCTCTGTCTCCTCATTCTGTATCACTCTCTGTCTCTCCATTCTGTATCACTCTCTGTCTCTCCCATTCTGTATCACTCTGTCTCTCATTCTGTATCACTCTCTGTCTCTCTCATTCTGTATCACTCTGTCTCACATTCTGTATCACTTCTGTCTCACATTCTGTATCACTCTCTGTCTCTCTCATTCTGTATCACTCTCGTCTCTCCCTTCTGTATCACTCTCTGTCTCTCTCATTCTGTATCACTCTCTGTCTCTCTCATTCTGTATCACTCTCTGTCTCTCTCATTCTGTATCACTCTCTGTCTCTCCCATTCTGTATCACTCTCTGTCTCTCTCATTCTGTATCAACTCTCTGTCTCTCTCCATTCTGTTCACTCTCTGTCTCTCATTCTGTATCACTCTCTGTCTCTCCATTCTGTATCACTCTCTGTCTCTCTCATTCTGTATCACTCTCTGTCTCTCCCATTCTGTATCACTCTCTGTCTCTCTCATTCTGTATCACTCTCTGTCTCTCCCATTCTGTATCCTCTCTGTCTCACATTCTGTATCACTCTCTGCTCTCTCAATCTGTATCACTCCTGTCTCTCTCATTCTGTATCACTCTCTGTCTCTCTCATTCTGTATCACTCTCTGTCTCTCCCATTCTGTATCACTCTGTCTTCATCTGTATCACCTCTGTCTCTCTCTGTATCACTCTCTGTCTCTCCATTCTGTATCACTCTCTGTCTCTCACATTCTGTATCACTCTCTGTCTCTCTCATTCTGTATCACTCTCGTGTCTCCCATTCTGTATCACTCTGTCTCTCTCATTCTGTATCACTCTCTGTCTCTCCATTCTGTATCACTCTCTGTCTCTCTCATTCTGTATCACTCTCTGTCTCTCCTCATTCTGTATCACTCTCTGTCTCTCTCATTCTGTATCACTCTGTCTCTCATTCTGTATCACTCTCTGTCTCTCTCATTCTGTATCACTCTCTGTCTCTCATATTCTGTATCACTCTCTGTCTCTCCATTCTGTATCACTCTCTGTCTCTCTCATTCTGTATCACTCTCTGTCTCTCATTCTGTATCACTCTCACTCTGTCCTCTCGTCTCATTCGTATCACTCTCTGTCTCTCTCATTCTGTATCACTCTCTGTCTCTCCCATTCTGTATCACTCTCTTCTCCTCTATCCTGATCACTCTCTGTCTCTCATTCTGTATCACTCTCTGTCTCTCTCATTCTGTATCACTCTCTGTCTCTTCCCATTCTGTATCACTCTCTGTCTCTCATTCTGTATCACTCTCTGTCTCTCTCATTCTGTATCACTCTCTGTCTCTCATTCTGTATCACACTCTGTCTCTCTCATTCTGTATCACTCTCTGTCTCTCTCATTCTGTATCACTCTCTGTCTCTCTCCCATTCTGTATCACTCTCTGTCTCTCATTCTGTATCACTCTCTGTCTCTCTCATTCTGTATCACTCTCTCTCTCTCATTCTGTATCACTCTCTGTCTCTTATTCTGTATCACTCTCTGTCTCTCTCATTCTGTATCACTCTCTGTCTCTCATTCTGTATCACTCTCTGTCTCTCCATTCTGTATCACTCTCTGTCTCTCTCATTCGTATCACTCTCTCTGTCTCTCTCATTCTGTATCACTCTCGTCTCTCCCATTCTGTATCACTCTCTGTCTCTCTCTCATTCTGTATCACTCTCTGTCTCTCATTCTGTATCACTCTCTGTCTCTCTCATTCTGTATCACTCTCTGTCTCCCATTCTGTATCACTCTCTGTCTCTCCCATTCTGTATCACTCTCTGTCTCTCTCATTCTGTATCACTCTCTGTCTCCTCTCATTCTGTATCACTCTCTGTCTCTCATTCTGTATCACTCTCTGTCTCTCTCATTCTGTATCACTCTCTGTCTCTCTCATTCTGTATCATCTCTGTCTCTCTCATTCTGTATCACTCTCTGTCTCTCACATTCTGTATCACTCTCTGATCTCTCTCATTCTGTATCACTCTCCGTCTCTCCGTTCGTGTATCACTCTCTGTCTCTCTCGTTCTGTATCACTCTCTGTCTCTCATTCTGTATCACTCTCTGTCTCTCTCTCTGTCACTCGTCTCTCGTATCACTCTCTGTCTCTCCATTCTGTATCACTCTCTGTCTCTCCATTCTGTATCACTCTCTGTCTCTCCATTCTGTATCACTCTCTGTCTCTCTCCATTCTGTATCACTCTCTGTCTCTCTCATTCTGTATCACTCTCTGTCTCTCCCATTCTGTATCACTCTGTCTCTCTCATTCTGTATCACTCTCTGTCTCTCTCATTCTGTATCACTCTGTCTCTCTCATTCTGTATCACTCTCTGTCTCTCCTCATTCTGTATCACTCTCTGTCTCTCTCATTCTGTATCACTCTGTCTCTCATTCTGTATCACTCTCTGTCTCTCCATTCTGTATCACTCTCTGTCTCTCTCATTCTGTATCACTCTGTCTCTCTCATTCTGTATCACTCTCTGTCTCTCTCATTCTGTATCACTCTGTCTCTCATTCTGTATCACTCTCTGTCTCTCTCATTCTGTATCACTCTCTGTCTCTCTCATTCTGTATCACTCTCTGTCTCTCCCATTCTGTATCACTCTCTGTCTCTCATTCTGTATCACTCTCTGTCTCTCTCATTCTGTATCACTCTCTGTCTCTCTCATTCTGTATCACTCTCTGTCTCTCTCATTCTGTATCACTCTCTGTCTCTCTCATTCTGTATCACTCTGTCTCTCATTCTGTATCACTCTCTGTCTCTCTCATTCTGTATCACTCTCTGTCTCTCATTCTGTATCACTCTCTGTCTCTCTCATTCTGTATCACTCTCTGTCTCTCTCATTCTGTATCACTCTCTGTCTCTCATTCTGTATCACTCTCTGTCTCTCATTCTGTATCACTCTCTGTCTCTCTCATTCTGTATCACTCTCTGTCTCTCATTCTGTATCACTCTCTGTCTCTCTCATTCTGTATCACTCTGTCTCTCTCATTCTGTATCACTCTCTGTCTCTCTCATTCTGTATCACTCTGTCTCTCCCATTCTGTATCACTCTCTGTCTCTCTCATTCTGTATCACTCTCTGTCTCTCCATTCTGTATCACTCTCTGTCTCTCACATTCTGTATCACTCTCTGTCTCTCACATTCTGTATCACTCTCTGTCTCTCTCATTCTGTATCACTCTCTGTCTCTCTCATTCTGTATCACTCTCTGTCTCTCTCATTCTGTATCACTCTCTGTCTCTCTCATTCTGTATCACTCTCTGTCTCTCTCATTCTGTATCACTCTCTGTCTCTCCATTCTGTATCACTCTCTGTCTCTCCATTCTGTATCACTCTCTGTCTCTCTCATTCTGTATCACTCTCTGTCTCTCCCATTCTGTATCACTCTCTGTCTCTCACATTCTGTATCACTCTCTGTCTCTCTCATTCTGTATCACTCTCTGTCTCTCTCATTCTGTATCACTCTCTGTCTCTCTCATTCTGTATCACTCTGTCTCTCATTCTGTATCACTCTCTGTCTCTCATTCTGTATCACTCTCTGTCTCTCATTCTGTATCACTCTCTGTCTCTCCATTCTGTATCACTCCTGTCTCTCATTCTGTATCACTCTCTGTCTCTCCATTCTGTATCACTCTCTGTCTCTCTCATTCTGTATCACTCTCTGTCTCTCTCATTCTGTATCACTCTCTGTCTCTCTCATTCTGTATCACTCTCTGTCTCTCTCATTCTGTATCACTCTCTGTCTCTCCATTCTGTATCACTCTCTGTCTCTCTCATTCTGTATCACTCTCTGTCTCTCCCATTCTGTATCACTCTCTGTCTCTCATTCTGTATCACTCTCTGTCTCTCTCATTCTGTATCACTCTGTCTCTCTCATTCTGTATCACTCTCTGTCTCTCTCATTCTGTATCACTGTCTCTCCCATTCTGTATCACTCTGTCTCTCTCATTCTGTATCACTCTCTGTCTCTCCCATTCTGTATCACTCTCTGTCTCTCTCATTCTGTATCACTCTCTGTCTCTCCCATTCTGTATCACTCTCTGTCTCTCTCATTCTGTATCACTCTCTGTCTCTCCCATTCTGTATCACTCTCTGTCTCTCTCATTCTGTATCACTCGCTGTCTCTCCCATTCTGTATCACTCTCTGTCTCTCATTCTGTATCACTCTGTCTCTCTCATTCCGTATCACTCTCGGTCTCTCTCATTCTGTATCACTCTCTGTCTCTCTCATTCTGTATCACTCTCTGTCTCTCTCATTCTGTATCACTCTGTCTCTCATTCTGTATCACTCTCTGTCTCTCTCATTCTGTATCACTCTCTGTCTCATTCTGTATCACTCTCTGTCTTTCACATTCTGTATCACTCTCTGTCTCTCACATTCTGTATCACTCTCTGTCTCTCACATTCTGTATCACTCTCTGTCTCTCTTCTCATTCTGTATCACTCTCGTCTCTCCATTCTGTATCACTCTCTGTCTCTCATTCTGTATCACTCTCTGTCTCTCTCATTCTGTATCACTCTCTGTCTCTTCATTCTGTATCACTCTCTGTCTCTCATTCTGTATCACTCTCTGTCTCTCTCATTCTGTATCACTCTCTGTCTCTCTCATTCTGTATCACTCTCTGTCTCTCTCATTCTGTATCACTCTCTGTCTCTCTCATTCTGTATCACTCTGTCTCTCTCATTCTGTATCACTCTCTGTCTCTCTCATTCTGTATCACTCTCTCGTCTCTCTCTCATTCTGTATCACTCTCGTCTCTCCATTCTGTATCACTCTCTGTCTCTCTCATTCTGTATCACTCTCTGTCTCTCTCATTCTGTATCACTCTCTGTCTCTCTCATTCTGTATCACTCTCTGTCTCTCTCATTCTGTATCACTCTCTGTCTCTCTCATTCTGTATCACTCTCTGTCTCTCATTCTGTATCACTCTCTGTCTCTCCATTCTGTATCACTTCTCTGTCTCATATTCTGTATCACTCTCTGTCTCTCCCTCATTCTGTATCACTCTCTGTCCTCTCATTCTGTATCACTCTCTGTCTCTCTCATTCTGTATCACTCTCTGTCTCTCACCATTCTGTATCCCTCTCTGTCTCTCTCATTCTGTATCACTCTCTGTCTCTCCATTCTGTATCACTCTCTGTCTCTCACTGTATCACTCTCTGTCTCTCAATTCTGTATCACTCTCTGTCTCTCACTGTATCACTCTCTGTCTCTCACTGTATCACTCTCTGTCTCTCTCATTCTGTATCACTCTCGTCTCTCCAGTCTGCTGTATCACTCTCTGTCTCTCTCGTTCTGTATCACTCGCTGTCTCTCCATTCTGTATCACTCTCTGTCTCTCTCATTCCTGTATCACTCTCTGTCCTCTCATTCTGTATCACTCTCTGTCCCTCTCTCATTCTGTATCACTCTCTGTCTCTCCTCATTCTGTATCACTCTCCTGTCTCTCCCATTCTGTATCACTCTCTGTCTCTCATATTCTGATATCACTCTCTGTCTCTCCCATTCTGTATCACTCTCTGTCTCACCATCTGTATCACTCTCTGTCTCTCTCATTCTGTATCACTCTGTCTCTCATTCTGTATCACTCTCTGTCTCTCTCATTCTGTATCACTGTCTCTCCATTCTGTATCACTCTGTCTCTCTCATTCGGTATCACTCTCTGTCTCTCCCATTCTGTATCACTCTCTGTCTCTCTCATTCTGTATCACTCTCTGTCTCTCCCATTCTGTATCACTCTCTGTCTCTCATTCTGTATCACTCTGTCTCTCTCATTCTGTATCACTCTCTGTCTCTCTCATTCTGTATCACTCTCTGTCTCTCTCATTCTGTATCACTCTCTGTCTCTCCATTCTGTATCACTCTCTGTCTCTCATTCTGTATCACTCTCTGTCTCTCATTCTGTATCACTCTCTGTCTCTCATTCTGTATCACTCTGTCTCATTCTGTATCACTCTCTGTCTTCTCATTCTGTATCACTCTCTGTCTCTCACATTCTGTATCACTCTGTCTCTCACATTCTGTATCACTCTCTGTCTCTCACATTCTGTATCCCTCTCCATCTGTTCACTCCGTCTCTCCTTTCTGTATCACTCTCTGTCTCTCTCGTTCTGTATCACTCTCTGTCTCTCTCAGTTCTGTATCACTCTCTGTCTCTCTCTCATTCTGTATCACTCTCTGTCTCTCTCATTCTGTATCACTCTCTGTCTCTCTCATTCTGTATCACTCTCTGTCTCTCATATTCTGTATCACTCTCTGTCTCTCCCATTCTGTATCACTGTCTGTCTCTCTCATTCTGTATCACTCTCCGTCTCTCTCATTCTGTATCACTCACTGTCTCTCATTCTGTATCACTCTCTGTCTCTCTCTCATTCTGTATCACTCTCTGTCTCTCTCATTCTGTATCACTCTCTGTCTCTCTCATTCTGTATCACTCTCTGTCTCTCATATTCTGTATCACTCTCTGTTTCTCCCATTCTGTATCACTCTCTGTCTCTCCCATTCTGTATCACTCTCTGTCTCTCTCATTCTGTATCACTCTCTGTCTCTCTCATTCTGTATCACTCTCTGTCTCTCCCATTCTGTATCACTCTCTGTCTCTCCCATTCTGTATCACTCTGTCTCACATTCTGTATCACTCTCTGTCTCTCTCATTCTGTATCACTCTGTCTCTCTCATTCTGTATCACTCTCTGTCTCTCTCATTCTGTATCACTGTCTCTCCCATTCTGTATCACTCTGTCTCTCTCATTCTGTATCACTCTCTGTCTCTCCCATTCTGTATCACTCTCTGTCTCTCTCATTCTGTATCACTCTCTGTCTCTCCCATTCTGTATCACTCTCTGTCTCTCTCATTCTGTATCACTCTCTGTCTCTCCCATTCTGTATCACTCTCTGTCTCTCTCATTCTGTATCACTCGCTGTCTCTCCCATTCTGTATCACTCTCTGTCTCTCATTCTGTATCACTCTGTCTCTCTCATTCCGTATCACTCTCGGTCTCTCTCATTCTGTATCACTCTCTGTCTCTCTCATTCTGTATCACTCTCTGTCTCTCTCATTCTGTATCACTCTGTCTCTCATTCTGTATCACTCTCTGTCTCTCTCATTCTGTATCACTCTCTGTCTCATTCTGTATCACTCTCTGTCTTTCACATTCTGTATCACTCTCTGTCTCTCACATTCTGTATCACTCTGTCTCACATTCTGTATCACTCTCTGTCTCTCTCATTCTGTACCACTCTCTGTCTCTCCCATTCTGTATCACTCTCTGTCTCTCTCGTTCTGTATCACTCTCTGTCTCTCTCTCATTCTGTATCACTCTCTGTCTCTCTCATTCTGTATCACTGTCTGTCTCTCTCATTCTGGATTACTCTCTGTCTCTCTCATTCTGTATCACTCTCTGTCTCTCATTCTGTATCACTCTCTGTCTCTCTCATTCTGTATCACTCTGTCTCTCTCATTCTGTATCACTCTCTGTCTCCCATTCTGTATCACTCTGTCTCTCTCATTCTGTATCACTCTCTGTCTCTCTCACATTCTGTATCACTCTGTCTCTCATTCTGTATCACTCTCTGTCTCACATTCTGTATCACTTTCTGTCTCATTCTGTATCACTCTCTGTCTCTCTCATTCTGTATCACTCTGTCTCACATTCTGTATCACTCTCTGTCTCTCCCATTCTGTATCACTCTCTGTCTCTCTCATTCTGTATCACTCTCTGTCTTTCTCATTCTGTATCACTCTCTGTCTCTCCCATTCTGTATCACTCTCTGTCTCTCTCATTCTGTATCACTCTCTGTCTCTCACATTCTGTATCACTCTCTGTCTCTCCCATTCTGTATCACTCTCTGTCTCTCCCATTCTGTTTCACTCTCTGTCTCTCCCATTCTGTATCACTCTCTGTCTCTCTCTCATTCTGTATCACTCTCCGTCTCTCCCGTTGTGTATCACTCTCTGTCTCTCACATTCTGTATCACTCTCTGTCTCTCCCATTCTGTATCACTCTCTGTCTCTCCCATTCTGTATCACTCTCTGTCTCGCCCATTCTGTATCACTCTCTGTCTCTCCCATTCTGTATCACTCTGTCTCACATTCTGTATCACTCTCTGTCTCTCTCATTCTGTATCACTCTGTCTCTCTCATTCTGTATCACTCTCTGTCTCTCTCATTCTGTATCACTGTCTCTCCCATTCTGTATCACTCTGTTTCCTCTCATTCGTTATCACTCTCTGTCTCTCCCATTCTGTATCACTCTCGGTCTCTCATTCTGTATCACTCTCTGTCTCTCTCATTCTGTATCACTCTGTCTCTCATTCTGTATCACTCTGTCTCTCTCATTCTCTATCACTCTCTGTCTCTCCCATTCTGTATCACTCTCTGTCTCTCTCATTCTGTATCACTCTCTGTCTCTCCCATTCTGTATCACTCTCTGTCTCCCTCATTCTGTATCACTCTCTGTCTCTCCCATTCTGTATCACTCTCTGTCTCTCTCATTCTGTATCACTCTGTCTCTCTCATTCTGTTTCACTCTCTCTCTCTTTCATTCTGTATCACTCTCTGTCTCTCTCATTCTGTATCACTCTCTGTCTCTCTCATTCTGTATCACTCTCTGTCTCTCCCATTCTGTATCACTCTGTCTCTCTCATTCTGTATCACTCTCTGTCTCTCTCATTCTGTATCACTGTCTCTCCCATTGTGTATCAATGTCTCTCTTATTCTGTATCACTCTCTGTCTCTCACATTCTGTATCACTGTCTGTCTCTCATTCTGTATCACTCTCTGTCTCTCCCATTCTGTATCACTCTCTGTCTCTCTCATTCGGTATCACTCTCTGTCTCTCCCATTCTGTATCACTCTCTGTCTCTCTCATTCTGTATCACTCTCTGTCTCTCCCATTCTGTATCACTCTCTGTCTCTCATTCTGTATCACTCTGTCTCTCTCATTCTGTATCACTCTCTGTCTCTCTCATTCTGTATCACTCTCTGTCTCTCTCATTCTGTATCACTCTCTGTCTCTCTCATTCTGTATCACTCTCTGTCTCTCATTCTGTATCACTCTCTGTCTCATTCTGTATCACTCTCTGTCTCTCCATTCTGTATCACTCTCTGTCTCATTCTGTATCACTCTCTGTCTTCACATTCTGTATCACTCTCTGTCTCTCACATTCTGTATCACTCTGTCTCACATTCTGTATCACTCTCTGTCTCTCACATTCTGTATCACTCTCTGTCTCTCTCTCATTCTGTATCACTCTCGTCTCTCCCATTCTGTATCACTCTCTGTCTCTCTCATTCTGTATCACTCTCTGTCTCTCTCTCATTCTGTATCACTCTCTGTCTCTTCATTCTGTATCACTCTCTGTCTCTCTCATTCTGTATCACTCTCGGTCTCCTCAATTCTGTATCACTCTCTGTCTCTCGCATGTCTGTATCACTCTCTGTCTCTCCATTCTGTATCACTCTCTGTCTCTCATTCTGTATCACTCCCGTCTCGTCTAAGTTCTGTATCACCTCTTGTCTTCTCTCCAGTCGGTATCAGTCTCTGTCTCATTCTGTATCATCTTCTTCTGTCACTCATTCAGTATTCACTCTCTGTCTCTCTCATTCTGTATCACTCTCTGTCTCTCATTCTGTATCACTCTCTGTCTCTCTCCATTCTGTATCACTCGTCCGGCTCTCCCAGTTCTGTATCACTCGCTGTCTTCTCTCAGTCTGTATCACTCTGCTGTCTCTCTCTCATTCTGTATCACTCTCTGTCTCTTCATTCTGTATCACTCTGTCTCTCTCTTGCTGTATCACTCTCTGTCTCTCTCATTGCTGTATCACTGTCTCTGTCTCTATTCTGTATCACCTCTGTCTCTCTCATTCTGTATCACTCTCTGTCTCTCTCTATTCTGTATCACCATGTCTCGCTTGTTCTTCTGTCTCCTTTCTGTATCACTCTCTGTCTCATCTGTTCTCTGTTCTGTATCACTTCTGTGTCACTCTCTGTCTCTCACAGTTCTGTATCACTCTTCTGTCTCTCCATTCTGTATCACTCTCTGTCTCTCTCATTCTGTATCACTCTCTGTCTCTCTCATTCTGTATCACTCTCTGTCTCTCTCATTCTGTATCACTCTCTGTCTCTCCATTCTGTATCACTCTCTGTCTCTCTCATTCTGTATCACTCGCTGTCTCTCCATTCTGTATCAGTCTCTGTCTCTCATTCTGTATCACTCTGTCTCTCTCATTCCGTATCACTCTCGGTCTCTCTCATTCTGTATCACTCTCTGTCTCTCTCATTCTGTATCACTCTCTGTCTCTCTCATTCTGTATCACTCTGTCTCTCATTCTGTATCACTCTCTGTCTCTCTCATTCTGTATCACTCTCTGTCTCATTCTGTATCACTCTAGTCTTTCACATTCTGTATCACTCTCTGTCTCTCACATTCTGTATCACTCTGTCTCACATTCTGTATCACTCTCTGTCTCTCTCATTCTGTACCACTCTCTGTCTCTCCCATTCTGTATCACTCTCTGTCTCTCATTCTGTATCACTCTCTGTCTCTCTCATTCTGTAACACTCTCTGTCTCTCATTCTGTATCACTCTCTGTCTCTCTCATTCTGTATCACTCTGTCTCTCTCATTCTGTATCACTCTCTGTCTCTCCCATTCTGTATCACTCTGTCTCTCTCATTCTGTATCACTCTCTGTCTCTCTCATTCTGTATCACTCTCTGTCTCTCTCATTCTGTATCACTCTCTGTCTCTCTCACATTCTGTATCACTCTGTCTCTCATTCTGTATCACTCTCTGTCTCTCTCATTCTGTATCACTCTCTGTCTTACATTCTGTATCACTTACTGTCTCATTCTGTATCACTCTCTGTCTCTCACATTCTGTATCACTCTGTCTCACATTCTGTATCACTCTCTGTCTCTCTCATTCTGTACCACTCTCTGTCTCTCCCATTCTGTATCACTCTCTGTCTCTCTCATTCTGTATCACTCTCTGTCTCTCTCACATTCTGTATCACTCTGTCTCTCATTCTGTATCACTCTCTGTCTCACATTCTGTATCACTTTCTGTCTCATTCTGTATCACTCTCTGTCTCTCTCATTCTGTATCACTCTGTCTCTCATTCTGTATCACTCTCTGTCTCTCCCATTCTGTATCACTCTCTGTCTCTCTCATTCTGTATCACTCTCTGTCTTTCTCATTCTGTATCACTCTCTGTCTCTCCCATTCTGTATCACTCTCTGTCTCTCTCATTCTGTATCACTCTCTGTCTCTCTCATTCTGTATCAGTCTCTCCCATTCTGTATCACTCTGTCTCTCTCATTCTGTATCACTCTCTGTCTCTCTCATTCTGTATCACTCTCTGTCTCTCTCATTCTGTATCACTCTGTCTCTCTCCTTCTGTATCACTCTCTGTCTCTCTCATTCTGTATCACTCTCTGTCTCTCTCATTCTGTATCACTCTCTGTCTCTCTCATTCTGTAACACTCTCTGTCTCTCTCATTCTGTATTACTCTCTGTCTCTCTCATTCTGTATCACTCTCTGTCTCTCATTCTGTATCACTCTCTGTCTCTCTCATTCTGTATCACTCTGTCTCTCTCATTCTGTATCACTCTCTGTCTCCCATTCTGTATCACTCTGTCTCTCTCATTCTGTATCACTCTCTGTCTCTCTCACATTCTGTATCACTCTCTGTCTCTCCCATTCTGTATCACTCTCTGTCTCTCTCATTCTGTATCACTCTCTGTCTCTCACATTCTGTATCACTCTCTGTCTCTCCCATTCTGTATCACTCTCTGTCTCTCCCATTCTGTATCACTCTCTGTCTCTCCCATTCTGTATCACTCTCTGTCTCTCCCATTCTGTATCACTCTCTGTCTCTCTCTCATTCTGTATCACTCTCCGTCTCTCCCGTTGTGTATCACTCTCTGTCTCTCTCGTTCTGTATCACTCTCTGTCTCTCTCTCATTCTGTATCACTCTCTGTCTCTCATTCTGTATCACTCTCTGTCTCTCTCATTCTGTATCAGTCTCTGTCTCTCATATTCTGTATCACTCTCTGTCTCTCCCATTCTGTATCACTCTGTCTCTCTCATTCTGTATCACTCTCTGTCTCTCTCATTCTGTATCACTGTCTCTCCCATTCTGTATCACTCTGTCTCTCTCATTCTGTATCACTCTCTGTCTCTCTCATTCTGTATCACTCTCTGTCTCTCTCATTCTGTATCACTCTCTGTCTCTCCCATTCTGTATCACTCTGTCTCTCACATTCTGTATCACTCTCTGTCTCTCCCATTCTGTATCACTCTGTCTCTCTCATTCTGTATCACTCTCTGTCTCTCTCATTCTGTATCACTGTCTCTCCCATTCTGTATCACTCTGTCTCTCTCATTCTGTATCACTCTCTGTCTCTCTCATTCTGTATCACTCTCTGTCTCTCTCATTCTGTATCACTCTCTGTCTCTCCCATTCTGTATCACTCTGTCTCTCACATTCTGTATCACTATCTGTCTCTCACATTCTGTATCACACTGTCTCTCATTCTGTATTACTCTGTCTCTCTTATTCT
This sequence comes from Squalus acanthias, assembly GCA_030390025.1. Taxonomy (NCBI): domain Eukaryota; kingdom Metazoa; phylum Chordata; class Chondrichthyes; order Squaliformes; family Squalidae; genus Squalus; species Squalus acanthias. Next base: position 38,368 of record JASTWF010001499.1, on the reverse strand, counting down.
GTATCACTCTCTGTCTCACATTCTGTATCACTTTCTGTCTCATTCTGTATCACTCTCTGTGTCTCACATTCTGTATCGCTCTCTGTCTCTCACATTCTGTATCACTCTGTCTCTCCCATTCTGTATCACTCTGTCTCTCCCATTCTGTATCACTCTCTGTCTCTCACATTCTGTATCGCTCTCTGTCTCTCACATTCTGTATCACTCTCTGTCTCTCCCATTTTGTATCATTCTCTGTCTCTCACATTCTGTATCACTCTCTGTCTCTCCCATTCTGTATCACTCTCTGTCTCTCACATTCTGTATCGCTCTCTGTCTCTCCCATTCTGTATCACTCTCTGTCTCTCACATTTTGTATCATTCTCTGTCTCTCACATTCTGTATCACTCTCTGTCTCTCCCATTCTATATCACTCTCTGTCTCTCACATTTTGTATCACTCTCTGTCTCTCTCATTCTGTATCACTCTCTGTCTCTCCCATTCTGTATCACTCTCATAGAAAACATAGAAAATAGGTGCAGGAGTAGACCAGACGGTCCTTCGAGCCTGCACCGCCATTCAATGCGTTCATGGCTGAACATGCTACCTCAGTACCCCATTCCTGCTTTCTCGCCATACCCCTTGATCCCCCTAGTTGTGAGTGTTATATCTAACTCCCTTTTGAATATATTTAGCGAACTGGCCTCAACAACCTTCTGTGGAAGAGAATTCCATAGATTCACCACTCTCTGGGTGAAGAAGTTCCTCCTCAGCTCAGTCTTAAATGGCTTCCCCTTAATCCTTAGACTGTGACCCCTGGTTCTAGTTTTCCCTAACATTGGGAACATTCTGCCCGCATCTAATTTGTCTAAACCAGTCAGGATTTTAAATGTCTCTATAAGATCCCCCCTCATTCTTCTGAACTCCAGAGGATACAAGTTCAGTTGACCCAATCTTTCTTGATATGTCAGTCCGGCCATCCCAGGAATCAATCTAGTGAACCTTCGCTGCACTCCCTCAATAGCAAGAATGTCCTTCCTTAAGTTAGGAGACCAAAACTGCGCACAATACTCCAGGTGTGGCCTCACCAAGGCCCTGTACAACTGCAGCATCACCTCCCTACTCCTGTACTCAAATCCCCTTACTATGAAGGCCATCATTCCGTTTGCTTTCTTGACTGTCTGCTGCACTTGCATTCCCACCTTCAGTGACTGATGTACCATGACGCCCAGGTCTCGTTGCACCTTCCCCTTTCCCTAATCTGCCACCATTCAGGTAATAGTCCGCCTCTCTATTTTTACCACCAAAGTGGATAACCTCACATTTATCCACATTGTACTTCATCTGCCATACATTTGCCCATTCACCCAACCTGTCCAAGTCACTCTGTAGCCTCCTAGCATCCTCCTCATTGTTCACACTGCCTCCCAATTTAGTGTCATCCGCAAATTTGGAGATATTACATTTAATTCCTTCGTCCAAATCATTAATATATAATGTAAACAGCTGGGGTCCCAGCACCGAACCCTGCGGTACCCCGCTGGTCACTGCCTGCCATTCTGAAAAGTACCCATTTACTCCTACTCTTTGTTTCCTGTGTGCCAACCAGTTCTCAATCCACGTCAACACATTACCCCCAATCCCATGTGCTTTAACTTTGCTCACCAATCTCTTGTGTGGGACCTTGTCGAAGGCCTTCTGAAAGTCCAAATACACCACATCTACTGGTTCCCCCCCTGTCCACCCTATTGGAAACATCCTCAAAAAATTCCAGAAGATTTGTCAAGCATGATTTCCCTTTCACAAATCCATGCTGACTTGGACCTATCATGTCGCCACTTTCCAAATGGTCTGTTATGACATCTTTAATAATTGCTTCCATCATTTTACCCACGACCGATGTCAGGCTGACCGGTCTATAATTCCCTGCTTTCTCCCTCCCTCCTTTTTTAAAAAGAGGGGTTACATTGGCCACCCTCCACTCCATCGGAACTGATCCAGAGTCTAAGGAATGTTGGAAAATGATCGTCAATGCATCCACTATTTCCAAGGCCACCTCCTTAAGTACTCTGGGATGCAGACCATCAGGTCCCGGGGATTTTTCAGCCTTCAGTCCCATCAATTTCCCCAATACCTTTTCCCGACTAATAATGATTTCCCTCAGCTCCTCCCTCTTACCAGATCCTCTGACCCCTTTTATTTCCGGCAGGTTGTGTGTGTCCTCCACAGTAAACATCGAACCAAAGTACTTGTTCAATTGATCGGCCATTTCCTTGTTCCCCATTACGACTTCCCCTGTTTCCGACTGCAGGGGACCTACGTTTGTTTTTACTAACCTCTTTCTTTTTATATATTTATAGAAGCTTTTGCAGTCCATTTTAATGTTCTCTGCAAGCTTCCTTTCATATTTTATTTTCCCTGCCCTAATCAAACCCTTCGTCCTCCTCTGCTGAGTTTTGAAGTTCTCCCAGTCCCCGGGTTTGCTGCTACTTCTGGCCAATTTGTATGCAACTTCCTTGGTTTTAATACTATCCATGATTTCCCTTGTTAGCCATGGTTGAGCCACCTTCCCTTTTTTATTTTTACGCCAGACCGGGATGTACAATTGTTGTAGTTCATCCATGCGATCTCTAAATGTCTGCCATTGCCCTTCCACTGATAGCCCCTTAAATATCGCTTGCCAATTTAACCTCGCCAATTCACGCCTCATACCCTCAAAGTTGCCCTTATTTAAGTTCTGGACCATGGTCTCTGACTTAACTGTTTCCTTCTCCATCCTAATGTAGAACTCCACCATACTATGGTCACTCTTCCCCAGGGGGCCTCGTACCACAAGATTGCTGATTAGTCCTTCCTCATTACACAACACCCAGCCCAGGATGGCCTCCCCTCGAGTTGGTTCCTCAACATACTGGTTTAGGAAACCATCCCTTAAACACTCCAGGAAATCCTCCTCCACCGTATTGCTTCCAGTTTGAGTAGCCCAATCTATATGCATATTAAAGTCACCCATGATAACTGCCGTGCCTTTTTTGCACGCACCTCTGATTTCCTGTTTCATACCCTCCCCCACCTCACTACTACTGTTTGGAGGTCTGCACACAACCCCCACTAACGTTTTCTGCCCTTTGGTGTTCTGCAGCTCAACCCATATTGATTCCACATCCTCCAAGCTGATGTCCTTCCTAGCTATTGCATTAATCTCCTCTTTAACCAGCAATGCTACCCCACCCCCTTTTCCTTTTATTTTATCCTTTCTGAATGTTGAATACCCCTGGATGTTCAGTTCCCAGCCTTGATTGTTCTGGAGCCACGTCTCTGTAATCCCAATCACATCGTATCCGTTAACATCTATTTGCACAGTCAATTCATCCACCTTATTACTATGTTTTCTATGTCTCTCACATTCTGTATCACTCTCTATCTCTCTCATTCTGTATCACTCTCTGTCTCTCACATTCTGTATCACTCTCTGTCTCTCACATTCTGTATCACTCTCTATCTCTCATTCTGTATCACTCTGTCTCTCATTCTGTATCACTCTCTATCTCTCTCATTCTGTATCACTCTGTCTCTCATTCTGTATCACTCTCTCTCTTCTGTATCACTCTCTGTCTCTCTCATTCTGTATCACTCTGTCTCTCCCATTCTGTATCACTCTCTGTCTCTCTCATTCTGTATCACTCTCTGTCTCTCATTCTGTATCACTCTCTGTCTCTCACATTCTGTATCACTCTCTATCTCTCCCATTCTGTATCACTCTCTGTCTCTCACATTCTGTATCACTCTCTGTCTCTCTCATTCTGTATCACTCTCTGTCTCTCATTCTGTATCACACTCTGTCTCTCACATTCTGTATCACTCTCTGTCTCTCTCATTCTGTATCACTCTCTGTCTCTCTCATTCTGTATCACTCTCTGTCTCTCACATTCTGTATCACTCTCTATCTCTCCCATTCTGTATCACTCTCTGTCTCTCACATTCTGTATCACTCTCTGTCTCTCTCATTCTGTATCACTCTCTGTCTCTCTCATTCTGTATCACTCTCTGTCTCTCTCATTCTGTATCACTCTCATTCTGTATCACTCTCTGTCTCTCTCATTCTGTATCACACTCTGTCTCTCACATTCTGTATCACTCTCTGTCTCTCTCATTCTGTATCACTCTCTGTCTCTCTCATTCTGTATCACTCTCTGTCTCTCTCATTCTGTATCACTCTCTGTCTCTCACATTCTGTATCACTCTCTGTCTCTCACATTCTGTATCACTCTCTGTCTCTCTCATTCTGTATCACTCTCTGTCTCTCTCATTCTGTATCACTCTCTGTCTCTCTCATTCTGTATCACTCTCTGTCTCTCTCATTCTGTATCACTCTCTGTCTCTCTCATTCTGTATCACTCTCTGTCTCTCACATTCTGTATCACTCTCTGTCTCTCTCATTCTGTATCACTCTCTGTCTCTCACATTCTGTATCACTCTCTGTCTCTCTCATTCTGTATCACTCTCTGTCTCTCTCATTCTGTATCACTCTCTGTCTCTCACATTCTGTATCACTCTCTGTCTCTCTCATTCTGTATCACTCTCTGTCTCTCATTCTGTATCACTCTCTGTCTCTCACATTCTGTATCACTCTCTGTCTCTCTCACATTCTGTATCACTCTCTGTCTCTCACATTCTGTATCACTCTCTGTCTCTCACATTCTGTATCACTCTGTCTCTCTCATTCTGTATCACTCTCTGTCTCTCACATTCTGTATCACTCTCTGTCTCTCTCATTCTGTATCACTCTCTGTCTCTCCCATTCTGTATCACTCTCTGTCTCTCTCATTCTGTATCACTCTCTGTCTCTCACATTCTGTATCACTCTCTGTCTCTCACATTCTGTATCACTCTCTGTCTCTCTCATTCTGTATCACTCTGTCTCTCCCATTCTGTATCACTCTCTGTCTCTCTCATTCTGTATCACTCTCTGTCTCTCTCATTCTGTATCACTCTCTGTCTCTCTCATTCTGTATCACTCTCTGTCTCTCTCATTCTGTATCACTCTCTGTCTCTCATTCTGTATCACTCTCTGTCTCTCACATTCTGTATCACTCTCTGTCTCTCACATTCTGTATCACTCTCTGTCTCTCTCATTCTGTATCACTCTCTGTCTCTCACATTCTGTATCACTCTCTGTCTCTCCATTCTGTATCACTCTCTGTCTCTCACATTCTGTATCACTCTCTGTCTCTCTCATTCTGTATCACTCTCTGTCTCCCATTCTGTATCACTCTCTGTCTCTCTCATTCTGTATCACTCTCTGTCTCTCTCATTCTGTATCACTCTCTGTCTCTCTCATTCTGTATCACTCTCTGTCTCTCACATTCTGTATCACTCTCTGTCTCTCTCATTCTGTATCACTCTCTGTCTCTCACATTCTGTATCACTCTCTGTCTCTCTCATTCTGTATCACTCTGTCTCTCCCATTCTGTATCACTCTCTGTCTCTCATTCTGTATCACTCTCTGTCTCTCACATTCTGTATCACTCTCTGTCTCTCTCATTCTGTATCACTCTCTGTCTCTCTCATTTCTGTATCACTCTCTGTCTCTCTCATTCTGTACCACTCTCTGTCTCTCACATTCTGTATCACTCTCTGTCTCTCTCATTCTGTATCACTCTCTGTCTCTCTCATTCTGTATCACTCTCTGTCTCTCTCATTCTGTATCACTCTCTGTCTCTCTCATTCTGTATCACTCTCTGTCTCTCATTCTGTATCACTCTCTGTCTCTCACATTCTGTATCACTCTCTGTCTCTCTCATTCTGTATCACTCTCTGTCTCTCTCATTCTGTATCACTCTCTGTCTCTCTCATTCTGTATCACTCTCTGTCTCTCTCATTCTGTATCACTCTCTGTCTCTCTCATTCTGTATCACTCTCTGTCCTGTCTCTCATTCTGTATCACTCTCTGTCTCTCTCATTCTGTATCACTCTCTGTCTCTCACATTCTGTATCACTCTCTGTCTCTCTCATTCTGTATCACTCTCTGTCTCATTCTGTATCACTCTGTCTCTCTCATTCTGTATCACTCTCTGTCTCTCTCATTCTGTATCACTCTCTGTCTCTCTCATTCTGTATCACTCTCTGTCTCTCACATTCTGTATCACTCTCTGTCTCTCTCATTCTGTATCACTCTCTGTCTCTCTCATTCTGTATCACTCTCTGTCTCTCCCATTCTGTATCACTCTCTGTCTCTCTCATTCTGTATCACTCTGTCTCTCTCATTCTGTATCACTCTGTCTCTCTCATTCTGTATCACTCTGTCTCTCTCATTCTGTATCACTCTGTCTCTCACATTCTGTATCACTCTCTGTCTCTCTCATTCTGTATCACTCTGTCTCTCCCATTCTGTATCTCTCTCTGTCTCTCTCATTCTGTATTACTCTCTGTCTCCCATTCTGTATCACTCTCTATCTCTCTCATTCTGTATCACTCTCTGTCTTTCTCATTCTGTATCACTCTCTGTCTCTCACATTCTGTATCACTCTCTGTCTCTCACATTCTGTATCACTCTCTGTCTCTCACATTCTGTATCACTCTCTGTCTCTCTCATTCTGTATCACTCTCTGTCTCTCCCATTCTGTATCACTCTCTGTCTCTCCCATTCTGTATCACTCTCTGTCTCTCACATTCTGTATCACTCTCTGTCTCTCTCATTCTGTATCACTCTCTGTCTCTCACATTCTGTATCTCTCTCTGTCTCTCTCATTCTGTATCACTCTCTGTCTCTCTCATTCTGTATCACTCTCTGTCTCTCACATTCTATATCACTCTCTGTCTCTCACATTCTGTATCACTCTCTGTCTCTCTCATTCTGTATCACTCTCTGTCTCTCCCATTCTGTATCACTCTCTGTCTCTCTCATTCTGTATCACTCTCTGTCTCTCTCATTCTGTATCACTCTCTGTCTCTCTCATTCTGTATCACTCTCTGTCTCTCTCATTCTGTATCACTCTCTGTCTCTCACATTCTGTATCACTCTCTGTCTCTCACATTCTGTATCACTCTCTGTCTCTCTCCCTTTCTGTACCACTCTCTGTCTCTCTCCCTTTCTGTACCACTCTCTGTCTCTCTCATTCTGTATCACTCTCTGTCTCTCTCATTCTGTATCACTCTCTGTCTCTCTCATTCTGTATCACTCTCTGTCTCTCACATTCTGTATCACTCTCTGTCTCTCACATTCTGTATCACTCTCTGTCTCTCTCCCTTTCTGTACCACTCTCTGTCTCTCTCATTCTGTATCACTCTGTCTCTCCCATTCTGTATCACTCTCTGTCTCTCACATTCTGTATCACTCTCTGTCTCTCTCATTCTGTATCACTCTGTCTCCCATTCTGTATCACTCTCTGTCTCTCTCATTCTGTATCACTCTGTCTCTCATTCTGTATCACTCTCTGTCTCTCACATTCTGTATCACTCTCTGTCTCTCACATTCTGTATCACTCTCTGTCTCTCATTCTGTATCACTCTCTGACTCTCCCATTCTGTATCACTCTCTGTCTCTCTCATTCTGTATCACTCACTCTCTCTCCCTTTCTGTACCATGTCTCTCTCATTCTGTATCACTCTGTCTCTCCCATTCTGTATCCCTCTCTGTCTCTCATTCTGTATCTGTCTCTGTCTCTCTCTCATTCTGTATCACTCTCTGTCTCTCTCATTCTGTGTCACTCTCTGTCTCTCACATTCTGTATCACTCTCTGTCTCTCACATTCTGTATCACTCTGTCTCTCTCATTCTGTATCACTCTCTGTCTCTCTCATTCTGTATCACTCTCTGTCTCTCTCATTCTGTATCACTCTCTGTCTCTCACATTCTGTATCACTCTCTATCTCTCACATTCTGTATCACTCTGTCTCCCATTCTGTATCACTCTCTGTCTCTCACATTCTGTATCACTCTCTGTCTCTCTCATTCTGTATCACTCTCTGTCTCTCTCATTCTGTATCACTCTCTGTCTCTCACATTCTGTATCACTCTCTGTCTCTCTCATTCTGTATCACTCTCTGTCTCTCTCATTCTGTATCACTCTCTGTCTCTCACATTCTGTATCACTCTCTGTCTCTCTCATTCTGTATCACTCTGTCTCTCTCATTCTGTATCACTCTCTATCTCTCACATTCTGTATCACTCTGTCTCCCATTCTGTATCACTCTCTGTCTCTCACATTCTGTATCACTCTCTGTCTCTCTCATTCTGTATCACTCTCTGTCTCTCTCATTCTGTATCACTCTGTCTCACATTCTGTATCACTCTCTGTCTCTCTCATTCTGTATCACTCTCTGTCTCTCTCATTCTGTATCACTCTCTGTCTCTCTCATTCTGTATCACTCTCTGTCTCTCTCATTCTGTATCACTCTCTGTCTCTCACATTCTGTATCACTCTCTGTCTCTCTCATTCCGTATCACTCTGTCCCTCCCATTCTGTATCACTCTCTGTCTCTCTCATTCTGTATCACTCTCTGTCTCTCTCATTCTGTATCACTCTCTGTCTCTCATTCTGTATCACTCTCTGTCTCTCACATTCTGTATCACTCTCTGTCTCTCTCATTCCGTATCACTCTGTCCCTCCCATTCTGTATCACTCTCTGTCTCTCTCATTCTGTATCACTCTCTGTCTCTCTCATTCTGTATCACTCTCTGTCTCTCTCATTCTGTATCACTCTCTGTCTCTCTCATTCTGTATCACTCTCTGTCTCTCTCATTCTGTATCACTCTCTGTCTCTCTCATTCTGTACCACTCTCTGTCTCTCTCATTCTGTATCACTCTCTGTCTCTCATTCTGTATCACTCTCTGTCTCTCTCATTCTGTATCACTCTCTGTCTCTCTCATTCTGTATCACTCTCTGTCTCTCTCATTCTGTATCACTCTCTGTCTCTCATTCTGTATCACTCTCTGTCTCTCACATTCTGTATCACTCTGTCTCTCCCATTCTGTATCACTTTCTGTCTCTCTCATTCTGTATCACTCTCTGTCTCTCATTCTGTATCACTCTCTGTCTCTCTCATTCTGTATCACTCTCTGTCTCTCTCATTCTGTATCACTCTCTGTCTCTCTCATTCTGTATCACTCTCTGTCTCTCTCATTCTGTATCACTCTCTGTCTCTCACATTCTGTATCACTCTCTGTCTCTCTCATTCTGTATCACTCTCTGTCTCTCATTCTGTATCACTCTCTGTCTCTCTCATTCTGTATCAGTCTCTGTCTCTCATAATCTGTATCACTCTCTGTCTCTCCCATTCTGTATCACTCTGTCTCTCTCATTCTGTATCACTCTCTGTCTCTCTCATTCTGTATCACTGTCTCTCCCATTCTGTATCACTCTGTCTCTCTCATTCTGTATCACTCTCTGTCTCTCTCATTCTGTATCACTCTCTGCCTCTCTCATTCTGTATCACTCTCTGTCTCTCCCATTCTGTATCACTCTGTCTCTCACATTCTGCATCACTCTCTGTCTCTCACATTCTGCATCACTCTCTGTCTCTCACATTCTGTATCACACTGTCTCTCATTCTGTATCACTCTCTGTCTCTCTTATTCTGTATCACTCTCTGTCTCACATTCTGTATCACTTTCTGTCTCAATTCTGTATCACTCTCTGTGTCTCACATTCTGTATCGCTCTCTGTCTCTCACATTCTGTATCACTCTCTGTCTCTCACATTTTGTATCATTCTCTGTCTCTCACATTCTGTATCACTCTCTGTCTCTCCCATTCTGTATCACTCTCTGTCTCTCCCATTCTGTATCACTCTCTGTCTCTCACATTCTGTATCACTCTCTGTCTCTCACATTCTGTATCACTCTCTGTCTCTCCCATTCTGTATCACTCTCATAGAAAACATAGAAAATAGGTGCAGGAGTAGACCAGACGGTCCTTCGAGCCTGCACCGCCATTCAATGCGTTCATGGCTGAACATGCTACCTCAGTACCCCATTCCTGCTTTCTCGCCATACCCCTTGATCCCCCTAGTTGTGAGTGTTATATCTAACTCCCTTTTGAATATATTTAGCGAACTGGCCTCAACAACCTTCTGTGGAAGAGAATTCCATAGATTCACCACTCTCTGGGTGAAGAAGTTCCTCCTCAGCTCAGTCTTAAATGGCTTCCCCTTAATCCTTAGACTGTGACCCCTGGTTCTAGTTTTCCCTAACATTGGGAACATTCTGCCCGCATCTAATTTGTCTAAACCAGTCAGGATTTTAAATGTCTCTATAAGATCCCCCCTCATTCTTCTGAACTCCAGAGGATACAAGTTCAGTTGACCCAATCTTTCTTGATATGTCAGTCCGGCCATCCCAGGAATCAATCTAGTGAACCTTCGCTGCACTCCCTCAATAGCAAGAATGTCCTTCCTTAAGTTAGGAGACCAAAACTGCGCACAATACTCCAGGTGTGGCCTCACCAAGGCCCTGTACAACTGCAGCATCACCTCCCTACTCCTGTACTCAAATCCCCTTACTATGAAGGCCATCATTCCGTTTGCTTTCTTGACTGTCTGCTGCACTTGCATTCCCACCTTCAGTGACTGATGTACCATGACGCCCAGGTCTCGTTGCACCTCCCCTTTCCCTAATCTGCCACCATTCAGGTAATAGTCCGCCTCTCTATTTTTACCACCAAAGTGGATAACCTCACATTTATCCACATTGTACTTCATCTGCCATACATTTGCCCATTCACCCAACCTGTCCAAGTCACTCTGTAGCCTCCTAGCATCCTCCTCATTGTTCACACTGCCTCCCAATTTAGTGTCATCCGCAAATTTGGAGATATTACATTTAATCCCTTCGTCCAAATCATTAATATATAATGTAAACAGCTGGGGTCCCAGCACTGAACCCTGCGGTACCCCGCTGGTCACTGCCTGCCATTCTGAAAAGTACCCATTTACTCCTACTCTTTGTTTCCTGTGTGCCAACCAGTTCTCAATCCACGTCAACACATTACCCCCAATCCCATGTGCTTTAACTTTGCTCACCAATCTCTTGTGTGGGACCTTGTCGAAGGCCTTCTGAAAGTCCAAATACACCACATCTACTGGTTCCCCCCTGTCCACCCTATTGGAAACATCCTCAAAAAATTCCAGAAGATTTGTCAAGCATGATTTCCCTTTCACAAATCCATGCTGACTTGGACCTATCATGTCGCCACTTTCCAAATGGTCTGTTATGACATCTTTAATAATTGCTTCCATCATTTTACCCACGACCGATGTCAGGCTGACCGGTCTATAATTCCCTGCTTTCTCCCTCCCTCCTTTTTTAAAAAGAGGGGTTACATTGGCCACCCTCCACTCCATCGGAACTGATCCAGAGTCTAAGGAATGTTGGAAAATGATCGTCAATGCATCCACTATTTCCAAGGCCACCTCCTTAAGTACTCTGGGATGCAGACCATCAGGCCCCGGGGATTTTTCAGCCTTCAGTCCCATCAATTTCCCCAATACCTTTTCCCGACTAATAATGATTTCCCTCAGCTCCTCCCTCTTACCAGATCCTCTGACCCCTTTTATTTCCGGCAGGTTGTGTGTGTCCTCCACAGTAAACACCGAACCAAAGTACTTGTTCAATTGATCTGCCATTTCCTTGTTCCCCATTACGACTTCCCCTGTTTCCGACTGCAGGGGACCTACGTTTGTTTTTACTAACCTCTTTCTTTTTACATATTTATAGAAGCTTTTGCAGTCCATTTTAATGTTCTCTGCAAGCTTCCTTTCATATTTTATTTTCCCTGCCCTAATCAAACCCTTCGTCCTCCTCTGCTGAGTTTTGAAGTTCTCCCAGTCCCCGGGTTTGCTGCTACTTCTGGCCAATTTGTATGCAATTTCCTTGGTTTTAATACTATCCCTGATTTCCCTTGTTAGCCATGGTTGAGCCACCTTCCCTTTTTTATTTTTACGCCAGACCGGGATGTACAATTGTTGTAGTTCATCCATGCGATCTCTAAATGTCTGCCATTGCCCTTCCACTGATAGCCCCTTAAATATCGCTTGCCAATTTAACCTCGCCAATTCACGCCTCATACCCTCAAAGTTGCCCTTATTTAAGTTCTGGACCATGGTCTCTGACTTAACTGTTTCCTTCTCCATCCTAATGTAGAACTCCACCATACTATGGTCACTCTTCCCCAGGGGGCCTCGTACCACAAGATTGCTGATTAGTCCTTCCTCATTACACAACACCCAGCCCAGGATGGCCTCCCCTCGAGTTGGTTCCTCAACATACTGGTTTAGGAAACCATCCCTTAAACACTCCAGGAAATCCTCCTCCACCGTATTGCTTCCAGTTTGAGTAGCCCAATCTATATGCATATTAAAGTCACCCATGATAACTGCCGTGCCTTTTTTGCACGCACCTCTGATTTCCTGTTTCATACCCTCCCCCACCTCACTACTACTGTTTGGAGGTCTGCACACAACCCCCACTAACGTTTTCTGCCCTTTGGTGTTCTGCAGCTCAACCCATATTGATTCCACATCCTCCAAGCTGATGTCCTTCCTAGCTATTGCATTAATCTCCTCTTTAACCAGCAATGCTACCCCACCCCCTTTTCCTTTTATTTTATCCTTTCTGAATGTTGAATACCCCTGGATGTTCAGTTCCCAGCCTTGATTGTTCTGGAGCCACGTCTCTGTAATCCCAATCACATCGTATCCGTTAACATCTATTTGCACAGTCAATTCATCCACCTTATTACTATGTTTTCTATGTCTCTCACATTCTGTATCACTCTCTATCTCTCTCATTCTGTATCACTCTCTGTCTCTCCCATTCTGTATCACTCTCTGTCTCTCACATTCTGTATCACTCTCTGTCTCTCCCATTCTGTATCACTCTCTGTCTCCCATTCTGTATCACTCTCTGTCTCTCTCATTCTGTATCACTCTGTCTCTCTCATTCTGTATCACTCTCTGTCTCTCTCATTCTGTATCACTCTCTGTCTCTCTCATTCTGTATCACTCTGTCTCTCTCATTCTGTATCACTCTCTGTCTCTCTCATTCTGTATCACTCTCTGTCTCTCACATTCTGTATCACTCTCTGTCTCTCTCATTCTGTATCACTCTCTGTCTCTCTCATTCTGTATCACTCTCTGTCTCTCACATTCTGTATCACTCTCTGTCTCTCCCATTCTGTATCACTCTGTCTCTCTCATTCTGTATCACTCTCTGTCTCTCCCATTCTGTATCACTCTCTGTCTCTCTCATTCTGTATCACTCTCTGTCTCTCACATTCTGTATCACTCTCTGTCTCTCTCATTCTGTATCACTCTCTGTCTCTCTCATTCTGTATCACTCTCTGTCTCTCCCATTCTGTATCACTCTCTGTTTCTCCCATTCTGTATCACT
>JASTWF010001499.1:0-15000 GCA_030390025.1 Squalus acanthias | reverse complement strand
GAGACTGTGACCCCTGGATCTAGACTCTCCAGCCAGGGGAAACAATCTCTCAGCATCTACCCTGTCAATCCCCTTCAGAATCTTGTATGTTTCAATGAGATCACCTCTCATTCTTCTAAACTCCAGAGAGTATAGGCCCATTCTACACAATCTCTCATCATTGGAATCAACCTAGTGAACCCTGTACAATTGTAGCAAGACTTCCTTACTCTTATACTCCAACCCCCTTGCTATAAAGGCCAACATGTCATTTGCCTTCCTTATTGCTTGCTGTACCTGCATGCTAGCTTTCTGTGTTTCTTGCACAAGGACACCCAAATCTCTCTGAACACCAACATTTGAAAGTTTCTCACCATTTAAAAAATAATTGTTTTTCTATTCTTCCTACCAAAGTGAATATCCTCACATTTCCCTACATTATACTCCATCTGCCACCTTACTGCCAACTCACTTAGTCTATCTATATCCCTTTGCAGACTCTTTGTGTTCTCCTCACAGCTTACTGTCCCACCTAGCTTTGTATCGTCAGCAAACTTGGATACATTACACTCGGTCCCTTCATCTAGGTCATTAATATAGATTGTAAATAACAGGTCACCAAAAGAACCGTCAGCTTGTTGCTCCCAAAATGGCTGCTTCTGTATCTAAAATGGTGGTTGGCTTCATGATCATCCCAAAATGTCTTCAGATACTTGTCCTACACCAAGCATGTCAGCCTAGATTATGGGGCTCAGGAGTCCGGAGTGGGACTCGAGCCCACGAACTTCTGACTCGGGGGCAAGCGTCATGCCCACTGAGCCATTGTCGTCCGGAGACTTGAGCACAAAAATCTAGGCTGACACTCCAGTGCAGTGCTGAGGGAGTGCTGCACTGTCAGAGGTGCCATCTTTCGGATGAGACGTTAAAATCTCAGGTGGACGTAAGAGATCCCATGGCACTATTTCGAAGAGGAGCAGGGGAGTTCTCCTCGGTGTCCTGGTAAATATTTAAGCCTCAACTAACATCCCCAAACAGATTATCTGGTCATGATCACGTTGCTGTTTGTGGGAGCTTGCTGTGCGCAAATTGGCTGCCGCGTTTCCTACATTACAACAGCGACTACACTTCAGAAGTACTTCATTGGGTGTAAAGTGCTTTGGGATGTCCTGAGATCGTGAAAGGAGCTATATAAATGCAAGTCTTTCTTACTAGCTTATGCACGGTCCTTGCATAAACCTTTTTATCGAACCTTGGTTAGACTACATTTAGAGCACTGTGCACAGTTCTGATCTCCATATCACCCTGGGAGTACTGTGCACAGTTTTGGTCTCCATATCACACTTGGAGCACTGTGTACAGTCTGGTCTCCATATCACACTTGGAGCACTGTGTACAGTTCTGGTCTCCATATCACACTTGGAGCACTGTGTACAGTTCTGGTCTCCATATCACACTTGGAGCACTGTGCACAGTTCTGGTCTCCATATCACACTTGGAGCACTGTGCACAGTTCTGGTCTCCATATCACACTTGGAGCACTGTGCACAGTTCTGGTCTCCATATCACACTTGGAGCACTGTGTACAGTTCTGGTCTCCATATCACACTTGGAGCACTCTGTACAGTTCTGGTCGCCATATCACACTTGGAGCACTGTGCACAGTTCTGGTCTCCATATCACACTTGGAGCACTGTGCACAGTTCTGGTCGCCATATCTCACTTGGAGCACTGTGCACAGTTCTGATCTCCATATCACACTTGGAGCACTGTGCACAGTTCTGGTCACCATATCACACTTGGAGCACTGTGCACAGTTCTGATCTCCAGATCACACTGGGAGCACTGTGTACAGTTCTGGTCTCCATATCACACTTGGAGCACTGTGCACAGTTCTGATCTCCATATCACACTGGGAGCACTGTGCACAGTTCTGATCTCCATATCACACTGGGAGCACTGTGTACAGTTCTGTTCTCCATATCACACTGGGAGCACTGTGCACAGTTCTGATCTCCATATCACACTTGGAGCACTGTGCACAGTTCTGTTCTCCATATCACACTTGGAGCACTGTACACAGTTCTGATCTCCATATCACACTTGGAGCACTGAGTACAGTTCTGGTCTCCATATCACACTTGGAGCACTGTGCACAGTTCTGGTCACCATATCACACTTGGAGCACTGTGCACAGTTCTGATCTCCAGATCACACTGGGAGCACTGTGTACAGTTCTGGTCTCCATATCACACTTGGAGCACTGTGCACAGTTCTGATCTCCATATCACACTGGGAGCACTGTGCACAGTTCTGATCTCCATATCACACTGGGAGCACTGTGTACAGTTCTGTTCTCCATATCACACTGGGAGCACTGTGCACAGTTCTGATCTCCATATCACACTTGGAGCACTGTGCACAGTTCTGTTCTCCATATCACACTTGGAGCACTGTACACAGTTCTGATCTCCATATCACACTTGGAGCACTGAGTACAGTTCTGGTCTCCATTTTACAAAAAGGACAAAGAGGCATTGGAGAAGGTGCAAAAGAGATTCACACGGATGATACCGGAACTGAGAAGTTATAACTATCAGGAAAGACTGAACAGGCTGGATCTCTTTTCTCTAGATAAGAGAAGACTGAGGGGTGACCTGACAGAGGTCTTTAAGATAATGAAATGGTTCGATAGGGTAGATGTAGAAAAGATCTTTCCACTTGTGAGGGAGACCAGAACTCGAGGGGGCCGTCAATATAAGATAATCACCAATAAATCCAATGTTGAATTCAGGGGAAACTTCATTACTCAGAGAGTGGTGAGAATGTGGAACTCGCTACCTCA
This sequence comes from Squalus acanthias, assembly GCA_030390025.1. Taxonomy (NCBI): domain Eukaryota; kingdom Metazoa; phylum Chordata; class Chondrichthyes; order Squaliformes; family Squalidae; genus Squalus; species Squalus acanthias. Next base: position 12,179 of record JASTWF010001499.1, on the reverse strand, counting down.
TAGAGGCATTCAAGGGGAAGCTGGATAATCACGTGAGGGAGAAAGGAATAGAAGGAGATGTTGATGGGGTGAGATGGAGAGGAGGCTGGCGTGGAGGCTGTTGGGCCGAATGGCCTGTTTCTGTGCTGTAAAATTCCATGTCATTCGATGTACGTCAAATAAAAGGTGGCCTCCCGCCCTTGATGTCCCGCAGCACTTGCTGGAACTGGACTGCGCGACGGAGTCGGAATGGCGGTACTACTCCTGCGCACTGTGCGACTTCGACACCCCGGTCAAGCTCAGCCTGGTGCAGCACACCCGGACACCGGCCCACCAGAACGCCCGGACCCAGTGGAAGCTCCAGCAGCTGCAGAACGGCCTGTCCAACGGCGAGGAGACCGAACTTAGCAACATCGTCCTTGTGGAGGACACGCAGGAGAAAGGCGATGGTGAGTAACACTGGCCCTGTGTGTATATATGTGGTGTTTACATGTACTGACTCTGCTGCCCGTATCCTAACTTGCACCAAGTCCCGTTCGTCCATCACCCCCCCCCCCCACCCCTTCCTCTGTCCTCGCTGACCTACATTGGCTCCCGGTCCGGCAGCACCTGGATTTTAGAATTCTCATCCTTGTTTTCAGATCCCTCCATGGTTCTCACCCCCCTTCCCTATCTCTGTAACCTCCGCCAGCCCTGCAACCCTCCGAGATCTCTGCGCTCCTTCAACTCCGGCCTCTTGAGCATCCCCAATTTCCATCGCTGCACCATTGTTTGCAGACGACACAAAGCTGGGTGGGCGTGTGTGCTGTGAGGAGGATGCAGAGAAACTCCAGTATGATTTGGACAGGCTGGGTGATTGGGCAGATGCGTGGCAGATGCAGCATAATGTGGATAAATGCGAGGTTATCCACTTTGGTGGCAAAAACAGGAAGGCAGATTATTATCTGAACGGCAATAGATTGGGAAATGGGGAAGTGCAACGAGACCTGGGTGTCCTTGTGCACCAGTCGCTGAAGGTAAGCATGTAGGTGCAGCAGGCGGTGAAGAAGGCAAATGGTATGTTGGCCTTCATAGCGAGAGGATTCGAGTACAGGAGCAAGGATGTCTTGCTGCAGTTGTACAGGGCCTTGGTGAGACCACACCTTGAGTATTGTGTGCAGTTTTGGTCGCCTTATCTGAGGAAGGATGTTCTTGCCATGGAGGGAGTGCAGCGAAGATTTACCAGACTGATACCTGGGTTGGCAGGAATGACGTATGAGGAGAGATTGGGTCGATTGGGCTTATATTCGCTGGAGTTTAGAAGAATGAGAGGGGATCTCATTGAAACTTATAAAATTCTAACAGGACTAGACAGACTAGATGCAGTAAGGATGTTCCCGATGGTCGGAGAGTCCAGAACCAGAGGTCACAGTCTAAGGATAAGGGGTAAGCCATTTAGGACTGAGATGAGGAGGAATTTCTTCACCCAGAGAGTGGTGAACCTGTGGAATTCTCTACCACAGAAGGCAGTTGAGGCCAATTCATTAAATATATTCAAGAAGGAGTTAGATATATTTCTTAAGGCTAAGGGGATCAAGGGATATGGGGAGAAAGCAGGGACAGGGTACTGAATTTGGATGATCAGCCATGATCTCATTAAATGGCGGAGCAGGCTCGAGGGGACGAGTGGCCTACTCCTGCTCCTATCTTCTATGTTTGGCGGCCGTGCCTTCAGCTGCCTGGGCCCTAAGCTCTGGAATTCCCTCCTTATAAACCTCTCCGCCTCTCTCTCCTCCGTTAAGTCGCTCCTTAAAACCTACCGAGCTTTTGGTGAACTGTCCTAATATCTCTTGAAACAACAAGAACTTTAAATAGCACTCTTAACGTCCCCAAGCCGCTTCAGAGGAGCGTTACCACACAAAATTTGACACCGAACCACATAATGAGATATTAGGACAGGTGACCAAAAGCTTGGTCAAAGAGGTAGGTTATAAGGAATGTCTTAAAAGAAGAGAGAGATCATAGAGCCATAGGGCACAGAAGGAGGCCATTCGGCCTATCGAGTCCGTGCCGACTCTCTGTTGAGTAATCCAGTCAGTCCCACTCCCCCGCTCTATCCCCGTAGCCCTGCAAGTTTATTTCCCTCAAGTGCCTATCCAGTCTCCCCTTGAAAACATTGAGTGTCTCCGCTTCCACCACTTCCGTCGGCAGCGAGTTCCAGGTCATCACCACTCGCTGCGTAAAAAAGTTTTTCCTCACATCCCCCCTGTACCTCTTGCCCAAAACCTTAAATCTGTGTCCCCTAGTCCTTGTACCATCAACTAGTGGGAACAGCCTTTCCCCGCCTAGCCTATCCAAACCCGTCATAATCTTGTACACCTCTGTCAAATCACCCCTCAACCTCCTTTGCTCTAATGAAAACAAATCCAGCTTCTCCAACCTGTCCTTATAGCTAAGATCCCCCATCCCCGGAACCACTCTGGTAAATCTCCTCTGCACCCTCTCAAGGGCCTTCACATCCTTCCTAAAGTGTGGTGACCAGAACTGGACGCAGTACTCCAGTTGTGGCCTAACCAGCGCTTTATAAAGGTTCAGCATAACTTCTCTACTTTTGTACTCAATACCTCTATTTATGAAGCCCAATGTCCCATATGCTTTGTTAACCACTCTCTCAATATGTCCTGCCAACTTCAGGGACCTATGCACATTAACTCCCAGGTCCCTCTGACCCTGCACACTCTTTAAAACTGTGCCATTAAGTGTATATTGCCTCTCCCTGTTCCTTCTGCCAAAATGCATCAGGTAGAGAGATTTAGGGAGGGAATTCCGGAGCTTAGGGCCCAGGCAGCTGAAGGCACGGCCACCAGTGGTGGAACGATTGAAGTCGGGGGTGCGCAATAGACCAGAATTGGAGGAGCGCAGAGATCTCGGAGGGTTGTGAAGCTGGAGGAGGTTACAGAGATAGGTAGGGGGTGAGGCCACGGAGAGGTTTGAACACAAGGATGAGAATTTTAAATTTGAGGTGTTGCTAGACCGGGATCTTTGAAGACCAGCGAGCCTAGGAGTGATGGGTGAACAAGACTTGGTGCGAAGAACTTGCATTTATTTATTTTTTATTCAGTCCTGGGATGTGGGCGTCGCTGGCAAGGCCAGCATTTATTGCCCATAACCTAGTTGCCCTTGAGAAGGTGGTGGTGAGCTGCCTTCTTGAACCGCTGCAGTCCGTGTGGTGAAGGTTCTCCCACAGTGCTGTTAGGGAGGGAGTTCCAGGATTTTGACCCAGCAACGATGAAGGATCGGCGATATATTTCTAAGTCAGGATGGTGTGTGACTTGGAGGTGGTGGTGTTCCCATGCGCCTGCTGCCCTTGTCCTTCTAGGTGGAAGAGGTCGCGGGTTTGGGAGGTGCTGCCGAAGAAGCCTTGGCGAGTTGCTGCAGTGCATCTTGTAGATGGTACACACTGCAGCCACAGGTGCGCCGGTGGTGGAGGGAGTGGATGTATGAGGTGGTGGATGGGGTACCGAGCAAGCGGATTTCTTTGTCTTTGTATAGCGCCTTTCACAACCTCAGGATGTCCCAAAGCGCTTCACAGCCAAAGAAGCGGTCAGTCGGTGGAATGGTCTCCCTCCGGAGACAGTGAGTATTGATTCACTGAAATGCGAAATCAGATCAGATTCCTTTCAGAACTGAGCTTTGGGAGACGCTATGTGGGTAATCTGAGACCTGAGGTGTGGTAACTGCAGCAGGCTTGGGAGAAATAGGTGACTTGGGACCTTTTGTTATTTATTGGTTCATGGGATGTGGGCGTCGCTGGGAAGGCCAGCATTTATTGCCCATCCCTAATTGCCCTTGAGAAGGTGGTGGTGAGCCCCCTTATACAACTGAGTGGCTCGCTGGGCCATTTCAGAGGGCGGTTAAGAGTCAACCACATTGCTGTGGGTCTGGAGTCACTAATCGGCCAGACCGGGTAAGGGCGGCAGGTTTCCTTCCCTTAAGGACATTAGTGAACCAGATGGGTTTTTACGACAATCTGATAGTTTCATGGTCACCATTACTGATACTAGCTTTTTATTCCAGATTTATTGAATGAACTGAATTTAAATTCCCCAGCTGCCATGGTGGGATTTGAACTCACGTCTCTATCATTAGTCCAGGCCTACACTGGATTACTAGTCCAGTGACATCACCACTATGCTACCGTGCCCGATTCCAAAGCTCTCCACCACTGGGGTTTCCTCACCTAATGTCTGGCTCTGTTGCAGACGAATCGATAAGAGATTGATCGCTATGATTAGTCAACAACTCCATTATGGTTCTATCACGTGACTACCAGGATGGGAGAAGGCGAGCTAGACGGACCTTGGTCTTTATTCATTCATGAGAAGTCGCACAACACCAGGTTATAGTCCAACAGATTTATTTAAAATTACAAGCTTTCGGAGCTATCGATCGCCCCTTCTTCAGGTAAAGTTACTGTGAGTGAATCTACAAGAATTCACAGAACATAAACACAGAGAAAATGCAGAGATACAATCTTTCCTTACATCAAAGACACACTAAGAGCACAGCCAAGACAATGAGATGTGTCCCAGGGGGTCCAACGTGTCAAAACCTGCTGTCTGCATATCCTCTCCATTTGGGTTTGTTTTTTGTGTTTGTTTTTTTAAAAAACTGGAAAGACAGGCAACGATGTCGAGTCACGTTCTGTAGCGTGACATGAACCCGATATCCCGATTGAGGCCGTCCTCATGAGTGCGGAACTTGGCTATCAGTTTCTGCTCGATGATTTTGCGTTGTCGTGTATCTCGAAGGCCGCCTTGGAGAACGCTAACCCGCAGATCCGAGGCTGAATGCCCTTGACTGCTGAAGTGTTCCCCGACTGGGAGGCAACCATCCTGCCTGGCGATTGTTGCGCGGTGTCCGTTCATACGTTGTCTCAGTGTCTGCATGGTCTCGCCGATGTACCATGCTCTGGGGCATCCTTTCCTGCAACGCATCAGGTAGACAACGTTGGCTGAGTCACATGAGTATGTACCATGTACCTGGTGGGTAGTGTCCTCACGTGTGATGACGGTATCTGTGTTCATGATCTGGCATGTCTTGCAGAGGTTGCCGTGGCAGGGTTGTGTGGTGTCGTGGTCGCTGTTCTCCTGACAGCTGGGTAATTTGCTGCGAACGATGGTACTTCTGAGGTTAGGCGGGATATCGGGTTCATGTCGCGCTACAGAACGTGACTTGACATCGTTGCCTGTCTTTCCAGTTTTTAAAAAACAAACACAAAAAACAAACCCAAATGGAGAGGATATGCAGACAGCAGGTTTTGACACGTTGGACCCCCTGGGACACATCTCAGTGTCTTGGCTGTGCTCTTAGGGTGTCTTTGATGTAAGGAAAGATTGTATCTCTGCATTTTCTCTGTGTTTATGTTCTGTGAATTCTTGTAGATTCACTCACAGTAACTTTACCTGAAGAAGGGGCGATCGATAGCTCCGAAAGCTTGTAATTTTAAATAAATCTGTTGGACTATAACCTGGTGTTGTGCGACTTCTCATTTTTGTCCACCCCAGTCCAACGCCGGCATCTCCGCATCATTTATTCATTCAGTGATTCCTATGTTCCGAAGCACTTTTATACTGTAGTCACTGTTGTAATGTAGGGACAGTGTAGAGGAGACTTTACTCTGTATCTAACCCGTGCTGTACCTGCCCTGGGAGTGTTTGATGGGTCAGTGTAGAGGGAGCTTTACTCTGTATCTAACCTGTGCTGTACCTGCCCTGGGAGTGTTTGATGGGACAGTGCAGAGGGAGCTTTACTCTGTATCTAACCCGTGCTGTACCTGCCCTGGGTGTGTTTGATGGGACAGTGTAGAGGGAGCTTTACTCTGTATCTAACCTGTGCTGTACCTGCCCTGGGAGTGTTTGATGGGACAGTGCAGAGGGAGCTTTACTCTGTATCTCACTCATGCTGTACCTCCTCTGGGAGTGTTTGATGGGACAGTGTAGAGGGCGCTTTACTCTGTATCTAACCCGTGCTGTAGCTGCCCTGGGAGTGTTTGATGGGACAGTGTAGAGGGCGCTTTACTCTGTATCTAACCTGTGCTGTACCTGCCCTGGGAGTATTTGATGGGACAGTGTAGAGGGAGCTTTACTCTATATCTAACCCGTGCTGTACCTGCCCTGGGAGTGTTTGATGGGACAGTGTAGAGGGAGCTTTACTCTGTATCTAACCCGTGCTGCAGTTGCCCTGGGAGTGTTTGTTGGGACAGTGTAGAGGGAGCTTTACTCTGTATCTAACCCGCGCTGTAGTTGCCCTGGGAGTGTTTGTTGGGACAGTGTAGAGGGAGCTTTACTCTGTATCTAACCCGTGCTGTACCTGTCCTGGGAGTGTTTGATGGGACAGTGTAGAGGGAGCTTTACTCTGTATCTAACCCGTGCTGTACCTGCCCTGGGAGTGTTTGATGGGACAGTGTAGAGGGAGTTTTACTCTGTATCTAGCCCGTGCTGTACCTGCCCTGGGAGTGTTTGATGGGACAGTGTAGAGGAGACTTTACTCTGTATCTAACCCATGCTGTACCTGCCTTGGGAGTGTTTGATGGGACAGTGTAGAGGGAGCTTTACTCTGTATCTAACCTGTGCTGTACCTGCCCTGGGAGTGTTTGATGGGATAGTGTAGAGGGAGCATTACTCTGTATCTAACCTGTGCTGTACCTGCCCTGGGAGTGTTTGATGGGACAGTGTAGAGAGAGATTTACTCTGTATCTAACCCGTGTTGTACCTGCCCTGGGAGTGTTTGATGGGGCTGTGTAGAGGGAGATTTACTCTGTATCTAACCTGTGCTGTACCTGCCCTGGGAGTGTTTGATGGGGACAGTGTAGAGGGAGCTTTACTCTGTATCTAATCCGTGCTGTACCTGCCCTGGGAGTGTTTGATGGGACAGTGTAGAGGGAGATTTACTCTGTATCTAACCCGTGCTGTACCTGCCCTGGGAGTGTTTGATGGGACAGTGTAGAGGAGACTTTACTCTGTATCTAACCCGTGCTGTACCTGCCCTGGGAGTGTTTGATGGGACAGTGTAGAGGGAGCTTTACTCTGTATCTAACCCGTGCTGTACCTGCCCTGGGTATGTTTGATGGACAAAATTGAGAGGTCGCACAACACCAGGTTATAGTCCAACAGTTTTATTTGAAATCACAAGCTTTCGGAGCTATCGATTGCCCCTTCCTCAGGTGAAGTAAATTAGATACAGAATCGCCAAAGCATATATAGATAGAGAACAAAGCATGTGTACCTTACAATTGCAGACCACTAAATTAAATCATCCTGACTATCTGCCGAGGTGTGATAAAGTTAATCAAGTCAGCCAGGAAGGTACCACATCAAAGACATAGCAAGATACAACTGAGACAATGAGGTGTAGTCGCAGGGGTTCTAACGTGTCAAAAGCTGCCGTCTGTATGTAAAACGAAAAGCTTTAAAATTTTTACTTTTTTACTTTTTTACTGGGAATCACATCTGTGAACAAGCCAACGACGACTCGAGTCCGGATCACGTCATGTATCGTGACATAAACCCAAGATCCCGGTTGAGACCGTCTTCATGAGTGCGGAACTTGGCTACCAGTTTCTGCTCGATGATTTTGCGTTGTCGTGTGTTTCTGTGTGGGACAGTGCAGAGGGAGCTTTACTCTGTATCTAACCCGTGCTGTACCTGTCCTGGGAGTGTTTGATGGGACAGTGTAGAGGGAGCTTTACTCTGCATCTAACCCGTGCTGTACCTGCCCTGGGAGTGTTTGATGGCGGTGTTGGACTGGGGTGGACAAAATTGAGAGGTCGCACAACACCAGGTTATAGTCCAACAGTTTTATTTGAAATCACAAGCTTTCGGAGCTATCGATTTGCTCCTTCCTCAGGTGAAGTGTTTGATGGGACAGTGTAGAGGGAGCTTTACTCTGTATCTAACCCGTGCTGTACCTGCCCTGGCAGTGTTTGATGGGACAGTGTAGAGGGAGCTTTACTCTGTATCTAACCCGTGCTGTACCTGCCCTGGGTGTGTTTGATGGGACAGTGTAGAGGGAGCTTTACTCTGTATCTAACCCGTGCTGTACCTGCCCTGGGTGTGTTTGATGGGACAGTGTAGAGGGAGCTTTACTCTGTATCTAACCCGTGTTGTACCTGTCCTGGGAGTGTTTGATGAGACAGTGTAGAGGGAGCTTTACTCTGTATCTAACCCGTGCTGTATTGTCCTGGGAGTGTTTGATGGGACAGTGTAGAGGGAGCTTTACTCTGTATCTAACCCGTGCTGTATTGTCCTGGGAGTGTTTGATGGGACAGTGTAGAGGGAGCTTTACTCTGTATCTAACCCGTGCTGTACCTCCCCTGGGAGTGTTTGATGGGACAGTGTAGAGGGAGCTTTACTCTGTATCTAACCCGTGCTGTACCTGCCCTGGGAGTGTTTGATGGGACAGTGTAGAGGGAGGTTTACTCTGTATCTAACCCGTGCTGTACCTGCCCTGGGTGTGTTTGATGGGACAGTGTAGAGGGAGCTTTACTCTGTATCTAACCCGTGCTGTAGTTGATCCTGAGAGTGTTTGATGGGACAGTGTAGAGGGAGCTTTACTCTGTATCTAACCCGTGCTGTACCTGCCCTGGGAGTGTTTGATGGGACAGTGTAGAGGGAGCTTTACTCTGTATCTAACCCGTGCTGTACCTCCCTGGGAGTGTTTGATGGGACAGTGTAGAGGGAGCTTTACTCTGTATCTAACCCATGCTGTTCCTGCCCTGGGAGTGTTTGATGGGACAGTGTAGAGGGAGCTTTACTCTGTATCTAACCCATGCTGTACCTGCCCTGGGAGTGTTTGATGGGACAGTGTAGAGGGAGCGTTACTCTGTATCTAACCCGTGCTGTAGTTGATCCTGGGAGTGTTTGACGGGGACAGCGTCGAAATCCTCACTTTAGGGACCGTGATACAATCACTGACTGAAGAAAAACAGCAGCCTAGTGGAACGATTCCCTTTACCCCAGTCCTGAGAGATGTGCCGGGGATCTGTCTGAAACACATTTGCCCTCTGCCCCTTGACCTGCCCTGGAGGGTTCGAGCTGCACTGCGAGCCTCACGACTGCTCTTTACCTGATTCGCCATTGCCTCATTCGGGCTCTCATTGGGAGTCCGGTCGATCTGCTCCCTTTCCTGCCTCGGGACGGGATTGCCTCTCGCTGCTGTGTTGTACGGGGCCTGAGCGAGAGGCCTAAAGTGAGGCCTTCGCGGCCCGGGTTTGCCTCTCCCGTCTCCCAAGCCAGCTCCGCCCCCGCCCCCCCCAAACGCCCTTTCAATCTGTCCCGGTTGACTCACCTCCTCCCAGTACCACCTTCCCTACCCCGCCCCTCCCTCAAGCGCGCTCTCGCTGAAGCTTATTCCGTTTCAGCAGGCAGCAGGCGGTTAAGAAGGCAAATGGTATGTTGGCCTTCATAGCGAGAGGAGTCGAGTACAGGAGCAAGGATGTCTTGCTGCAGTTGTACAGGGCCTTGGTGAGACCACACCTTGAGTATTGTGTGCCGTTTTGGTCGCCTTATCTGAGGAAGGATGTTCTTGCCATGGAGGGAGTGCAGCGAAGATTCACCAGACTGATACCTGGGATGGCAGGAAAGACGTATGAAGAGAGATTGGGTCGATTGGGCTTATATTCGCTAGAGTTTAGAAGAATGAGAGGGGATCTCATTGAAACTTATAAAATTCTAACAGGACTAGACAGACTAGATGCAGGAAGGCTGTTCCTGTTGGCGGGGGAGTCCAGAACCAGGGGTCACAGTCTAAGGATAAGGGGTAAGCCATTTAGGACTGAGATGAGGAGGAATTTCTTCACCCAGAGAGTGGTGAACCTGTGGAATTCTCCACCACAGAAGGCAGTTGAGGCCAATTCATTAAATATATTCAAGAAGGAGTTAGTTATATTTCTTAAGGATAAAGGTATCAAGGGATATGGGGAGAAGGCAGGGACAGGGTACTGAGTTTGGATGATCAGCCATGATCTCATCGAATGGCGGAGCAGGCTCGAGGGGCCGAATGGCCTGGTCCTGCTCCTATCTTCTATGTTTCTATTTCCTTGACGTTGTTCAAACTTCCAGTGGTTGAGATAAACTGGCACGCCTTCCCACTTCCTTTCACGACCTTGTGACGTCCCAAAGCGCTTCACAGCCAATGAAGTACTTTTTGAAGTGCAGTCACTGTTGTAATGTAGCAAATGCGGCAGCCAATTTGTGCACAGCAAGCTCCCACAAACAACAATGAGATAATGACCAGATCATCTGGTTTTTTTTGGGATGTCACTTGAAGGATAATTATTGGCACGAGGGCACCGGGGAGAATGTGCACTTCTTCGAAATACTGGCCGTGGGATCTTTTACGTCCCACCTGAGAGGGCCGGCGGTGCCGCAGTTTAAATCTCATCCTGAAACACGGCACATCCTTCAGTACTGCCCCTCCGACAGTGCAGCACTCCCTCAGTGCTGCCCCTCCGACAGTGCGGCGCTCCCTCAGTACTGCCCCTCCGTCAGTACAGCGCCCCCTCAGTGCTGCCCCTCCGACAGTGCAGCGCCCCCTCAGAACTGCCCCTCCGACAGTGCAGCGCTCCCTCAGTACTGACCCTCCGACAGTGCAGAGCTCTCTCAGTACTGCCACTCCGACAGTGCAGCGCTCCCTCAGTACTGACCCTCCGACAGTGCAGCGCCCCCTCAGAACTGCCCCTCCGACAGTGCAGCGCTCCCTCAGTGCTGCCCCTCCGACAGTGCAGCGCTCCCTCAGGACTGCCCCTCCGACAGTGCAGCGCTCCTTCAGTACTGCCCCCTCTGACAGTGCAGCGCTCCCTCAGCACTGCCCCCTCCGACAGTGCAGCTCTCCCTCAGTACTGCCCCTCCGACACTGCAGCGCTCCCTCAGTACTGCCCCTCCGACAATGCAGCGCTCCCTCAGTACTGCCCTTCCGACAGTGCAGCACTCACTCAGTAGTACCCCTCCGTCAGTACAGCGCTCCCTCAGTACTCCCCTTCCGACAGTGCGGCGCTCCCTCAGTGCTGGCCCTTCGACAGTGCAGTGCTCCCTCAGTACTGCCCTTCCGACAGAGCGACGCTCCCTCAGTACTGCCCCTCCGACAGTGCAGCGCTCCCTCAGTACTGCCCCTCCGACATTGCGGCGCTCCCTCAGTACTGAGCCTCCGACAGTGCAGCACTGCCTCAGTACTGCCCCTCCGACAGTGTAGCTCTCCCTCAGTACTGCCCCTCCGACAGTGCAGCGCTGCCTCAGTACTGCCCCACCGACAGTACAGGGCTCCCTCAGTAGTGCCCTTCTGACAGTGCAGCACTCCCTCAGTGGTTCCCCTCCGTCAGTACAGCGCTCCCTCAGTACTGACCTTCCGACAGTGCGGCTCTCCCTCAGTACTGCCCTTCCGACAGTGCAGCGCTCCCTCAGTACTGCCCCTCCGACAGAGCGGTGCTTCCTCAGTACTGACCCTCCGACAGTGCAGCTCTCCCTCAGTACTGACCTTCCGACAGTGCGGCGCTCCCTCAGTACTGACCCTCCGACAGTGCAGCGCTCCCTCAGTACTGCCCCTCCGACAGTGCAGCACTCTCTCAGTACTGTCCCTCCGACAGTGCAGCTCTCCCTCAGTATTGCCCCTCTGGCAGTGCAGCACTCCCTCAGTACTGCCCCTCCGACATTACAGCGCTCCCTCAGTACTGACCCTCCGACAGTGCAGCGCTCCCTCAGTACTGCCCCTCTGGCAGTCCAGCACTCCCTCAGTACTGCCTGCAACAAAAATGGCTGCCCCGCACCTCGCCCTTAAACTGCGCCTCCCCGGTCGCAGGTGCGCCCCCCCCCTGACCCCGTCGGACATAACCTCCGGTGGTAAGTCAGGGGCGCTCCCGAAGATCGTGTGCGGGGCGCAGAGCCAAGAGACGCTACCAATTAGCGCCGCCGCTAGCCACCCGCTGAAATTCGTGAGCGGCGCTGCGCCTTGGTGCTAGTTGCTTTGCGCCCCTTTAGCGCCCTCTTAGGACACTTTCGGGAGGCACAAAGTAACCCAATTTTTGCCCCTTTATTTTTCCCTCACTCCCTCTCCCACTCCCTCTCTCCCTCACTGTCTCTCCCACTCCCTCTCTCCCTCACTGTCTCTCCCACTCCCTCTCTCCCTCACTGTCTCTCCCACTCCCTCTCTCCCTCACTGTCTCTCCC
>JASTWF010001498.1:0-77439 GCA_030390025.1 Squalus acanthias | reverse complement strand
TGGATGTATTGGAGAGTGTGAAGGGCTGTGTCATGATGCTGGATGTATTGGAGAGTGTGAAGGGCTGTGTCATGATGCTGGATGTATTGGAGAGTGTGAAGGGCTGTGTCATGATGCTGGATGTATTGGAGAGTGGAAGGGCTGTGTCATGATGCTGGATGTATTGGAGAGTGTGAAGGGCTGTGTCATGATGCTGGATGTTATGGAGAGTGTGAATGGCTGTGTCATGATGCTGGATGTATTGGAGAGTGTGAAGGGCTGTGTCATGATGCTGGATGTATGGAGAGTGTGAAGGGCTGTGTCATGATGCTGGATGTATTGGAGAGTGTGAAGGCTGTGTCATGATGCTGGATGTATTGGAGAGTGTGAAGGGCTGTGTCATGATGCTGGATGTATTGGAGAGTGTGAAGGGCTGTGTCATGATGCTGGATGTATTGGAGAGTGTGAAGGGCTGTGTCATGATGCTGGATGTATTGGAGAGTGTGAAGGGCTGTGTCATGATGCTGGATGTTTGGAGAGTGTGAAGGGCTGTGTCATGATGCTGGATGTATTGGAGAGTGTGAAGGGCTGTGTCATGATGCTGGATGTATTGGAGAGTGTGAAGGGCTGTGTCATGATGCTGGATGTTTTGGAGGTGTGAAGGGCTGTGTCATGATGCTGGATGTATTGGAGAGTGTGAAGGGCTGTGTCATGATGCTGGATGTATTGGAGAGTGTGAAGGGCTGTGTCATGATGCTGGATGTATTGGAGAGTGTGAAGGGCTGTGTCATGATGCTGGATGTATTGGAGAGTGTGAAGGGCTGTGTCATGATGCTGGATGTATTGGAGAGTGTGAAGGCTGTGTCATGATGCTGGATGTATTGGAGAGTGTGAAGGGCTGTGTCATGATGCTGGATGTATTGGAGAGTGTGAAGGGCTGTGTCATGATGCTGGATGTATTGGAGAGTGTGAAGGGCTGTGTCATGATGCTGGATGTATTGGAGAGTGTGAAGGGCTGTGTCATGATGCTGGATGTATTGGAGATGTGAGGGCTGTGTCATGATGCTGGATGTATTGGAGAGTGTGAAGGGCTGTGTCATGATGCTGGATGTATTGGAGAGTGTGAAGGGCTGTGTCATGATGCTGGATGTATTGGAGAGTGTGAAGGGCTGTGTCATGATGCTGGATGTATTGGAGAGTGTGAAGGGCTGTGTCATGATGCTGGATGTATTGGAGAGTGTGAAGGGCTGTGTCATGATGCTGGATGTATTGGAGAGTGTGAAGGGCTGTGTCATGATGCTGGATGTATTGGAGAGTGTGAAGGGCTGTGTCATGATGCTGGATGTATTGGAGTGTGAAGGGCTGTGTCATGATGCTGGATGTATTGGAGAGTGTGAGGGGCTGTGTCATGATGCTGGATGTATTGGAGAGTGTGAAGGGCTGTGTCATGATGCTGGATGTATTGGAGAGTGTGAAGGGCTGTGTCATGATGCTGGATGTATTGGAGAGTGTGAAGGGCTGTGTCATGATGCTGGATGTATTGGAGAGTGTGAAGGGCTGTGTCATGATGCTGGATGTATTGGAGAGTGTGAAGGCTGTGTCATGATGCTGGATGTATTGGAGAGTGTGAAGGGCTGTGTCATGATGCTGTATGTATTGGAGAGTGTGAAGGGCTGTGTCATGATGCTGGACCTGTTGGAGAGTGTGAAGGGCTGTGTCATGATGCTGGATGTATTGGAGAGTGTGAAGGGCTGTGTCATGATGCTGGATGTATTGGAGAGTGAAGGGCTGTGTCATGATGCTGGATGTATTGGAGAGTGTGAAGGGCTGTGTCATGATGCTGGATGTATTGGAGAGTGTGAAGGGCTGTGTCATGATGCTGGATGTATTGGAGAGTGTGAAGGGCTGTGTCATGATGCTGGATGTATTGGAGAGTGTGAAGGGCTGTGTCATGATGCTGGATGTATTGGAGAGTGTGAAGGGCTGTGTCATGATGCTGGATGTATTGGAGAGTGTGAAGGGCTGTGTCATGATGCTGGATGTATTGGAGAGTGTGAAGGGCTGTGTCATGATGCTGGATGTATTGGAGAGTGTGAAGGGCTGTGTCATGATGCTGGATGTATTGGAGAGTGTGAAGGGTGTGTCATGATGCTGGATGTGAATTGGAGAGTGTGAAGGGCTGTGTCATGATGCTGGATGTATTGGAGAGTGTGAAGGGCTGTGTCATGATGCTGGATGTATTGGAGAGTGTGAAGGGCTGTGTCATGATGCTGGATGTATTGGAGAGTGTGAAGGGCTGTGTCATGATGCTGGATGTATTGAGAGTGTGAAGGGCTGTGTCATGATGCTGGATGTTTGGAGAGTGTGAAGGGCTGTGTCATGATGCTGGATGTATTGGAGAGTGTGAAGGGCTGTGTCATGATGCTGGATGTATTGGAGAGTGTGAAGGGCTGTGTCATGATGCTGGATGTATTGGAGAGTGTGAAGGGCTGTGTCATGATGCTGGATGTGATTTAGAGTGTGAAGGGCTGTGTCATGATGCTGGATGTATTGGAGAGTGTGAAGGGCTGTGTCATGATGCTGGATGTATTGGAGTGTGAAGGGCTGTGTCATGATGCTGGATGTATTGGAGAGTGTGAAGGGCTGTGTCATGATGCTGGATGTATTGGAGAGTGTGAAGGGCTGTGTCATGATGCTGGATGTATTGGAGAGTGTGAAGGGCTGTGTCATGATGCTGGATGTATTGGAGAGTGTGAAGGGCTGTGTCATGATGCTGGATGTATTGGAGAGTGTGAAGGGCTGTGTCATGATGCTGGATGTTATTGGAGAGTGTGAAGGGCTGTGTCATGATGCTGGATGTATTGGAGAGTGTGAAGGGCTGTGTCATGATGCTGGATGTATTGGAGAGTGTGAAGGGCTGTGTCATGATGCTGGATGTATTGGAGAGTGTGAAGGGCTGTGTCATGATGCTGGATGTATTGGAGAGTGTGAAGGGCTGTGTCATGATGCTGGATGTATTGGAGAGTGTGAAGGGCTGTGTCATGATGCTGGATGTATTGGAGAGTGTGAAGGGCTGTGTCATGATGCTGGATGTATTGGAGAGTGTGAAGGGCTGTGTCATGATGCTGGATGTATTGGAGAGTGTGAAGGGCTGTGTCATGATGCTGGATGTATTGGAGAGTGTGAAGGGCTGTGTCATGATGCTGGATGTATTGGAGAGTGTGAAGGGCTGTGTCATGATGCTGGATGTTTGAGAGTGTGAAGGCTGTGTCATGATGCTGGATGTATTGGAGAGTGTGAAGGGCTGTGTCATGATGCTGGATGTATTGGAGAGTGTGAAGGGCTGTGTCATGATGCTGGATGTATTGGAGAGTGTGAAGGCTGTGTCATGATGCTGGATGTATTGGAGAGTGTGAAGGCTGTGTCATGATGCTGGATGGTTGGAGAGTGTGAAGGGCTGTGTCATGATGCTGGATGTATTGGAGAGTGTGAAGGGCTGTGTCATGATGCTGGATGTATTGGAGAGTGTGAAGGGCTGTGTCATGATGCTGGATGTATTGGAGAGTGTGAAGGGCTGTGTCATGATGCTGGATGTATTGGAGAGTGTGAAGGGCTGTGTCATGATGCTGGATGTATTGGAGAGTGTGAAGGGCTGTGTCATGATGCTGGATGTATTGGAGAGTGTGAAGGGCTGTGTCATGATGCTGGATGTATTGGAGAGTGTGAAGGGCTGTGTCATGATGCTGGATGTATTGGAGAGTGTGAAGGCTGTGTCATGATGCTGGATGTATTGAGAGTGTGAAGGGCTGTGTCATGATGCTGGATGTATTGGAGAGTGTGAAGGGCTGTGTCATGATGCTGGATGTATTGGAGAGTGTGAAGGGCTGTGTCATGATGCTGGATGTATTGGAGAGTGTGAAGGGCTGTGTCATGATGCTGGATGTATTGGAGAGTGTGAAGGGCTGTGTCATGATGCTGGATGTATTGGAGAGTGTGAAGGGCTGTGTCATGATGCTGGATGTATTGGAGAGTGTGAAGGGCTGTGTCATGATGCTGGATGTATTGGAGAGTGTGAAGGGGTGTCATGATGCTGGATGTATTGGAGAGTGTGAAGGGCTGTGTCATGATGCTGGATGTATTGGAGAGTGTGAAGGGTGTGTCATGATGCTGGATGATTGGAGAGTGTGAAGGGCTGTGTCATGATGCTGGATGTATTGGAGAGTGTGAAGGGCTGTGTCATGATGCTGGATGTATTGGAGAGTGTGAAGGGCTGTGTCATGATGCTGGATATTGGAGAGTGTGAAGGGCTGTGTCATGATGCTGGATGTATTGGAGAGTGTGAAGGGCTGTGTCATGATGCTGGATGTATTGGAGAGTGTGAAGGGCTGTGTCATGATGCTGGATGTATTGGAGAGTGTGAAGGGCTGTGTCATGATGCTGGATGTATTGGAGAGTGTGAAGGGCTGTGTCATGATGCTGGATGTATTGGAGAGTGTGAAGGGCTGTGTCATGATGCTGGATGTATTGGAGAGTGTGAAGGGCTGTGTCATGATGCTGGATGTATTGGAGAGTGTGAAGGGCTGTGTCATGATGCTGGATGTATTTGGAGTGTGAAGGGCTGTGTCATGATGCTGGATGTATTGGAGAGTGTGAAGGGCTGTGTCATGATGCTGGATGTGATGGAGAGTGTGAAGGCTGTGTCATGATGCTGGATGTATTGGAGAGTGTGAAGGGCTGTGTCATGATGCTGGATGTATTGGAGAGTGTGAAGGGCTGTGTCATGATGCTGGATGTATTGGAGAGTGTGAAGGGCTGTGTCATGATGCTGGATGTATTGGAGAGTGTGAAGGGCTGTGTCATGATGCTGGATGTATTGGAGAGTGTGAAGGGCTGTGTCATGATGCTGGATGTATTGGAGAGTGTGAAGGGCTGTGTCATGATGCTGGATGTATTGGAGAGTGTGAAGGGCTGTGTCATGATGCTGGATGTATTGGAGAGTGTGAAGGGCTGTGTCATGATGCTGGATGTATTGGAGAGTGTGAAGGGCTGTGTCATGATGCTGGATGTATTGGAGAGTGTGAAGGGCTGTGTCATGATGCTGGATGTATTGGAGAGTGTGAAGGGCTGTGTCATGATGCTGGATGTATTGGAGAGTGTGAAGGGCTGTGTCATGATGCTGGATGTATTGGAGAGTGTGAAGGGCTGTGTCATGATGCTGGATGTATTGGAGAGTGTGAAGGGCTGTGTCATGATGCTGGATGTATTGGAGAGTGTGAAGGGCTGTGTCATGATGCTGGATGTATTGGAGAGTGTGAAGGGCTGTGTCATGATGCTGGATGTATTGGAGAGTGTGAAGGCTGTGTCATGATGCTGGATGTATTGGAGAGTGTGAAGGGCTGTGTCATGATGCTGGATGTATTGGAGAGTGTGAAGGGCTGTGTCATGATGCTGGATGTATTGGAGAGTGTGAAGGGCTGTGTCATGATGCTGGATGTATTGGAGAGTGTGAAGGGCTGTGTCATGATGCTGGATGTATTGGAGAGTGTGAAGGGCTGTGTCATGATGCTGGATGTATTGAGAGTGTGAAGGGCTGTGTCATGATGCTGGATGTATTGGAGAGTGTGAAGGGCTGTGTCATGATGCTGGATGTATTGGAGAGTGTGAAGGGCTGTGTCATGATGCTGGATGTATTGGAGAGGTTGAAGGGCTGTGTCATGATGCTGGATGTATTGGAGAGTGTGAAGGGCTGTGTCATGATGCTGGATGTATTGGAGAGTGTGAAGGGCTGTGTCATGATGCTGGATGTATGGGAGAGTGTGAAGGGCTGTGTCATGATGCTGGATGTATTGGAGAGTGTGAAGGGCTGTGTCATGATGCTGGATGTATTGGAGAGTGTGAATGGCTGTGTCATGATGCTGGATGTATTGGAGAGTGAAGGGCTGTGTCATGATGCTGGATGTATTGGAGAGTGTGAAGGGCTGTGTCATGATGCTGGATGTATTGGAGAGTGTGAAGGGCTGTGTCATGATGCTGGATGTATTGGAGAGTGTGAAGGGCTGTGTCATGATGCTGGATGTATTGGAGAGTGTGAAGGGCTGTGTCATGATGCTGGATGTATTGGAGAGTGTGAAGGGCTGTGTCATGATGCTGGATGTATTGGAGAGTGTGAAGGGCTGTGTCATGATGCTGGATGTATTGGAGAGTGTGAAGGGCTGTGTCATGATGCTGGATGTATTGGAGAGTGTGAAGGGCTGTGTCATGATGCTGGATGTATTGGAGAGTGTGAAGGGCTGTGTCATGATGCTGGATGTATTGGAGAGTGTGAAGGGCTGTGTCATGATGCTGGATGTATTGGAGAGTGTGAAGGGCTGTGTCATGATGCTGGATGTATTGGAGAGTGTGAAGGGCTGTGTCATGATGCTGGATGTATTGGAGAGTGTGAAGGGCTGTGTCATGATGCTGGATGTATTGGAGAGTGTGAAGGGCTGTGTCATGATGCTGGATGTATTGGAGAGTGTGAAGGGCTGTGTCATGATGCTGGATGTATTGGAGAGTGTGAAGGGCTGTGTCATGATGCTGGATGTATTGGAGAGTGTGAAGGGCTGTGTCATGATGCTGGATGTATTGGAGAGTGTGAAGGGCTGTGTCATGATGCTGGATGTATTGGAGAGTGTGAAGGGCTGTGTCATGATGCTGGATTTCCTGGAGAGTGTGAAGGGCTGTGTCATGATGCTGGATGTATTGGAGAGTGTGAAGGGCTGTGTCATGATGCTGGATGTATTGGAGAGTGTGAAGGGCTGTGTCATGATGCTGGATGTATTGGAGAGTGTGAAGGGCTGTGTCATGATGCTGGATGTATTGGAGAGTGTGAAGGGCTGTGTCATGATGCTGGATGTATTGGAGAGTGTGAAGGGCTGTGTCATGATGCTGGATGTATTGGAGAGTGTGAAGGGCTGTGTCATGATGCTGGATGTATTGGAGAGTGTGAAGGGCTGTGTCATGATGCTGGATGTATTGGAGAGTGTGAAGGGCTGTGTCATGATGCTGGATGTATTGGAGAGTGTGAAGGGCTGTGTCATGATGCTGGATGTATTGGAGAGTGTGAAGGGCTGTGTCATGATGCTGATGTATTGGAGAGTGTGAAGGGCTGTGTCATGATGCTGGATGTATTGGAGAGTGTGAAGGGCTGTGTCATGATGCTGGATGTATTGGAGAGTGTGAAGGGCTGTGTCATGATGCTGGATGTATTGGAGAGTGTGAAGGGCTGTGTCATGATGCTGGATGTATTGGAGAGTGTGAAGGGCTGTGTCATGATGCTGGATGTATTGGAGAGTGTGAAGGGCTGTGTCATGATGCTGGATGTATTGGAGAGTTGAAGGGCTGTGTCATGATGCTGGATGTATTGGAGAGTGTGAAGGGCTGTGTCATGATGCTGGATGTATTGGAGAGTGTGAAGGGCTGTGTCATGATGCTGGATGTATTGGAGAGTGTGAAGGGCTGTGTCATGATGCTGGATGTATTGGAGAGTGTGAAGGGCTGTGTCATGATGCTGGATGTATTGGGAGGTGTGAAGGGCTGTGTCATGATGCTGGATGTATTGGAGAGTGTGAAGGGCTGTGTCATGATGCTGGATGTATTGGAGAGTGTGAAGGGCTGTGTCATGATGCTGGATGTATTGGAGAGGTTGAAGGGCTGTGTCATGATGCTGGATGTATTGGAGAGTGTGAAGGGCTGTGTCATGATGCTGGATGTATTGGAGAGTGTGAAGGGCTGTGTCATGATGCTGGATGTATTGGAGAGTGTGAAGGGCTGTGTCATGATGCTGGATGTATTGGAGAGTGTGAAGGGCTGTGTCATGATGCTGGATGTATTGGAGAGTGTGAAGGGCTGTGTCATGATGCTGGATGTATTGGAGAGTGTGAAGGCTGTGTCATGATGCTGGATGTATTGGAGAGTGTGAAGGGCTGTGTCATGATGCTGGATGTATTGGAGAGTGTGAAGGGCTGTGTCATGATGCTGGATGTATTGGAGAGTGTGAAGGGCTGTGTCATGATGCTGGATGTATTGGAGAGTGTGAAGGGCTGTGTCATGATGCTGGATGTATTGGAGAGTGTGAAGGGCTGTGTCATGATGCTGGATGTATTGGAGAGTGTGAAGGGCTGTGTCATGATGCTGGATGTATTGGAGAGTGTGAAGGGCTGTGTCATGATGCTGGATGTATTGGAGAGTGTGAAGGGCTGTGTCATGATGCTGGATGTATTGGAGAGTGTGAAGGGCTGTGTCATGATGCTGGATGTATTGGAGAGTGTGAAGGGCTGTGTCATGATGCTGGATGTATTGGAGAGTGTGAAGGGCTGTGTCATGATGCTGGATGTATTGGAGAGTGTGAAGGGCTGTGTCATGATGCTGGATGTATTGGAGAGTGTGAAGGGCTGTGTCATGATGCTGGATGTATTGGAGAGTGTGAAGGGCTGTGTCATGATGCTGGATGTATTGGAGAGTGTGAAGGGCTGTGTCATGATGCTGGATGTATTGGAGAGTGTGAAGGGCTGTGTCATGATGCTGGATGTATTGGAGAGTGTGAAGGGCTGTGTCATGATGCTGGATGTATTGGAGAGTGTGAAGGGCTGTGTCATGATGCTGGATGTATTGGAGAGTGTGAAGGGCTGTGTCATGATGCTGGATGTATTGGAGAGTGTGAAGGGCTGTGTCATGATGCTGGATGTATTGGAGAGTGTGAAGGGCTGTGTCATGATGCTGGATGTATTGGAGAGTGTGAAGGGCTGTGTCATGATGCTGGATGTATTGGAGAGTGTGAAGGGCTGTGTCATGATGCTGGATGTATTGGAGAGTGTGAAGGGCTGTGTCATGATGCTGGATGTATTGGAGAGTGTGAAGGGCTGTGTCATGATGCTGGATGTATTGGAGAGTGTGAAGGGCTGTGTCATGATGCTGGATGTATTGGAGAGTGTGAAGGGCTGTGTCATGATGCTGGATGTATTGGAGAGTGTGAAGGGCTGTGTCATGATGCTGGATGTATTGGAGAGTGTGAAGGGCTGTGTCATGATGCTGGATGTATTGGAGAGTGTGAAGGGCTGTGTCATGATGCTGGATGTATTGGAGAGTGTGAAGGCTGTGTCATGATGCTGGATGTATTGGAGAGTGTGAAGGGCTGTGTCATGATGCTGGATGTATTGGAGAGTGTGAAGGGCTGTGTCATGATGCTGGATGTATTGGAGAGTGTGAAGGGCTGTGTCATGATGCTGGATTATTGGAGAGTGTGAAGGGCTGTGTCATGATGCTGGATGTATTGGAGAGTGTGAAGGGCTGTGTCATGATGCTGGATGTATTGGAGAGTGTGAAGGGCTGTGTCATGATGCTGGATGTATTGGAGAGTGTGAAGGGCTGTGTCATGATGCTGGATGTATTGGAGAGTGTGAAGGGCTGTGTCATGATGCTGGATGTATTGGAGAGTGTGAAGGGCTGTGTCATGATGCTGGATGTATTGGAGTGTGAAGGGCTGTGTCATGATGCTGATGTATTGGAGAGTGTGAAGGGCTGTGTCATGATGCTGGATGTATTGGAGAGTGTGAAGGGCTGTGTCATGATGCTGGATGTATTGGAGAGTGTGAAGGGCTGTGTCATGATGCTGGATGTATTGGAGAGTGTGAAGGCTGTGTCATGATGCTGGATGTATTGGAGAGTGTGAAGGGCTGTGTCATGATGCTGGATGTATTGGAGAGTGTGAAGGGCTGTGTCATGATGCTGGATGTATTGGAGAGTGTGAAGGGCTGTGTCATGATGCTGGATGTATTGGAGAGTGTGAAGGGCTGTGTCATGATGCTGGATGTATTGGAGAGTGTGAAGGGCTGTGTCATGATGCTGGATGTATTGGAGAGTGTGAAGGGCTGTGTCATGATGCTGGATGTATTGGAGAGTGTGAAGGGCTGTGTCATGATGCTGGATGTATTGGAGAGTGTGAAGGGCTGTGTCATGATGCTGGATGTATTGGAGAGTGTGAAGGGCTGTGTCATGATGCTGGATGTATTGGAGAGTGTGAAGGCTGTGTCATGATGCTGGATGTATGGAGAGTGTGAAGGGCTGTGTCATGATGCTGGATGTATTGGAGAGTGTGAAGGGCTGTGTCATGATGCTGGATGTTTGGAGAGTGTGAAGGGCTGTGTCATGATGCTGGATGTATTGGAGAGGTGAAGGGCTGTGTCATGATGCTGGATGTATTGGAGAGTGTGAAGGGCTGTGTCATGATGCTGGATGTATTGGAGAGTGTGAAGGGCTGTGTCATGATGCTGGATGTATTGGAGAGTGTGAAGGGCTGTGTCATGATGCTGGATGTATTGGAGAGTGTGAAGGGCTGTGTCATGATGCTGGATGTATTGGAGAGTGTGAAGGCTGTGTCATGATGCTGGATTATTGGAGAGTTGAAGGGCTGTGTCATGATGCTGGATGTATTGGAGAGTGTGAAGGGCTGTGTCATGATGCTGGATGTATTGGAGAGTGTGAAGGGCTGTGTCATGATGCTGGATGTATTGGAGAGTGTGAAGGGCTGTGTCATGATGCTGGATGTATTGGAGAGTGTGAAGGGCTGTGTCATGATGCTGGATGTATTGGAGAGTGTGAAGGGCTGTGTCATGATGCTGGATGTATTGGAGAGTGTGAAGGGCTGTGTCATGATGCTGGATGTATTGGAGAGTGTGAAGGGCTGTGTCATGATGCTGGATGTATTGGAGAGTGTGAAGGGCTGTGTCATGATGCTGGATGTATTGGAGAGTGTGAAGGGCTGTGTCATGATGCGATGATTGAGAGTGTGAAGGGCTGTGTCACGATGCTGGATATACTGGAGAGTGTGAAGGGCTGTGTCATGATGCTGGATGTGATGGAGAGTGTGAAGGGCTGTGTCATGATGCTGGATGTATTGGAGAGTGTGAAGGGCTGTGTCATGATGCTGGATGTATTGGAGAGTGTGAAGGGCTGTGTCATGATGCTGGATGTCTTGGAGAGTGTGAAGGGCTGTGTCATGATGCTGGATGTATTGGAGAGTGTGAAGGGCTGTGTCATGATGCTGGATGTATTGGAGAGTGTGAAGGGCTGTGTCATGATGCTGGATGTATTGGAGAGTGTGAAGGGCTGTGTCATGATGCTGGATGTATTGGAGAGTGTGAAGGGCTGTGTCATGATGCTGGATGTATTGGAGAGTTTGAATGGGTGGAAGGGCTGTGTCATGATGCTGGATGTCTTGGAGAGTGTGAAGGGCTGTGTCATGATGCTGGATGTATTGGAGAGTGTGAAGGGCTGTGTCATGATGCTGGATGTATTGGAGAGTGTGAAGGGCTGTGTCATGATGCTGGATGTATTGGAGAGTGTGAAGGGCTGTGTCATGATGCTGGATGTATTGGAGAGTTGAAGGGCTGTGTCATGATGCTGGATGTATTGGAGAGTGTGAAGGGCTGTGTCATGATGCTGGATGTATTGGAGAGTGTGAAGGGCTGTGTCATGATGCTGGATGTATTGGAGAGTGTGAAGGGCTGTGTCATGATGCTGGATGTTTTGGAGAGTGTGAAGGGCTGTGTCATGATGCTGGATGTATTGGAGAGTGTGAAGGGCTGTGTCATGATGCTGGATGTATTGGAGAGTGTGAAGGGCTGTGTCATGATGCTGGATGTATTGGAGAGTGTGAAGGGCTGTGTCATGATGCTGGATGTATTGGAGAGTGTGAAGGGCTGTGTCATGATGCTGGATATTGGAGAGTGTGAAGGGCTGTGTCATGATGCTGGATGTATTGGAGAGTGTGAAGGGCTGTGTCATGATGCTGGATGTATTGGAGAGTGTGAAGGGCTGTGTCATGATGCTGGATGTATTGGAGAGTGTGAAGGGCTGTGTCATGATGCTGGATGTATTGGAGAGTGTGAAGGGCTGTGTCATGATGCTGGATGTATTGGAGAGTGTGAAGGGCTGTGTCATGATGCTGGATGTATTGGAGATGTGAAGGGCTGTGTCATGATGCTGGATGTATTGGAGAGTGTGAAGGGTGTCATGATGCTGGATGTATTGGAGAGTGTGAAGGGCTGTGTCATGATGCTGGATGTATTGGAGAGTGTGAAGGGCTGTGTCATGATGCTGGATGTATTGGAGAGTGTGAAGGGCTGTGTCATGATGCTGGATGTTTTGGAGAGTGTGAAGGGCTGTGTCATGATGCTGGATGTATTGGAGAGTGTGAAGGGCTGTGTCATGATGCTGGATGTATTGGAGAGTGTGAGGGCTGTGAGATGATGCTCGATGTATTGGAGAGTGTGAAGGGCTGTGTCATGATGCTGGATGTATTGGAGAGTGTGAAGGGCTGTGTCATGATGCTGGATGTATTGGAGAGTGTGAAGGGCTGTGTCATGATGCTGGATGTATTGGAGAGTGTGAAGGGCTGTGTCATGATGCTGGATGTTTGGAGAGTGTGAAGGGCTGTGTCATGATGCTGGATGTATTGGAGAGTGTGAAGGGCTGTGTCATGATGCTGGATGTATTGGAGAGTGTGAAGGGCTGTGTCATGATGCTGGATGTATTGGAGAGTGTGAAGGGCTGTGTCATGATGCTGGATGTATTGGAGAGTGTGAAGGGCTGTGTCATGATGCTGGATGTATTGGAGAGTGTGAAGGGCTGTGTCATGATGCTGGATGTATTGGAGAGTGTGAAGGGCTGTGTCATGATGCTGGATGTATTGGAGAGTGTGAAGGGCTGTGTCATGATGCTGGATGTATTGGAGAGTGTGAGGGCTGTGTCATGATGCTGGATGTTTGGAGAGTGTGAAGGGCTTTGTCATGATGCTGGATGTATTGGAGAGTGTGAAGGGCTGTGTCATGATGCTGGATGTATTGGAGAGTGTGAAGGGCTGTGTCATGTGCTGTATGTATTGGAGAGTGTGAAGGGCTGTGTCATGATGCTGGATGTATTGGAGAGTGTGAAGGGCTGTGTCATGATGCTGGATGTATTGGAGAGTGTGAAGGGCTGTGTCATGATGCTGGATGTATTGGAGAGTGTGAAGGGCTGTGTCATGATGCTGGATGTATTGGAGAGTGTGAAGGGCTGTGTCATGATGCTGGATGTATTGGAGTGTGTGAAGGGCTGTGTCATGATGCTGGATGTATTGGAGAATGTGAAGTGCTGTGTCATGATGCTGGATGTATTGGGAGTGTGAAGGGCTGTGACATGATGCTGGATGTGATGGAGAGTGTGAAGGGCTGTGTCATGATGCAGGATGTATTGGAGAGTGTGAAGGGCTGTGTCATGATGCTGGATGTATTGGAGAGTGTGAAGGGCTGTGTCATGATGCTGGATGTTTAGAGAGTGTGAAGGGCTGTCTCATGATGCTGGATGTATTGGAGAGTGTGAAGGGCTGTGTCATGATGCTAAATGTATTGGAGAGTGTGAAGGGCTGTGTCATGATGCTGGATGTTTGGAGAGTGTGAAGGGCTGTGTCATGATGCTGGATGTATTGGAGAGTGTGAAGGGCTGTGTCATGATGCTGGATGTATTGGAGAGTGTGAAGGGCTGTGTCATGATGCTGGATGTATTGGAGAGTGTGAAGGGCTGTGTCATGATGCTGGATGTATTGGAGAGTTGAAGGGCTGTGTCATGATGCTGGATGTATTGGAGAGTGTGAAGGCTGTGTCATGATGCTGGATGTATTGGAGAGTGTGAAGGGCTGTGTCATGATGCTGGATTTATTGGAGAGTTGAAGGGCTGTGTCATGATGCTGGATGTATTGGAGAGTGTGAAGGGCTGTGTCATGATGCTGGATGTATTGGAGAGTGTGAAGGGCTGTGTCATGATGCTGGATGTATTGGAGAGTGTGAAGGGCTGTGTCATGATGCTGGATGTATTGGAGAGTGTGAAGGGCTGTGTCATGATGCTGGATGTATTGGAGAGTGTGAAGGGCTGTGTCATGATGCTGGATGTATTGGAGAGTGTGAAGGGCTGTGTCATGATGCTGGATGTATTGGAGAGTGTGAAGGCCTGTGTCATGATGCTGGACGTATTGGAGAGTCTGAAGGGCTGTGTCATGATGCTGAACGTATTGGAGAGTGGGAAGGGCTGTGTCATGATGCTGGATGTGATTTAGAGTGTGAAGGGCTGTGTCATGATGCTTGATGTATTGGAAAGTGTGAAGGGCTGTGTCATGATGCTGGATGTGATGGAGAGTGTGAAGGGCTGTGTCATGATGCTGGATGTATTGGAGAGTGTGAAGGGCTGTGTCATGATGCTGGATGTATTGGAGAGTGTGAAGGGCTGTGTCATGATGCTGGATGTATTGGAGAGTGTGAAGGGCTGTGTCATGATGCTGGATGTATTGGAGAGTGTGAAGGCTGTGTCATGATGCTGGATGTATTGGAGAGTGTGAAGGGCTGTGTCATGATGCTGGATGTATTGGAGAGTGTGAAGGGCTGTGTCATGATGCTGGATGTATTGGAGAGTGTGAAGGGCTGTGTCATGATGCTGGATGTATTGGAGAGTGTGAAGGGCTGTGTCATGATGCTGGATGTATTGGAGAGTGTGAAGGGCTGTGTCATGATGCTGGATGTATTGGAGAGTGTGAAGGGCTGTGTCATGATGCTGGATGTATTGGAGAGTGTGAAGGGCTGTGTCATGATGCTGGATGTATTGGAGAGTGTGAAGGGCTGTGTCATGATGCTGGATGTATTGGAGAGTGTGAAGGGCTGTGTCATGATGCTGGATGTATTGGAGAGTGTGAAGGGCTGTGTCATGATGCTGGATGTATTGGAGAGTGTGAAGGGCTGTGTCATGATGCTGGATGTATTGGAGAGTGTGAAGGGCTGTGTCATGATGCTGGATGTATTGGAGAGTGTGAAGGGCTGTGTCATGATGCTGGATGTATTGGAGAGTGTGAAGGGCTGTGTCATGATGCTGGATGTATTGGAGAGTGTGAAGGGCTGTGTCATGATGCTGGATGTATTGGAGAGTGTGAAGGGCTGTGTCATGATGCTGGATGTACTGGAGAGTGTGAAGGGCTGTGTCATGATGCTGGATTTCCTGGAGAGGTTGAAGGGCTGTGTCATGATGCTGGATGTATTGGAGAGTGTGAAGGGCTGTGTCATGATGCTGGATGTATTGGAGAGTGTGAAGGGCTGTGTCATGCTGGCGGATGTATTGGAGAGTGTGAAGGGCTGTGTCATGATGCTGGATGTATTGGAGAGTGTGAAGGGCTGTGTCATGATGCTGGATGTATTGGGAGAGTGTGAAGGGCTGTGTCATGATGCTGGATGTATTGGAGAGTGTGAAGGGCTGTGTCATGATGCTGGATGATTAGAGTGTGAGGGCTGTGTCATGATGCTGGATGTATTGGAGATGAAGGGCTGTGTCATGATTGGATGATTGTTTTGTGAGTGTGAATTTCATGTGTCATGATATTGATATGAGAGTGTGAATGCTTGATGTGCATGATGAATGATGGAGTTGATGGATGCTTTCATGATGCATGTATTGGAGAGTGTGGAAGGGCTGTCATGATGGATGATATTGGAGAATTGTAATGGGCTGGATTGCTGGAATATTGGAGAAGTGTGATGGGCTTGTATTGTGTGATGAATGTGAGTGTGTGTGTGTGTGTGATGTGTTGGAGATGATGGAGAATGTGTAGAGTATGTGAGATATATTGGAGATTGGGCTGTGTCATGTGGTGAATGTGGAGAGGTGTGTGGGGGTGTGTGATGATATTGGATGGAGTGTGAAAGGGCTGTGTCATGATGCTGGATGTATTGGAGAGTGTGAAGGGCTGTGTCATGATGCTGGATGTATTGGAGAGTGTGAAGGGCTGTGTCATGATGCTGGATGTATTGGAGAGTGTGAAGGGCTGTGTCATGATGCTGGATGTATTGGAGAGTGTGAAGGGCTGTGTCATGATGCTGGATGTTGGAGAGTGTGAAGGGCTGTGTCATGATGCTGGATGTATTGGAGAGTGTGAAGGGCTGTGTCATGATGCTGGATGTATTGGAGAGTGTGAAGGGCTGTGTCATGATGCTGGATGTATTGGAGAGTGTGAAGGGCTGTGTCATGATGCTGGATGTATTGGAGAGTGTGAAGGGCTGTGTCATGATGCTGGATGTATTGGAGAGTGTGAAGGGCTGTGTCATGATGCTGGATGTATTGGAGAGTGTGAAGGGCTGTGTCATGATGCTGGATGTATTGGAGAGTGTGAAGGGCTGTGTCATGATGCTGGATTTATTGGAGAGTGTGAAGGGCTGTGTCATGATGCTGGATGTATTGGAGAGTGTGAAGGGCTGTGTCATGATGCTGGATGTATTGGAGAGTGTGAAGGGCTGTGTCATGATGCTGGATGTATTGGAGAGTGTGAAGGGCTGTGTCATGATGCTGGATGTATTGGAGAGTGTGAACGCTGTGTCATGATGCTGGATGTGATGGAGAGTGTGAAGGGCTGTGTCATGATGCTGGATGTATTGGAGAGTGTGAAGGGCTGTGTCATGATGCTGGATGTATTGGAGAGTGTGAAGGGCTGTGTCATGATGCTGGATGTTTTGGAGAGTGTGAAGGGCTGTGTCATGATGCTGGATGTATTGGAGAGTGTGAAGGGCTGTGTCATGATGCTGGATGTATTGGAGAGTGTGAAGGGCTGTGTCATGATGCTGGATGTATTGGAGAGTGTGAAGGGCTGTGTCATGATGCTGGATGTATTGGAGTATGTGAAGGGCTGTGTCATGATGCTGGATGTATTGGAGAGTGTGAAGGGCTGTGTCATGATGCTGGATGTATTGGAGAGTGTGAAGGGCTGTGTCATGATGCTGGATGTATTGGAGAGTGTGAAGGGCTGTGTCATGATGCTGGATGTATTGGAGAGTGTGAAGGGCTGTGTCATGATGCTGGATGTATTGGAGAGTGTGAAGGGCTGTGTCATGATGCTGGATGTATTGGAGAGTGTGAAGGGCTGTGTCATGATGCTGGATGTATTGGAGAGTGTGAAGGGCTGTGTCATGATGCTGGATGTATTGGAGAGTGTGAAGGGCTGTGTCATGATGCTGGATGTATTGGAGAGTGTGAAGGGCTGTGTCATGATGCTGGATGTATTGGAGAGTGTGAAGGGCTGTGTCATGATGCTGGATGTATTGGAGAGTGTGAAGGGCTGTGTCATGATGCTGGATGTATTGGAGAGTGTGAAGGGCTGTGTCATGATGCTGGATGTATTGGAGAGTGTGAAGGGCTGTGTCATGATGCTGGATGTATTGGAGAGTGTGAAGGGCTGTGTCATGATGCTGGATGTATTGGAGAGTGTGAAGGGCTGTGTCATGATGCTGGATGTATTGGAGAGTGTGAAGGGCTGTGTCATGATGCTGGATGTATTGGAGAGTGTGAAGGGCTGTGTCATGATGCTGGATGTATTGGAGAGTGTGAAGGGCTGTGTCATGATGCTGGATGTATTGGAGAGTGTGAAGGGCTGTGTCATGATGCTGGATGTATTGGAGAGTGTGAAGGGCTGTGTCATGATGCTGGATGTATTGGAGAGTGTGAAGGGCTGTGTCATGATGCTGGATGTATTGGAGAGTGTGAAGGGCTGTGTCATGATGCTGGATGTATTGGAGAGTGTGAAGGGCTGTGTCATGATGCTGGATGTATTGGAGAGTGTGAAGGGCTGTGTCATGATGCTGGATGTATTGGAGAGTGTGAAGGGCTGTGTCATGATGCTGGATGTATTGGAGAGTGTGAAGGGCTGTGTCATGATGCTGGATGTATTGGAGAGTGTGAAGGGCTGTGTCATGATGCTGGATGTATTGGAGAGTGTGAAGGGCTGTGTCATGATGCTGGATGTATTGGAGAGTGTGAAGGGCTGTGTCATGATGCTGGATGTATTGGAGAGTGTGAAGGGCTGTGTCATGATGCTGGATGTATTGGAGAGTGTGAAGGGCTGTGTCATGATGCTGGATGTATTGGAGAGTGTGAAGGGCTGTGTCATGATGCTGGATGTATTGGAGAGTGTGAAGGGCTGTGTCATGATGCTGGATGTATTGGAGAGTGTGAAGGGCTGTGTCATGATGCTGGATGTATTGGAGAGTGTGAAGGGCTGTGTCATGATGCTGGATGTATTGGAGAGTGTGAAGGGCTGTGTCATGATGCTGGATGTATTGGAGAGTGTGAAGGGCTGTGTCATGATGCTGGATGTATTGGAGAGTGTGAAGGGCTGTGTCATGATGCTGGATGTATTGGAGAGTGTGAAGGGCTGTGTCATGATGCTGGATGTATTGGAGAGTGTGAAGGGCTGTGTCATGATGCTGGATGTATTGGAGAGTGTGAAAGGCTGTGTCATGATGCTGGATGTATTGGAGAGTGTGAAGGGCTGTGTCATGATGCTGGATGTATTGGAGAGTGTGAAGGGCTGTGTCATGATGCTGGATGTATTGGAGAGTGTGAAGGGCTGTGTCATGATGCTGGATGTATTGGAGAGTGTGAAGGGCTGTGTCATGATGCTGGATGTATTGGAGAGTGTGAAGGGCTGTGTCATGATGCTGGATGTATTGGAGAGTGTGAAGGGCTGTGTCATGATGCTGGATGTATTGGAGAGTGTGAAGGGCTGTGTCATGATGCTGGATGTATTGGAGAGTGTGAAGGGCTGTGTCATGATGCTGGATGTATTGGAGAGTGTGAAGGGCTGTGTCATGATGCTGGATGTATTGGAGAGTGTGAAGGGCTGTGTCATGATGCTGGATGTATTGGAGAGTGTGAAGGGCTGTGTCATGATGCTGGATGTTTTGGGAGAGTGTGAAGGGAGCTGTGTCATGATGGCTGGATGTATTGGAGAGTGTGGGAAGGGCTGTGTCATGCTGCTGGATGTATTGGAGAGTGTGAAGGGCTGTGTCATGATGCTGGATGTACTGGAGAGTGTGAAGGGCTTGTGTCATGATTTGCTGGATGTATAGGAGAGTGTGAAGGGCTGTGTCATCGATGCTGGATGTATTGGAGAGTGTGAAGGGCTGTTGTCATGATGCTGGATGATTGGAGAGGTGAAGGGCTGTGTCATGGATGCTGTGGATGTACTTGGAGAGTGGAAGGGCCTGCTGTCATGCTCGCTGGATGTATTGGAGAGTGTGAAGGCTGTGTCACTGATGACTGGATTTCTGTAGAGTGTGAAGGGCTGTGTCATGATGGCTGGATGTATGGAGAGTGTGAGGGCTGTGTCATGAATGCTGGATGTATTGGAGAGTGTGAAGGGCATGTGTCATGATGCTGGATGTATTGGAGAAGTGTGAAGGTCGCTGTGTCATGATGCTGGATGTATTGGAGAGTGTGAAGGGCTGTGTCATGATGCTGGATGTATTGGAGAGTGTGAAGGGCTGTGTCATGATGCTGGATGTATTGGAGAGTGTGAAGGGCTGTGTCATGATGCTGGATGTATTGGAGAGTGTGAAGGGCTGTGTCATGATGCTGGATGTATTGGAGAGTGTGAAGGGCTGTGTCATGATGCTGGATGTATTGGAGAGTGTGAAGGGCTGTGTCATGATGCTGGATGTATTGGAGGTTGAAGGGCTGTGTCATGATGCTGGATGTATTGGAGAGTGTGAAGGGCTGTGTCATGATGCTGGATGTATTGGAGAGTGTGAAGGGCTGTGTCATGATGCTGGATGTATTGGAGAGTGTGAAAGGCTGTGTCATGATGCTGGATGTATTGGAGAGTGTGAAGGGCTGTGTCATGATGCTGGATGTATTGGAGAGTGTGAAGGGCTGTGTCATGATGCTGGATGTATTGGAGAGTGTGAAGGGCTGTGTCATGATGCTGGATGTATTGGAGAGTTGAATGGCTGTGTCATGATGCTGGATGTTTGGAGAGTGTGAAGGGCTGTGTCATGAAGCTGGATGTTATGGAGATGTGAAGGGCTGCTGTCATGATGCTGGATGCTAATGGAGAGTGTGAAGGGCTGTGTCATGATCGTGGATGTATTGGAGAGTGTGAAGGGCTGTGTCATGATGCTGATGTATTGGAGATGTTGAAGGGCTGTGTCTGATGCTGGATATATTGGAGAGTGTGAAGGGCTGTGTCATGATGCTGGATGTATTGGAGAGTGTGAAGGGCCTGTGTCACTGATGCTGGATTGATTGGAGAGTGTGAAGGCTGTGTCATGATTCTGGATGTTATGGAGACTTGTGAAGGGCTGTGTTCATGATGCTGGATGTGTTGGAGAGCTGTGAAGGGGCTGGGTCATGATGCTGGATATGAGTTGGAGAGTGTGAAGGGCTGTGTCATTGATGCTGGATGTATTGGAGAGTGTGAAGGGGCTGTTCATGATGTCTGGATGTTTTGGAGAGTGTGAAGGCTGTGTCATGATGTGGATGTTTTAGGAGTGGTGAAGGGACTGTATCATGATGCTGGATGTAATGGAGAGTGTGAAGGGCTGTGTCATGATGCTGGATGCTATTGGAGAGTGTGAATGGCTGTGTCATGATGCTGGATGTACTGGAGAGTGTGAAGGGCATGTGTCATGATGCTGGATGTCTTGGAGAGTGTGAAGGGCTGTGTCATGATGCTGGATCTATTGGAGAGTGTGAAGGGCTGTGTCATGATGCTGGATGTATTGGAGAGTGTGAAGGGCTGTGTCATGATGTTGGAGGTATTGGAGAGTGTGAAGGGCATGTGTCATGCATGCTGGATGTATTGAGAGTAGTGAAGGCTGTGTCATGATGCTGGATGTATTGGAGACGTGTGAAGGGCTGTGTCATGATGCTGGATATATTGGAGAGCTGTGAAGGGCAGTGTCATGATGCTGGATGTATTGGAGAGTTTGAAGGGCTGTGTCCTGATGCTGGATGTATTGGAGAGTGTGAAGGGCTGTGTCATGAATGCTGGATTTATTGGAGAGTGTGAAGGGCTGTGTCATGATGTGGATTTACTTGGAGAGTGTGAAGGGCTGTGTCCTGATGCTGGATGTATTGGAGAGTGTGAAGGGCTGTGTCATGATGCAGGATGTTATGGAGAGTGTGAAGGGCTGTGTCATGATGCTGGATGTATTGGAGAGGTGAAGGGCTGTGTCATGATGCTGGATGTATTGGGAGTGTGAAGGGCTGTGTCATGATGCAGGATGTATTGGAGAGTGTGAAGGGCTGTGTCATCGATGCTGGATGATATTGGAGATGTGAAGGGCTGTGTCATGATGCTGGATGCTATGGAGAGTGTGAAGGGCTGTGTCATGATGTCTGGATGTATTGGAGAGGGTGAAGGGCAGCTGTCATGATGCTGGATGTATTGGAGGAGTGTGAAGGGCTGTGTAATGATACTGGACTGTATTGGAGAGTGTGAAGGGCTGTGTCATGATGCTGGATGTATTGGAGAGTGTGAAGGGCTGTGTCATGATGCTGGATGTATTGGAGAGTGTGAAGGGCTGTGTCATGATGCTGGATGTATTGGAGAGTGTGAAGGGCTGTGTCATGATGCTGGATGTATTGGAGAGTGTGAAGGGCTGTGTCATGATGCTGGATGTATTGGAGAGTGTGAAGGGCTGTGTCATGATGCTGGATGTATTGGAGAGTGTGAAGGGCTGTGTCATGATGCTGGATGTATTGGAGAGTGTGAAGGCTGTGTCATGATGCTGGATGTATTGGAGAGTGTGAAGGCTGTGTCATGATGCTGGATGTATTGGAGAGTCTGAAGGGCTGTGTCATGATGCTGGATGTATTGGAGAGTGTGAAGGGCTGTGTCATGATGCTGGATGTATTGAGTGTGAAGGGCTGTGTCATGATGCTGGATGTATTGGAGAGTGTGAAGGGCTGTGTCATGATGCTGGATGTATTGGAGAGTGTGAAGGGCTGTGTCATGATGCTGGATGTATTGGAGAGTGTGAAGGGCTGTGTCATGATGCTGGATGTATTGGAGAGTGTGAAGGGCTGTGTCATGATGCTGGATGTATTGGAGAGTGTGAAGGGCTGTGTCATGATGCTGGATGTATTGGAGAGTGTGAAGGGCTGTGTCATGATGCTGGATGTATTGGAGAGTGTGAAGGGCTGTGTCATGATGCTGGATGTATTGGAGAGTGTGAAGGGCTGTGTCATGATGCTGGATGTATTGGAGAGTGTGAAGGGCTGTGTCATGATGCTGGATGTATTGGAGAGTGTGAAGGGCTGTGTCATGATGCTGGATGTATTGGAGAGTGTGAAGGGCTGTGTCATGATGCTGGATGTATTGGAGAGTGTGAAGGGCTGTGTCATGATGCTGGATGTATTGGAGAGTGTGAAGGGCTGTGTCATGATGCTGGATGTATTGGAGAGTGTGAAGGGCTGTGTCATGATGCTGGATGTATTGGAGAGTGTGAAGAGGCTGTGTCATGATGCTGGATGTATTGGAGAGTGTGAAGGGCTCTGTCATGATGCTGGATGTATTGGAGAGTGTGAAGGGCTGTGTCATGATGCTGGATGTATTGGAGAGTGTGAAGGGCTGTGTCATGATGCTGGATGTATGGAGAGTGTGAAGGGCTAGTGTCATGATTGCTGGATGTATTGGAGAGTGTTGAGGGCTGTGTCATGAAGCTGATGTTATGGAGAGTGTGAAGGGCTGTGTCATGATGCTGGATGTACTGAGAGTGTGAAAGGCTGTGTCAATGATGCTGGATGTCCTGGTGAGTTGAAGGGCTGTGTCATGATGTGGATGTATTGGAGAGTGTGAAGGGCTGTGTCATGATGCGGATGTATTGGAGAGTGTGAAGGGCGATGTGTCATGACTGCTGGAATGCATTGGAGAGGGTGAAGGGCTGTGTCATTGCATGAGCTGGATGTATTGGAGAGTGTGAAGGGCTGTGTCATGATGCTGGATGTATTGGAGAGTGTGAAGGGCTGTGTCATGATGCTGGATGTGATGGAGAGTGTGAAGGGCTGTGTCATGATGCTGGATGTATTGGAGAGTGTGAAGGGCTGTGTCATGATGCTGGATGTATTGGAGAGTGTGAAGGGCTGTGTCATGATGCTGGATGTATTGGAGAGTGTGAAGGGCTGTGTCATGATGCTGGATGTATTGGAGAGTGTGAAGGGCTGTGTCATGATGCTGGATGTATTGGAGAGTGTGAAGGGCTGTGTCATGATGCTGGATGTATTGGAGAGTGTGAAGGGCTGTGTCATGATGCTGGATGTATTGGAGAGTGTGAAGGGCTGTGTCATGATGCTGGATGTATTGGAGAGTGTGAAGGGCTGTGTCATGATGCTGGATGTATTGGAGAGTGTGAAGGGCTGTGTCATGATGCTGGATGTATTGGAGAGTGTGAAGGGCTGTGTCATGATGCTGGATGTATTGGAGAGTGTGAAGGGCTGTGTCATGATGCTGGATGTATTGGAGAGTGTGAAGGGCTGTGTCATGATGCTGGATGTATTGGAGAGTGTGAAGGGCTGTGTCATGATGCTGGATGTATTGGAGAGTGTGAAGGGCTGTGTCATGATGCTGGATGTATTGGAGAGTGTGAAGGGCTGTGTCATGATGCTGGATGTATTGGAGAGTGTGAAGGGCTGTGTCATGATGCTGGATGTATTGGAGAGTGTGAAGGGCTGTGTCATGATGCTGGATGTATTGGAGAGTGTGAAGGGCTGTGTCATGATGCTGGATGTATTGGAGAGTGTGAAGGGCTGTGTCATGATGCTGGATGTATTGGAGAGTGTGAAGGGCTGTGTCATGATGCTGGATGTATTGGAGAGTGTGAAGGGCTGTGTCATGATGCTGGATGTATTGGAGAGTGTGAAGGGCTGTGTCATGATGCTGGATGTATTGGAGAGTGTGAAGGGCTGTGTCATGATGCTGGATGTATTGGAGAGTGTGAAGGGCTGTGTCATGATGCCTGGATTATTGGAGAGTGTGAAGGGGCTGTGTCATGATGCTGGATGTATTGGAGAGTTTGAAGGCTGTGTCATTGATGCTTGGATGTATTGGAGAGTGTGAAGGGCTGTGTCATGATGCTGGATGTATTGGAGAGTGTGAAGGGCTGTGTCATGATGCTGGATGTATTGGAGAGTGTGAAGGGCTGTGTCATGATGCTGGATGTATTGGAGAGTGTGAAGGGCTGTGTCATGATGCTGGATGTATTGGAGAGTGTGAAGGGCTGTGTCATGATGCTGGATGTATTGGAGAGTGTGAAGGGCTGTGTCATGATGCTGGATGTATTGGAGAGTGTGAAGGGCTGTGTCATGATGCTGGATGTATTGGAGAGTGTGAAGGGCTGTGTCATGATGCTGGATGTATTGGAGAGTGTGAAGGGCTGTGTCATGATGCTGGATGTTTTGGAGAGTGTGAAGGGCTGTGTCATGATGCTGGATGTATTGGAGAGTGTGAAGGGCTGTGTCATGATGCTGGATGTATTGGAGAGTGTGAAGGGCTGTGTCAGTGTGGCTGGATGTATTGGAGAGTGTGAAGGGCTGTGTCATGATGCTGGATGTATTGGAGAGTGTGAAGGGCTGTGTCATGATGCTGGATGTATTGGAGAGTGTGAAGGGCTGTGTCATGATGCTGGATGTATTGGAGAGTGTGAAGGGCTGTGTCATGATGCTGGATGTATTGGAGAGTGTGAAGGGCTGTGTCATGATGCTGGATGTATTGGAGAGTGTGAAGGGCTGTGTCATGATGCTGGATGTATTGGAGAGTGTGAAGGGCTGTGTCATGATGCTGGATGTATTGGAGAGTGTGAAGGGCTGTGTCATGATGCTGGATGTATTGGAGAGTGTGAAGGGCTGTGTCATGATGCTGGATGTATTGGAGAGGTTGAAGGGCTGTGTCATGATGCTGGATGTATTGGAGAGTGTGAAGGGCTGTGTCATGATGCTGGATGTATTGGAGAGTGTGAAGGGCTGTGTCATGATGCTGGATGTATTGGAGAGTGTGAAGGGCTGTGTCATGATGCTGGATGTATTGGAGAGTGTGAAGGGCTGTGTCATGATGCTGGATGTATTGGAGAGTGTGAAGGGCTGTGTCATGATGCTGGATGTATTGGAGAGTGTGAAGGGCTGTGTCATGATGCTGGATGTATTGGAGAGTGTGAAGGGCTGTGTCATGATGCTGGATGTATTGGAGAGTGTGAAGGGCTGTGTCATGATGCTGGATGTATTGGAGAGTGTGAAGGGCTGTGTCATGATGCTGGATGTATTGGAGAGTGTGAAGGGCTGTGTCATGATGCTGGATGTATTGGAGAGTGTGAAGGGCTGTGTCATGATGCTGGATGTATTGGAGAGTGGAAGGGCTGTGTCATGATGCTGGATGTATTGGAGAGTGTGAAGGGCTGTGTCATGATGCTGGATGTATTGGAGAGTGTGAAGGGCTGTGTCATGATGCTGGATGTATTGGAGAGTGTGTGAAGGGCTGTGTCATGATGCTGGATGTATTGGAGAGTGTGAAGGGCTGTGTCATGATGCTGGATGTATTGGAGAGTGTGAAGGGCTGTGTCATGATGCTGGATGTATTGGAGAGTGTGAAGGGCTGTGTCATGATGCTGGATGTATTGGAGAGTGTGAAGGGCTGTGTCATGATGCTGGATGTATTGGAGAGTGTGAAGGGCTGTGTCATGATGCTGGATGTATTGGAGAGTGTGAAGGGCTGTGTCATGATGCTGGATGTATTGGAGAGTGTGAAGGGCTGTGTCATGATGCTGGATGTATTGGAGAGTGTGAAGGGCTGTGTCATGATGCTGGATGTATTGGAGAGTGTGAAGGGCTGTGTCATGATGCTGGATGTATTGGAGAGTGTGAAGGGCTGTGTCATGATGCTGGATGTATTGGAGAGTGTGAAGGGCTGTGTCATGATGCTGGATGTATTGGAGAGTGTGAAGGGCTGTGTCATGATGCTGGATGTATTGGAGAGTGTGAAGGGCTGTGTCATGATGCTGGATGTATTGGAGAGTGTGAAGGGCTGTGTCATGATGCTGGATGTATTGGAGAGTGTGAAGGGCTGTGTCATGATGCTGGATGTATTGGAGAGTGTGAAGGGCTGTGTCATGATGCTGGATGTATTGGAGAGTGTGAAGGGCTGTGTCATGATGCTGGATGTATTGGAGAGTGTGAAGGGCTGTGTCATGATGCTGGATGTATTGGAGAGTGTGAAGGGCTGTGTCATGATGCTGGATGTATTGGAGAGTGTGAAGGGCTGTGTCATGATGCTGGATGTATTGGAGAGTGTGAAGGGCTGTGTCATGATGCTGGATGTATTGGAGAGTGTGAAGGGCTGTGTCATGATGCTGGATGTATTGGAGAGTGTGAAGGGCTGTGTCATGATGCTGGATGTATTGGAGAGTGTGAAGGGCTGTGTCATGATGCTGGATGTGATTGAGAGTGTGAAGGGCTGTGTCATGATGCTGGATGTATTGGAGAGTGTGAAGGGCTGTGTCATGATGCTGGATGTATTGGAGAGTGTGAAGGGCTGTGTCATGATGCTGGATGTATTGGAGAGTGTGAAGGGCTGTGTCATGATGCTGGATGTATTGGAGAGTGTGAAGGGCTGTGTCATGATGCTGGATGTATTGGAGAGTGTGAAGGGCTGTGTCATGATGCTGGATGTATTGGAGAGTGTGAAGGGCTGTGTCATGATGCTGGATGTATTGGAGAGTGTGAAGGGCTGTGTCATGATGCTGGATGTATTGGAGAGTGTGAAGGGCTGTGTCATGATGCTGGATGTATTGGAGAGTGTGAAGGGCTGTGTCATGATGCTGGATGTATTGGAGAGTGTGAAGGGCTGTGTCATGATGCTGGATGTATTGGAGAGTGTGAAGGGCTGTGTCATGATGCTGGATGTATTGGAGAGTGTGAAGGGCTGTGTCATGATGCTGGATGTATTGGAGAGTGTGAAGGGCTGTGTCATGATGCTGGATGTATTGGAGAGTGTGAAGGGCTGTGTCATGATGCTGGATGTATTGGAGAGTGTGAAGGGCTGTGTCATGATGCTGGATGTATTGGAGAGTGTGAAGGGCTGTGTCATGATGCTGGATGTATTGGAGAGTGTGAAGGGCTGTGTCATGATGCTGGATGTATTGGAGAGTGTGAAGGGCTGTGTCATGATGCTGGATGTATTGGAGAGTGTGAAGGGCTGTGTCATGATGCTGGATGTATTGGAGAGTGTGAAGGGCTGTGTCATGATGCTGGATGTATTGGAGAGTGTGAAGGGCTGTGTCATGATGCTGGATGTATTGGAGAGTGTGAAGGGCTGTGTCATGATGCTGGATGTATTGGAGAGTGTGAAGGGCTGTGTCATGATGCTGGATGTATTGGAGAGTGTGAAGGGCTGTGTCATGATGCTGGATGTATTGGAGAGTGTGAAGGGCTGTGTCATGATGCTGGATGTATTGGAGAGTGTGAAGGGCTGTGTCATGATGCTGGATGTATTGGAGAGTGTGAAGGGCTGTGTCATGATGCTGGATGTATTGGAGAGTGTGAAGGGCTGTGTCATGATGCTGGATGTATTGGAGAGTGTGAAGGGCTGTGTCATGATGCTGGATGTATTGGAGAGTGTGAAGGGCTGTGTCATGATGCTGGATGTATTGGAGAGTGTGAAGGGCTGTGTCATGATGCTGGATGTATTGGAGAGTGTGAAGGGCTGTGTCATGATGCTGGATGTATTGGAGAGTGTGAAGGGCTGTGTCATGATGCTGGATGTATTGGAGAGTGTGAAGGGCTGTGTCATGATGCTGGATGTATTGGAGAGTGTGAAGGGCTGTGTCATGATGCTGGATGTATTGGAGAGTGTGAAGGGCTGTGTCATGATGCTGGATGTATTGGAGAGTGTGAAGGGCTGTGTCATGATGCTGGATGTATTGGAGAGTGTGAAGGGCTGTGTCATGATGCTGGATGTATTGGAGAGTGTGAAGGGCTGTGTCATGATGCTGGATGTATTGGAGAGTGTGAAGGGCTGTGTCATGATGCTGGATGTATTGGAGAGTGTGAAGGGCTGTGTCATGATGCTGGATGTATTGGAGAGTGTGAAGGGCTGTGTCATGATGCTGGATGTATTGGAGAGTGTGAAGGGCTGTGTCATGATGCTGGATGTATTGGAGAGTGTGAAGGGCTGTGTCATGATGCTGGATGTATTGGAGAGTGTGAAGGGCTGTGTCATGATGCTGGATGTATTGGAGAGTGTGAAGGGCTGTGTCATGATGCTGGATGTATTGGAGAGTGTGAAGGGCTGTGTCATGATGCTGGATGTATTGGAGAGTGTGAAGGGCTGTGTCATGATGCTGGATGTATTGGAGAGTGTGAAGGGCTGTGTCATGATGCTGGATGTATTGGAGAGTGTGAAGGGCTGTGTCATGATGCTGGATGTATTGGAGAGTGTGAAGGGCTGTGTCATGATGCTGGATGTATTGGAGAGTGTGAAGGGCTGTGTCATGATGCTGGATGTATTGGAGAGTGTGAAGGCTGTGTCATGATGCTGGATGTATTGGAGAGTGTGAAGGGCTGTGTCATGATGCTGGATGTATTGGAGAGTGTGAAGGGCGGTGTCATGAAGCTGGATGTATTGGAGAGTGTGAAGGGCTGTGTCATGATGCTGGATGTATTGGAGAGTGTGAAGGGCTGTGTCATGATGCTGGATGTATTGGAGAGTGTGAAGGGCTGTGTCATGATGCTGGATGTATTGGAGAGTGTGAAGGGCTGTGTCATGATGCTGGATGTATTGGAGAGTGTGAAGGGCTGTGTCATGATGCTGGATGTATTGGAGAGTGTGAAGGGCTGTGTCATGATGCTGGATGTATTGGAGAGTGTGAAGGGCTGTGTCATGATGCTGGATGTATTGGAGAGTGTGAAGGGCTGTGTCATGATGCTGGATGTATTGGAGAGTGTGAAGGGCTGTGTCATGATGCTGGATGTATTGGAGAGTGTGAAGGGCTGTGTCATGATGCTGGATGTATTGGAGAGTGTGAAGGGCTGTGTCATGATGCTGGATGTATTGGAGAGTGTGAAGGGCTGTGTCATGATGCTGGATGTATTGGAGAGTGTGAAGGGCTGTGTCATGATGCTGGATGTATTGGAGAGTGTGAAGGGCTGTGTCATGATGCTGGATGTATTGGAGAGTGTGAAGGGCTGTGTCATGATGCTGGATGTATTGGAGAGTGTGAAGGGCTGTGTCATGATGCTGGATGTATTGGAGAGTGTGAAGGGCTGTGTCATGATGCTGGATGTATTGGAGAGTGTGAAGGGCTGTGTCATGATGCTGGATGTATTGGAGAGTGTGAAGGGCTGTGTCATGATGCTGGATGTATTGGAGAGTGTGAAGGGCTGTGTCATGATGCTGGATGTATTGGAGAGTGTGAAGGGCTGTGTCATGATGCTGGATGTATTGGAGAGTGTGAAGGGCTGTGTCATGATGCTGGATGTATTGGAGAGTGTGAAGGGCTGTGTCATGATGCTGGATGTATTGGAGAGTGTGAAGGGCTGTGTCATGATGCTGGATGTATTGGAGAGTGTGAAGGGCTGTGTCATGATGCTGGATGTATTGGAGAGTGTGAAGGGCTGTGTCATGATGCTGGATGTATTGGAGAGTGTGAAGGGCTGTGTCATGATGCTGGATGTATTGGAGAGTGTGAAGGGCTGTGTCATGATGCTGGATGTATTGGAGAGTGTGAAGGGCTGTGTCATGATGCTGGATGTATTGGAGAGTGTGAAGGGCTGTGTCATGATGCTGGATGTATTGGAGAGTGTGAAGGGCTGTGTCATGATGCTGGATGTATTGGAGAGTGTGAAGGGCTGTGTCATGATGCTGGATGTATTGGAGAGTGTGAAGGGCTGTGTCATGATGCTGGATGTATTGGAGAGTGTGAAGGGCTGTGTCATGATGCTGGATGTATTGGAGAGTGTGAAGGGCTGTGTCATGATGCTGGATGTATTGGAGAGTGTGAAGGGCTGTGTCATGATGCTGGATGTATTGGAGAGTGTGAAGGGCTGTGTCATGATGCTGGATGTATTGGAGAGTGTGAAGGGCTGTGTCATGATGCTGGATGTATTGGAGAGTGTGAAGGGCTGTGTCATGATGCTGGATGTATTGGAGAGTGTGAAGGGCTGTGTCATGATGCTGGATGTATTGGAGAGTGTGAAGGGCTGTGTCATGATGCTGGATGTATTGGAGAGTGTGAAGGGCTGTGTCATGATGCTGGATGTATTGGAGAGTGTGAAGGGCTGTGTCATGATGCTGGATGTATTGGAGAGTGTGAAGGGCTGTGTCATGATGCTGGATGTATTGGAGAGTGTGAAGGGCTGTGTCATGATGCTGGATGTATTGGAGAGTGTGAAGGGCTGTGTCATGATGCTGGATGTATTGGAGAGTGTGAAGGGCTGTGTCATGATGCTGGATGTATTGGAGAGTGTGAAGGGCTGTGTCATGATGCTGGATGTATTGGAGAGTGTGAAGGGCTGTGTCATGATGCTGGATGTATTGGAGAGTGTGAAGGGCTGTGTCATGATGCTGGATGTATTGGAGAGTGTGAAGGGCTGTGTCATGATGCTGGATGTATTGGAGAGTGTGAAGGGCTGTGTCATGATGCTGGATGTATTGGAGAGTGTGAAGGGCTGTGTCATGATGCTGGATGTATTGGAGAGTGTGAAGGGCTGTGTCATGATGCTGGATGTATTGGAGAGTGTGAAGGGCTGTGTCATGATGCTGGATGTATTGGAGAGTGTGAAGGGCTGTGTCATGATGCTGGATGTATTGGAGAGTGTGAAGGGCTGTGTCATGATGCTGGATGTATTGGAGAGTGTGAAGGGCTGTGTCATGATGCTGGATGTATTGGAGAGTGTGAAGGGCTGTGTCATGATGCTGGATGTATTGGAGAGTGTGAAGGGCTGTGTCATGATGCTGGATGTATTGGAGAGTGTGAAGGGCTGTGTCATGATGCTGGATGTATTGGAGAGTGTGAAGGGCTGTGTCATGATGCTGGATGTATTGGAGAGTGTGAAGGGCTGTGTCATGATGCTGGATGTATTGGAGAGTGTGAAGGGCTGTGTCATGATGCTGGATGTATTGGAGAGTGTGAAGGGCTGTGTCATGATGCTGGATGTATTGGAGAGTGTGAAGGGCTGTGTCATGATGCTGGATGTATTGGAGAGTGTGAAGGGCTGTG
This sequence comes from Squalus acanthias, assembly GCA_030390025.1. NCBI lineage: Eukaryota > Metazoa > Chordata > Chondrichthyes > Squaliformes > Squalidae > Squalus > Squalus acanthias. Next base: position 46,375 of record JASTWF010001498.1, on the reverse strand, counting down.
TCATGATGCTGGATGTATTGGAGAGTGTGAAGGGCTGTGTCATGATGCTGGATGTATTGGAGAGTGTGAAGGGCTGTGTCATGATGCTGGATGTATTGGAGAGTGTGAAGGGCTGTGTCATGATGCTGGATGTATTGGAGAGTGTGAAGGGCTGTGTCATGATGCTGGATGTATTGGAGAGTGTGAAGGGCTGTGTCATGATGCTGGATGTATTGGAGAGTGTGAAGGGCTGTGTCATGATGCTGGATGTATTGGAGAGTGTGAAGGGCTGTGTCATGATGCTGGATGTATTGGAGAGTGTGAAGGGCTGTGTCATGATGCTGGATGTATTGGAGAGTGTGAAGGGCTGTGTCATGATGCTGGATGTATTGGAGAGTGTGAAGGGCTGTGTCATGATGCTGGATGTATTGGAGAGTGTGAAGGGCTGTGTCATGATGCTGGATGTATTGGAGAGTGTGAAGGGCTGTGTCATGATGCTGGATGTATTGGAGAGTGTGAAGGGCTGTGTCATGATGCTGGATGTATTGGAGAGTGTGAAGGGCTGTGTCATGATGCTGGATGTATTGGAGAGTGTGAAGGGCTGTGTCATGATGCTGGATGTATTGGAGAGTGTGAAGGGCTGTGTCATGATGCTGGATGTATTGGAGAGTGTGAAGGGCTGTGTCATGATGCTGGATGTATTGGAGAGTGTGAAGGGCTGTGTCATGATGCTGGATGTATTGGAGAGTGTGAAGGGCTGTGTCATGATGCTGGATGTATTGGAGAGTGTGAAGGGCTGTGTCATGATGCTGGATGTATTGGAGAGTGTGAAGGGCTGTGTCATGATGCTGGATGTATTGGAGAGTGTGAAGGGCTGTGTCATGATGCTGGATGTATTGGAGAGTGTGAAGGGCTGTGTCATGATGCTGGATGTATTGGAGAGTGTGAAGGGCTGTGTCATGATGCTGGATGTATTGGAGAGTGTGAAGGGCTGTGTCATGATGCTGGATGTATTGGAGAGTGTGAAGGGCTGTGTCATGATGCTGGATGTATTGGAGAGTGTGAAGGGCTGTGTCATGATGCTGGATGTATTGGAGAGTGTGAAGGGCTGTGTCATGATGCTGGATGTATTGGAGAGTGTGAAGGGCTGTGTCATGATGCTGGATGTATTGGAGAGTGTGAAGGGCTGTGTCATGATGCTGGATGTATTGGAGAGTGTGAAGGGCTGTGTCATGATGCTGGATGTATTGGAGAGTGTGAAGGGCTGTGTCATGATGCTGGATGTATTGGAGAGTGTGAAGGGCTGTGTCATGATGCTGGATGTATTGGAGAGTGTGAAGGGCTGTGTCATGATGCTGGATGTATTGGAGAGTGTGAAGGGCTGTGTCATGATGCTGGATGTATTGGAGAGTGTGAAGGGCTGTGTCATGATGCTGGATGTATTGGAGAGTGTGAAGGGCTGTGTCATGATGCTGGATGTATTGGAGAGTGTGAAGGGCTGTGTCATGATGCTGGATGTATTGGAGAGTGTGAAGGGCTGTGTCATGATGCTGGATGTATTGGAGAGTGTGAAGGGCTGTGTCATGATGCTGGATGTATTGGAGAGTGTGAAGGGCTGTGTCATGATGCTGGATGTATTGGAGAGTGTGAAGGGCTGTGTCATGATGCTGGATGTATTGGAGAGTGTGAAGGGCTGTGTCATGATGCTGGATGTATTGGAGAGTGTGAAGGGCTGTGTCATGATGCTGGATGTATTGGAGAGTGTGAAGGGCTGTGTCATGATGCTGGATGTATTGGAGAGTGTGAAGGGCTGTGTCATGATGCTGGATGTATTGGAGAGTGTGAAGGGCTGTGTCATGATGCTGGATGTATTGGAGAGTGTGAAGGGCTGTGTCATGATGCTGGATGTATTGGAGAGTGTGAAGGGCTGTGTCATGATGCTGGATGTATTGGAGAGTGTGAAGGGCTGTGTCATGATGCTGGATGTATTGGAGAGTGTGAAGGGCTGTGTCATGATGCTGGATGTATTGGAGAGTGTGAAGGGCTGTGTCATGATGCTGGATGTATTGGAGAGTGTGAAGGGCTGTGTCATGATGCTGGATGTATTGGAGAGTGTGAAGGGCTGTGTCATGATGCTGGATGTATTGGAGAGTGTGAAGGGCTGTGTCATGATGCTGGATGTATTGGAGAGTGTGAAGGGCTGTGTCATGATGCTGGATGTATTGGAGAGTGTGAAGGGCTGTGTCATGATGCTGGATGTATTGGAGAGTGTGAAGGGCTGTGTCATGATGCTGGATGTATTGGAGAGTGTGAAGGGCTGTGTCATGATGCTGGATGTATTGGAGAGTGTGAAGGGCTGTGTCATGATGCTGGATGTATTGGAGAGTGTGAAGGGCTGTGTCATGATGCTGGATGTATTGGAGAGTGTGAAGGGCTGTGTCATGATGCTGGATGTATTGGAGAGTGTGAAGGGCTGTGTCATGATGCTGGATGTATTGGAGAGTGTGAAGGGCTGTGTCATGATGCTGGATGTATTGGAGAGTGTGAAGGGCTGTGTCATGATGCTGGATGTATTGGAGAGTGTGAAGGGCTGTGTCATGATGCTGGATGTATTGGAGAGTGTGAAGGGCTGTGTCATGATGCTGGATGTATTGGAGAGTGTGAAGGGCTGTGTCATGATGCTGGATGTATTGGAGAGTGTGAAGGGCTGTGTCATGATGCTGGATGTATTGGAGAGTGTGAAGGGCTGTGTCATGATGCTGGATGTATTGGAGAGTGTGAAGGGCTGTGTCATGATGCTGGATGTATTGGAGAGTGTGAAGGGCTGTGTCATGATGCTGGATGTATTGGAGAGTGTGAAGGGCTGTGTCATGATGCTGGATGTATTGGAGAGTGTGAAGGGCTGTGTCATGATGCTGGATGTATTGGAGAGTGTGAAGGGCTGTGTCATGATGCTGGATGTATTGGAGAGTGTGAAGGGCTGTGTCATGATGCTGGATGTATTGGAGAGTGTGAAGGGCTGTGTCATGATGCTGGATGTATTGGAGAGTGTGAAGGGCTGTGTCATGATGCTGGATGTATTGGAGAGTGTGAAGGGCTGTGTCATGATGCTGGATGTATTGGAGAGTGTGAAGGGCTGTGTCATGATGCTGGATGTATTGGAGAGTGTGAAGGGCTGTGTCATGATGCTGGATGTATTGGAGAGTGTGAAGGGCTGTGTCATGATGCTGGATGTATTGGAGAGTGTGAAGGGCTGTGTCATGATGCTGGATGTATTGGAGAGTGTGAAGGGCTGTGTCATGATGCTGGATGTATTGGAGAGTGTGAAGGGCTGTGTCATGATGCTGGATGTATTGGAGAGTGTGAAGGGCTGTGTCATGATGCTGGATGTATTGGAGAGTGTGAAGGGCTGTGTCATGATGCTGGATGTATTGGAGAGTGTGAAGGGCTGTGTCATGATGCTGGATGTATTGGAGAGTGTGAAGGGCTGTGTCATGATGCTGGATGTATTGGAGAGTGTGAAGGGCTGTGTCATGATGCTGGATGTATTGGAGAGTGTGAAGGGCTGTGTCATGATGCTGGATGTATTGGAGAGTGTGAAGGGCTGTGTCATGATGCTGGATGTATTGGAGAGTGTGAAGGGCTGTGTCATGATGCTGGATGTATTGGAGAGTGTGAAGGGCTGTGTCATGATGCTGGATGTATTGGAGAGTGTGAAGGGCTGTGTCATGATGCTGGATGTATTGGAGAGTGTGAAGGGCTGTGTCATGATGCTGGATGTATTGGAGAGTGTGAAGGGCTGTGTCATGATGCTGGATGTATTGGAGAGTGTGAAGGGCTGTGTCATGATGCTGGATGTATTGGAGAGTGTGAAGGGCTGTGTCATGATGCTGGATGTATTGGAGAGTGTGAAGGGCTGTGTCATGATGCTGGATGTATTGGAGAGTGTGAAGGGCTGTGTCATGATGCTGGATGTATTGGAGAGTGTGAAGGGCTGTGTCATGATGCTGGATGTATTGGAGAGTGTGAAGGGCTGTGTCATGATGCTGGATGTATTGGAGAGTGTGAAGGGCTGTGTCATGATGCTGGATGTATTGGAGAGTGTGAAGGGCTGTGTCATGATGCTGGATGTATTGGAGAGTGTGAAGGGCTGTGTCATGATGCTGGATGTATTGGAGAGTGTGAAGGGCTGTGTCATGATGCTGGATGTATTGGAGAGTGTGAAGGGCTGTGTCATGATGCTGGATGTATTGGAGAGTGTGAAGGGCTGTGTCATGATGCTGGATGTATTGGAGAGTGTGAAGGGCTGTGTCATGATGCTGGATGTATTGGAGAGTGTGAAGGGCTGTGTCATGATGCTGGATGTATTGGAGAGTGTGAAGGGCTGTGTCATGATGCTGGATGTATTGGAGAGTGTGAAGGGCTGTGTCATGATGCTGGATGTATTGGAGAGTGTGAAGGGCTGTGTCATGATGCTGGATGTATTGGAGAGTGTGAAGGGCTGTGTCATGATGCTGGATGTATTGGAGAGTGTGAAGGGCTGTGTCATGATGCTGGATGTATTGGAGAGTGTGAAGGGCTGTGTCATGATGCTGGATGTATTGGAGAGTGTGAAGGGCTGTGTCATGATGCTGGATGTATTGGAGAGTGTGAAGGGCTGTGTCATGATGCTGGATGTATTGGAGAGTGTGAAGGGCTGTGTCATGATGCTGGATGTATTGGAGAGTGTGAAGGGCTGTGTCATGATGCTGGATGTATTGGAGAGTGTGAAGGGCTGTGTCATGATGCTGGATGTATTGGAGAGTGTGAAGGGCTGTGTCATGATGCTGGATGTATTGGAGAGTGTGAAGGGCTGTGTCATGATGCTGGATGTATTGGAGAGTGTGAAGGGCTGTGTCATGATGCTGGATGTATTGGAGAGTGTGAAGGGCTGTGTCATGATGCTGGATGTATTGGAGAGTGTGAAGGGCTGTGTCATGATGCTGGATGTATTGGAGAGTGTGAAGGGCTGTGTCATGATGCTGGATGTATTGGAGAGTGTGAAGGGCTGTGTCATGATGCTGGATGTATTGGAGAGTGTGAAGGGCTGTGTCATGATGCTGGATGTATTGGAGAGTGTGAAGGGCTGTGTCATGATGCTGGATGTATTGGAGAGTGTGAAGGGCTGTGTCATGATGCTGGATGTATTGGAGAGTGTGAAGGGCTGTGTCATGATGCTGGATGTATTGGAGAGTGTGAAGGGCTGTGTCATGATGCTGGATGTATTGGAGAGTGTGAAGGGCTGTGTCATGATGCTGGATGTATTGGAGAGTGTGAAGGGCTGTGTCATGATGCTGGATGTATTGGAGAGTGTGAAGGGCTGTGTCATGATGCTGGATGTATTGGAGAGTGTGAAGGGCTGTGTCATGATGCTGGATGTATTGGAGAGTGTGAAGGGCTGTGTCATGATGCTGGATGTATTGGAGAGTGTGAAGGGCTGTGTCATGATGCTGGATGTATTGGAGAGTGTGAAGGGCTGTGTCATGATGCTGGATGTATTGGAGAGTGTGAAGGGCTGTGTCATGATGCTGGATGTATTGGAGAGTGTGAAGGGCTGTGTCATGATGCTGGATGTATTGGAGAGTGTGAAGGGCTGTGTCATGATGCTGGATGTATTGGAGAGTGTGAAGGGCTGTGTCATGATGCTGGATGTATTGGAGAGTGTGAAGGGCTGTGTCATGATGCTGGATGTATTGGAGAGTGTGAAGGGCTGTGTCATGATGCTGGATGTATTGGAGAGTGTGAAGGGCTGTGTCATGATGCTGGATGTATTGGAGAGTGTGAAGGGCTGTGTCATGATGCTGGATGTATTGGAGAGTGTGAAGGGCTGTGTCATGATGCTGGATGTATTGGAGAGTGTGAAGGGCTGTGTCATGATGCTGGATGTATTGGAGAGTGTGAAGGGCTGTGTCATGATGCTGGATGTATTGGAGAGTGTGAAGGGCTGTGTCATGATGCTGGATGTATTGGAGAGTGTGAAGGGCTGTGTCATGATGCTGGATGTATTGGAGAGTGTGAAGGGCTGTGTCATGATGCTGGATGTATTGGAGAGTGTGAAGGGCTGTGTCATGATGCTGGATGTATTGGAGAGTGTGAAGGGCTGTGTCATGATGCTGGATGTATTGGAGAGTGTGAAGGGCTGTGTCATGATGCTGGATGTATTGGAGAGTGTGAAGGGCTGTGTCATGATGCTGGATGTATTGGAGAGTGTGAAGGGCTGTGTCATGATGCTGGATGTATTGGAGAGTGTGAAGGGCTGTGTCATGATGCTGGATGTATTGGAGAGTGTGAAGGGCTGTGTCATGATGCTGGATGTATTGGAGAGTGTGAAGGGCTGTGTCATGATGCTGGATGTATTGGAGAGTGTGAAGGGCTGTGTCATGATGCTGGATGTATTGGAGAGTGTGAAGGGCTGTGTCATGATGCTGGATGTATTGGAGAGTGTGAAGGGCTGTGTCATGATGCTGGATGTATTGGAGAGTGTGAAGGGCTGTGTCATGATGCTGGATGTATTGGAGAGTGTGAAGGGCTGTGTCATGATGCTGGATGTATTGGAGAGTGTGAAGGGCTGTGTCATGATGCTGGATGTATTGGAGAGTGTGAAGGGCTGTGTCATGATGCTGGATGTATTGGAGAGTGTGAAGGGCTGTGTCATGATGCTGGATGTATTGGAGAGTGTGAAGGGCTGTGTCATGATGCTGGATGTATTGGAGAGTGTGAAGGGCTGTGTCATGATGCTGGATGTATTGGAGAGTGTGAAGGGCTGTGTCATGATGCTGGATGTATTGGAGAGTGTGAAGGGCTGTGTCATGATGCTGGATGTATTGGAGAGTGTGAAGGGCTGTGTCATGATGCTGGATGTATTGGAGAGTGTGAAGGGCTGTGTCATGATGCTGGATGTATTGGAGAGTGTGAAGGGCTGTGTCATGATGCTGGATGTATTGGAGAGTGTGAAGGGCTGTGTCATGATGCTGGATGTATTGGAGAGTGTGAAGGGCTGTGTCATGATGCTGGATGTATTGGAGAGTGTGAAGGGCTGTGTCATGATGCTGGATGTATTGGAGAGTGTGAAGGGCTGTGTCATGATGCTGGATGTATTGGAGAGTGTGAAGGGCTGTGTCATGATGCTGGATGTATTGGAGAGTGTGAAGGGCTGTGTCATGATGCTGGATGTATTGGAGAGTGTGAAGGGCTGTGTCATGATGCTGGATGTATTGGAGAGTGTGAAGGGCTGTGTCATGATGCTGGATGTATTGGAGAGTGTGAAGGGCTGTGTCATGATGCTGGATGTATTGGAGAGTGTGAAGGGCTGTGTCATGATGCTGGATGTATTGGAGAGTGTGAAGGGCTGTGTCATGATGCTGGATGTATTGGAGAGTGTGAAGGGCTGTGTCATGATGCTGGATGTATTGGAGAGTGTGAAGGGCTGTGTCATGATGCTGGATGTATTGGAGAGTGTGAAGGGCTGTGTCATGATGCTGGATGTATTGGAGAGTGTGAAGGGCTGTGTCATGATGCTGGATGTATTGGAGAGTGTGAAGGGCTGTGTCATGATGCTGGATGTATTGGAGAGTGTGAAGGGCTGTGTCATGATGCTGGATGTATTGGAGAGTGTGAAGGGCTGTGTCATGATGCTGGATGTATTGGAGAGTGTGAAGGGCTGTGTCATGATGCTGGATGTATTGGAGAGTGTGAAGGGCTGTGTCATGATGCTGGATGTATTGGAGAGTGTGAAGGGCTGTGTCATGATGCTGGATGTATTGGAGAGTGTGAAGGGCTGTGTCATGATGCTGGATGTATTGGAGAGTGTGAAGGGCTGTGTCATGATGCTGGATGTATTGGAGAGTGTGAAGGGCTGTGTCATGATGCTGGATGTATTGGAGAGTGTGAAGGGCTGTGTCATGATGCTGGATGTATTGGAGAGTGTGAAGGGCTGTGTCATGATGCTGGATGTATTGGAGAGTGTGAAGGGCTGTGTCATGATGCTGGATGTATTGGAGAGTGTGAAGGGCTGTGTCATGATGCTGGATGTATTGGAGAGTGTGAAGGGCTGTGTCATGATGCTGGATGTATTGGAGAGTGTGAAGGGCTGTGTCATGATGCTGGATGTATTGGAGAGTGTGAAGGGCTGTGTCATGATGCTGGATGTATTGGAGAGTGTGAAGGGCTGTGTCATGATGCTGGATGTATTGGAGAGTGTGAAGGGCTGTGTCATGATGCTGGATGTATTGGAGAGTGTGAAGGGCTGTGTCATGATGCTGGATGTATTGGAGAGTGTGAAGGGCTGTGTCATGATGCTGGATGTATTGGAGAGTGTGAAGGGCTGTGTCATGATGCTGGATGTATTGGAGAGTGTGAAGGGCTGTGTCATGATGCTGGATGTATTGGAGAGTGTGAAGGGCTGTGTCATGATGCTGGATGTATTGGAGAGTGTGAAGGGCTGTGTCATGATGCTGGATGTATTGGAGAGTGTGAAGGGCTGTGTCATGATGCTGGATGTATTGGAGAGTGTGAAGGGCTGTGTCATGATGCTGGATGTATTGGAGAGTGTGAAGGGCTGTGTCATGATGCTGGATGTATTGGAGAGTGTGAAGGGCTGTGTCATGATGCTGGATGTATTGGAGAGTGTGAAGGGCTGTGTCATGATGCTGGATGTATTGGAGAGTGTGAAGGGCTGTGTCATGATGCTGGATGTATTGGAGAGTGTGAAGGGCTGTGTCATGATGCTGGATGTATTGGAGAGTGTGAAGGGCTGTGTCATGATGCTGGATGTATTGGAGAGTGTGAAGGGCTGTGTCATGATGCTGGATGTATTGGAGAGTGTGAAGGGCTGTGTCATGATGCTGGATGTATTGGAGAGTGTGAAGGGCTGTGTCATGATGCTGGATGTATTGGAGAGTGTGAAGGGCTGTGTCATGATGCTGGATGTATTGGAGAGTGTGAAGGGCTGTGTCATGATGCTGGATGTATTGGAGAGTGTGAAGGGCTGTGTCATGATGCTGGATGTATTGGAGAGTGTGAAGGGCTGTGTCATGATGCTGGATGTATTGGAGAGTGTGAAGGGCTGTGTCATGATGCTGGATGTATTGGAGAGTGTGAAGGGCTGTGTCATGATGCTGGATGTATTGGAGAGTGTGAAGGGCTGTGTCATGATGCTGGATGTATTGGAGAGTGTGAAGGGCTGTGTCATGATGCTGGATGTATTGGAGAGTGTGAAGGGCTGTGTCATGATGCTGGATGTATTGGAGAGTGTGAAGGGCTGTGTCATGATGCTGGATGTATTGGAGAGTGTGAAGGGCTGTGTCATGATGCTGGATGTATTGGAGAGTGTGAAGGGCTGTGTCATGATGCTGGATGTATTGGAGAGTGTGAAGGGCTGTGTCATGATGCTGGATGTATTGGAGAGTGTGAAGGGCTGTGTCATGATGCTGGATGTATTGGAGAGTGTGAAGGGCTGTGTCATGATGCTGGATGTATTGGAGAGTGTGAAGGGCTGTGTCATGATGCTGGATGTATTGGAGAGTGTGAAGGGCTGTGTCATGATGCTGGATGTATTGGAGAGTGTGAAGGGCTGTGTCATGATGCTGGATGTATTGGAGAGTGTGAAGGGCTGTGTCATGATGCTGGATGTATTGGAGAGTGTGAAGGGCTGTGTCATGATGCTGGATGTATTGGAGAGTGTGAAGGGCTGTGTCATGATGCTGGATGTATTGGAGAGTGTGAAGGGCTGTGTCATGATGCTGGATGTATTGGAGAGTGTGAAGGGCTGTGTCATGATGCTGGATGTATTGGAGAGTGTGAAGGGCTGTGTCATGATGCTGGATGTATTGGAGAGTGTGAAGGGCTGTGTCATGATGCTGGATGTATTGGAGAGTGTGAAGGGCTGTGTCATGATGCTGGATGTATTGGAGAGTGTGAAGGGCTGTGTCATGATGCTGGATGTATTGGAGAGTGTGAAGGGCTGTGTCATGATGCTGGATGTATTGGAGAGTGTGAAGGGCTGTGTCATGATGCTGGATGTATTGGAGAGTGTGAAGGGCTGTGTCATGATGCTGGATGTATTGGAGAGTGTGAAGGGCTGTGTCATGATGCTGGATGTATTGGAGAGTGTGAAGGGCTGTGTCATGATGCTGGATGTATTGGAGAGTGTGAAGGGCTGTGTCATGATGCTGGATGTATTGGAGAGTGTGAAGGGCTGTGTCATGATGCTGGATGTATTGGAGAGTGTGAAGGGCTGTGTCATGATGCTGGATGTATTGGAGAGTGTGAAGGGCTGTGTCATGATGCTGGATGTATTGGAGAGTGTGAAGGGCTGTGTCATGATGCTGGATGTATTGGAGAGTGTGAAGGGCTGTGTCATGATGCTGGATGTATTGGAGAGTGTGAAGGGCTGTGTCATGATGCTGGATGTATTGGAGAGTGTGAAGGGCTGTGTCATGATGCTGGATGTATTGGAGAGTGTGAAGGGCTGTGTCATGATGCTGGATGTATTGGAGAGTGTGAAGGGCTGTGTCATGATGCTGGATGTATTGGAGAGTGTGAAGGGCTGTGTCATGATGCTGGATGTATTGGAGAGTGTGAAGGGCTGTGTCATGATGCTGGATGTATTGGAGAGTGTGAAGGGCTGTGTCATGATGCTGGATGTATTGGAGAGTGTGAAGGGCTGTGTCATGATGCTGGATGTATTGGAGAGTGTGAAGGGCTGTGTCATGATGCTGGATGTATTGGAGAGTGTGAAGGGCTGTGTCATGATGCTGGATGTATTGGAGAGTGTGAAGGGCTGTGTCATGATGCTGGATGTATTGGAGAGTGTGAAGGGCTGTGTCATGATGCTGGATGTATTGGAGAGTGTGAAGGGCTGTGTCATGATGCTGGATGTATTGGAGAGTGTGAAGGGCTGTGTCATGATGCTGGATGTATTGGAGAGTGTGAAGGGCTGTGTCATGATGCTGGATGTATTGGAGAGTGTGAAGGGCTGTGTCATGATGCTGGATGTATTGGAGAGTGTGAAGGGCTGTGTCATGATGCTGGATGTATTGGAGAGTGTGAAGGGCTGTGTCATGATGCTGGATGTATTGGAGAGTGTGAAGGGCTGTGTCATGATGCTGGATGTATTGGAGAGTGTGAAGGGCTGTGTCATGATGCTGGATGTATTGGAGAGTGTGAAGGGCTGTGTCATGATGCTGGATGTATTGGAGAGTGTGAAGGGCTGTGTCATGATGCTGGATGTATTGGAGAGTGTGAAGGGCTGTGTCATGATGCTGGATGTATTGGAGAGTGTGAAGGGCTGTGTCATGATGCTGGATGTATTGGAGAGTGTGAAGGGCTGTGTCATGATGCTGGATGTATTGGAGAGTGTGAAGGGCTGTGTCATGATGCTGGATGTATTGGAGAGTGTGAAGGGCTGTGTCATGATGCTGGATGTATTGGAGAGTGTGAAGGGCTGTGTCATGATGCTGGATGTATTGGAGAGTGTGAAGGGCTGTGTCATGATGCTGGATGTATTGGAGAGTGTGAAGGGCTGTGTCATGATGCTGGATGTATTGGAGAGTGTGAAGGGCTGTGTCATGATGCTGGATGTATTGGAGAGTGTGAAGGGCTGTGTCATGATGCTGGATGTATTGGAGAGTGTGAAGGGCTGTGTCATGATGCTGGATGTATTGGAGAGTGTGAAGGGCTGTGTCATGATGCTGGATGTATTGGAGAGTGTGAAGGGCTGTGTCATGATGCTGGATGTATTGGAGAGTGTGAAGGGCTGTGTCATGATGCTGGATGTATTGGAGAGTGTGAAGGGCTGTGTCATGATGCTGGATGTATTGGAGAGTGTGAAGGGCTGTGTCATGATGCTGGATGTATTGGAGAGTGTGAAGGGCTGTGTCATGATGCTGGATGTATTGGAGAGTGTGAAGGGCTGTGTCATGATGCTGGATGTATTGGAGAGTGTGAAGGGCTGTGTCATGATGCTGGATGTATTGGAGAGTGTGAAGGGCTGTGTCATGATGCTGGATGTATTGGAGAGTGTGAAGGGCTGTGTCATGATGCTGGATGTATTGGAGAGTGTGAAGGGCTGTGTCATGATGCTGGATGTATTGGAGAGTGTGAAGGGCTGTGTCATGATGCTGGATGTATTGGAGAGTGTGAAGGGCTGTGTCATGATGCTGGATGTATTGGAGAGTGTGAAGGGCTGTGTCATGATGCTGGATGTATTGGAGAGTGTGAAGGGCTGTGTCATGATGCTGGATGTATTGGAGAGTGTGAAGGGCTGTGTCATGATGCTGGATGTATTGGAGAGTGTGAAGGGCTGTGTCATGATGCTGGATGTATTGGAGAGTGTGAAGGGCTGTGTCATGATGCTGGATGTATTGGAGAGTGTGAAGGGCTGTGTCATGATGCTGGATGTATTGGAGAGTGTGAAGGGCTGTGTCATGATGCTGGATGTATTGGAGAGTGTGAAGGGCTGTGTCATGATGCTGGATGTATTGGAGAGTGTGAAGGGCTGTGTCATGATGCTGGATGTATTGGAGAGTGTGAAGGGCTGTGTCATGATGCTGGATGTATTGGAGAGTGTGAAGGGCTGTGTCATGATGCTGGATGTATTGGAGAGTGTGAAGGGCTGTGTCATGATGCTGGATGTATTGGAGAGTGTGAAGGGCTGTGTCATGATGCTGGATGTATTGGAGAGTGTGAAGGGCTGTGTCATGATGCTGGATGTATTGGAGAGTGTGAAGGGCTGTGTCATGATGCTGGATGTATTGGAGAGTGTGAAGGGCTGTGTCATGATGCTGGATGTATTGGAGAGTGTGAAGGGCTGTGTCATGATGCTGGATGTATTGGAGAGTGTGAAGGGCTGTGTCATGATGCTGGATGTATTGGAGAGTGTGAAGGGCTGTGTCATGATGCTGGATGTATTGGAGAGTGTGAAGGGCTGTGTCATGATGCTGGATGTATTGGAGAGTGTGAAGGGCTGTGTCATGATGCTGGATGTATTGGAGAGTGTGAAGGGCTGTGTCATGATGCTGGATGTATTGGAGAGTGTGAAGGGCTGTGTCATGATGCTGGATGTATTGGAGAGTGTGAAGGGCTGTGTCATGATGCTGGATGTATTGGAGAGTGTGAAGGGCTGTGTCATGATGCTGGATGTATTGGAGAGTGTGAAGGGCTGTGTCATGATGCTGGATGTATTGGAGAGTGTGAAGGGCTGTGTCATGATGCTGGATGTATTGGAGAGTGTGAAGGGCTGTGTCATGATGCTGGATGTATTGGAGAGTGTGAAGGGCTGTGTCATGATGCTGGATGTATTGGAGAGTGTGAAGGGCTGTGTCATGATGCTGGATGTATTGGAGAGTGTGAAGGGCTGTGTCATGATGCTGGATGTATTGGAGAGTGTGAAGGGCTGTGTCATGATGCTGGATGTATTGGAGAGTGTGAAGGGCTGTGTCATGATGCTGGATGTATTGGAGAGTGTGAAGGGCTGTGTCATGATGCTGGATGTATTGGAGAGTGTGAAGGGCTGTGTCATGATGCTGGATGTATTGGAGAGTGTGAAGGGCTGTGTCATGATGCTGGATGTATTGGAGAGTGTGAAGGGCTGTGTCATGATGCTGGATGTATTGGAGAGTGTGAAGGGCTGTGTCATGATGCTGGATGTATTGGAGAGTGTGAAGGGCTGTGTCATGATGCTGGATGTATTGGAGAGTGTGAAGGGCTGTGTCATGATGCTGGATGTATTGGAGAGTGTGAAGGGCTGTGTCATGATGCTGGATGTATTGGAGAGTGTGAAGGGCTGTGTCATGATGCTGGATGTATTGGAGAGTGTGAAGGGCTGTGTCATGATGCTGGATGTATTGGAGAGTGTGAAGGGCTGTGTCATGATGCTGGATGTATTGGAGAGTGTGAAGGGCTGTGTCATGATGCTGGATGTATTGGAGAGTGTGAAGGGCTGTGTCATGATGCTGGATGTATTGGAGAGTGTGAAGGGCTGTGTCATGATGCTGGATGTATTGGAGAGTGTGAAGGGCTGTGTCATGATGCTGGATGTATTGGAGAGTGTGAAGGGCTGTGTCATGATGCTGGATGTATTGGAGAGTGTGAAGGGCTGTGTCATGATGCTGGATGTATTGGAGAGTGTGAAGGGCTGTGTCATGATGCTGGATGTATTGGAGAGTGTGAAGGGCTGTGTCATGATGCTGGATGTATTGGAGAGTGTGAAGGGCTGTGTCATGATGCTGGATGTATTGGAGAGTGTGAAGGGCTGTGTCATGATGCTGGATGTATTGGAGAGTGTGAAGGGCTGTGTCATGATGCTGGATGTATTGGAGAGTGTGAAGGGCTGTGTCATGATGCTGGATGTATTGGAGAGTGTGAAGGGCTGTGTCATGATGCTGGATGTATTGGAGAGTGTGAAGGGCTGTGTCATGATGCTGGATGTATTGGAGAGTGTGAAGGGCTGTGTCATGATGCTGGATGTATTGGAGAGTGTGAAGGGCTGTGTCATGATGCTGGATGTATTGGAGAGTGTGAAGGGCTGTGTCATGATGCTGGATGTATTGGAGAGTGTGAAGGGCTGTGTCATGATGCTGGATGTATTGGAGAGTGTGAAGGGCTGTGTCATGATGCTGGATGTATTGGAGAGTGTGAAGGGCTGTGTCATGATGCTGGATGTATTGGAGAGTGTGAAGGGCTGTGTCATGATGCTGGATGTATTGGAGAGTGTGAAGGGCTGTGTCATGATGCTGGATGTATTGGAGAGTGTGAAGGGCTGTGTCATGATGCTGGATGTATTGGAGAGTGTGAAGGGCTGTGTCATGATGCTGGATGTATTGGAGAGTGTGAAGGGCTGTGTCATGATGCTGGATGTATTGGAGAGTGTGAAGGGCTGTGTCATGATGCTGGATGTATTGGAGAGTGTGAAGGGCTGTGTCATGATGCTGGATGTATTGGAGAGTGTGAAGGGCTGTGTCATGATGCTGGATGTATTGGAGAGTGTGAAGGGCTGTGTCATGATGCTGGATGTATTGGAGAGTGTGAAGGGCTGTGTCATGATGCTGGATGTATTGGAGAGTGTGAAGGGCTGTGTCATGATGCTGGATGTATTGGAGAGTGTGAAGGGCTGTGTCATGATGCTGGATGTATTGGAGAGTGTGAAGGGCTGTGTCATGATGCTGGATGTATTGGAGAGTGTGAAGGGCTGTGTCATGATGCTGGATGTATTGGAGAGTGTGAAGGGCTGTGTCATGATGCTGGATGTATTGGAGACTGTGAAGGGCTGTGTCATGATGCTGGATGTATTTGAGAGTGTGAAGGGCTGTGTCATGATGCTGGATGTATTGGAGAGTGTGAAGGGCTGTGTCATGATGCTGGATGTATTGGAGAGTGGGAAGGGCTGTGTCATGATGCTGGATGTATTGGAGAGTGTGAAAGGCTGTGTCATGATGCTGGATATATTGGAGAGTGTGAAGGGCTGTGTCATGATGCTGGATGTATTGGAGAGTGTGAAGGGCTGTGTCATGATGCTGGAAGTTTTGGAGAGTGTGAAGGGCTGTGTCATGATGCTGGATGTATTGGAGACTGTGAAGGGCTGTGTCATGATGCTGGATGTATTGGAGACTGTGAAGGGCTGTGTCATGATGCTGGATGTATTTGAGAGTGTGAAGGGCTGTGTCATGATGCTGGATGTATTGGAGTCTGTGAAGGGCTGTGTCATGATGCTGGATGTATTGGAGACTGTGAAGGGCTGTGTCATGATGCTGGATGTATTGGAGACTGTGAAGGGCTGTGTCATGATGCTGGATGTATTGGAGAGAGTGAAGGGCTGTGTCATGATGCTGGATGTATTGGAGAGTTTGAAGGGCTGTGTCATTGTGCTGGATGTATTGGAGAGTGTGAAGGGCTGTGTCATGTGCTGGATGTTTTGAAGAGTGTGAAGGGCTGTGCCATGATGCTGGATGTATTGGAGAGTGTGCATGGCTGTGTTATGATGCTGGATGTATTTGGAGAGTGTGAAGGGCTGTGTCATGATGCTGGATGTATTGGAGATTGTGAAGGGCGGTGTCATGATGCTGGATGTATTGGAGAGTGTGAAGGGCTGTGTCATGATGCTTGATGTATTGGAGAGTGTGAAGGGCTGTGTCATGATGCTGGATGTATTGGAGAGTGTGAAGGGCTGTGTCATGATGCTGGATGTATTGGAGAGTGTGAAGGGCTGTGTCATGATGCTGGATGTATTGGAGAGTGTGAAGGGCTGTGTCATGATGCTGGATGTATTGGAGAGTGTGAAGGGCTGTGTCATGATGCTGGATGTATTGGACAATGTGAAGGGCTGTGTCATGATGCTGGATGTATTGGAGAGTGTGAAGGGCTGTGTTATGATGCTGGATGTATTGGAGAGTGTGAAGGGCTGTGTCATGATGCTGGATGTATTGGAGACGGTGAAGGGCTGTGTCATGATGCTGGATATATTTGAGAGTGTGAAGGGCTGTGTCATGATGCTGGATGTATTGGAGAGTGTGAAGGGCTGTGTCATGATGCTGGATGTATTGGAGAGTGTGAAGGGCTGTGATATGATGCTGGATGTATTGGAAAGTGTGAAGGGCTGTGTCATGATGCTGGATGTATTGGAGAGTGTGAAGGGCTGTGTCATGAAGCTGGATGTATTGGTGAGTGTGAAGGGCTGTGTCATGATGCTGGATGTATTGGAGCGTGTGAAGGGCTGTGTCATGATGCTGGATGTATTGGAGACTGTGAAGGGCTGTGTCATGATGCTGGATGTACTGGAGACTGTGAAGGGCTGTGTCATGATGCTGGATGTATTTGAGAGTGTGAAGGGCTGTGTCATGATGCTGGATGTATTGGAAACTGTGAAGGGCTGTGTCATGATGCTGGATGTATTGGAGACTGTGAAGGGCTGTGTCATGATGCTGGATGTATTGGAGACTGTGAAGGGCTGTGTCATGATGCTGGATGTATTTGAGAGTGTGAAGGGCTGTGTCATGATGTTGGATGTATTGGAGAGTGTGAAGGGCTGTGTCATGATGCTGGATGTATTGGAGACTGTGAAGGGCTGTGTCATGATGCTGGATGTATTTGAGAGTGTGAAGGGCTGTGTCATGATGCTGGATGTATTGGAGAGTGTGAAGGGATGTGTCATGATGCTGGATGTTTTGAAGAGTGTGAAGGGCTGTGTCATGATGCTGGATGTATTGGAGAGTGTGCATGGCTGTGTTATGATGCTGGATGTATTTGGAGAGTGTGAAGGGCTGTGTCATGATGCTGGATGTATTTGGAGAGTGTGAAGGGCTGTGTCATGATGCTGGATGTATTGGAGAGTGTGAAGGGCTGTGTCATGATGCTGGATGTATTGGAGATTATGAAGGGCAGTGTCATGATGCTGGATGTATTGGAAAGTGTGAAGGGCTGTGTCATGATGCTGGATGTATTGGAGAGTGTGAAGGGCTGTGTCATGATGCTGGATGTATTGGAGGATGTGAAGGGCTGTGTCATGATGCTGGATGTATTGGAGGGTGTGAAGGGCTGTGTCATGATGCTGTATGTATTGGAGAATGTGAAGGGCTGTGTTATGAAGCTGGATGTATTGGAGAGTGTGAAGGGCTGTGTCATGATGCTGGATGTATTGGATGGTGTGAAGGGCTTTGTCATGATGCTGGATGTATTGGAGAGTGTGAAGGGCTGTGTCATGATGCTCGATGTATTGGAGAGTGTGAAGGACTGTGTGATGATGCTGGATGTATTGGAGAGTAAGAAGCGCTGTGTCATGATGCTGGATGTATTGGAGAGTGTGAAGGGCTGTGTCATGCTGCTTGATGTATTGGAGAGTGTGAAGGGCTGTGTCATGATGCTGGATGTATTGGAGAGTGTGAAGGGCTGTGTCATGATGCTGGATGTATTGGAGAGTGTGAAGTGCTGTGTCATGATGCTGTATGTATTGGAGAGTGTGAAGGGCTGTGTTATGATGCTGGATGTATTGGAGAGTGTGAAGGGCTGTGTCATGATGCTGGATGTATTGGAGACTGTGAAGGGCTGTGTCATGATGCTGGATGTATTTGAGAGTGTGAAGGGCTGTGTCATGATGCTGGATGTATTGGAGAGTGTGAAGGGCTGTGTCATGATGCTGGATGTATTGGAGAGTGTGAAGGGCTGTGTTATGATGCTGGATGTATTGGAGAGTGTGAAAGGCTGTGTCATGATGCTGGATATATTGGAGAGTGTGAAGGGCTGTGTCATGATGCTGGATGTATTGGAGAGTGTGAAGGGCTGTGTCATGATGCTGGAAGTTTTGGAGAGTGTGAAGGGCTGTGTCATGATGCTGGATGTATTGGAGACTGTGAAGGGCTGTGTCATGATGCTGGATGTATTGGAGACTGTGAAGGGCTGTGTCATGATGCTGGATGTATTTGAGAGTGTGAAGGGCTGTGTCATGATGCTGGATGTATTGGAGACTGTGAAGGGCTGTGTCATGATGCTGGATGTATTGGAGACTGTGAAGGGCTGTGTCATGATGCTGGATGTATTGGAGACTGTGAAGGGCTGTGTCATGATGCTGGATGTATTTGAGAGAGTGAAGGGCTGTGTCATGATGCTGGATGTATTGGAGAGTTTGAAGGGCTGTGTCATTATGCTGGATGTATTGGAGAGTGTGAAGGGCTGTGTCATGATGCTGGATGTTTTGAAGAGTGTGAAGGGCTGTGCCATGATGCTGGATGTATTGGAGAGTGTGCATGGCTGTGTTATGATGCTGGATGTATTTGGAGAGTGTGAAGGGCTGTGTCATGATGCTGTATGTATTGGAGATTGTGAAGGGCTGTGTCATGATGCTGGATGTTTTGGAGAGTGTGAAGGGCTGTGTCATGATGCTGGATGTATTGGAGATTGTGAAGTGCTGTGTCATGATGCTGGATGTATTGGAGAGTGTGAAGGGCTGTGTCATGATGCTGGATGTATTGGAGAGTGTGAAGGGCTGTGTCATGATGCTGGATGTATTGGAGATTATGAAGGGCAGTGTCATGATGTTGGATGTATTGGACAGTGTGAAGGGCTGTGTCATGATGCTGGATGTATTGGAGAGTGTGAAGGGCTGTGTCATGATGCTGGATGTATTGGAGGATGTGAAGGGCTGTGTCATGATGCTGGATGTATTGGAGGGTGTGAAGGGCTGTGTCATGATGCTGTATGTATTGGAGAATGTGAAGGGTTGTGTTATGATGCTGGATGTATTGGAGAGTGTGAAGGGCTGTGTCATGATGCTGGATGTATTGGATGGTGTGAAGGGCTGTGTCATGATGCTGGATGTATTGGAGAGTGTGAAGGGCTGTGTCATGATGCTCGATGTGTTGGAGAGTGTGAAGGACTGTGTGATGATGCTGGATGTATTGGAGAGTAAGAAGCGCTGTGTCATGATGCTGGATGTATTGGAGAGTGTGAAGGGCTGTGTCATGATGCTTGATGTATTGGAGAGTGTGAAGGGCTGTGTCATGATGCTGGATGTATTGGAGAGTGTGAAGGGCTGTGTCATGATGCTGGATGTATTGGAGAGTGTGAAGTGCTGTGTCATGATGCTAGATGTATTGGAGAGTGTGAAGGGATGTGTGATGATGCTGGATGTATTGGAGAGTGTGAAGGGCTGTGTCATGATGCTCGATGTATTGGAGAGTGTGAAGGGCTGTGTGATGATGCTGGATCTATTGGAGAGTAAGAAGCGCTGTGTCATGATGCTGGATGTATTGGAGAGTGTGAAGGGGTGTGTCATGATGTTGGATGTATTGGAGAGTGTGAAGTGCTGTGTCATGATGCTGGATGTTTTGGAGATTGTGAAGGGCTGTGTCATGATGCTCTATGTATTGGAGAGTGTGAAGGGTTGTTTCATGATGCTGGATGTTTTGGAGAGTGTGAAGGGTTGTTTCATGATGCTGGATGTATTGGAGAGTGTGAAGGGCTGTGTCATGAAGCTGGATGTATTGGAGTTTGTGAAGGGCTGTATCATGATGCTGAATGTATTGGAGAGTGTGAAGGGCTGTGTCATGATGCTGGATGTATTGGAGAGTGTGAAGGGCTCTGTCATGATGCTGGAGGTACTGGAGAGTGTGAAGGGCTGTGTCATTGATGATTTAAGATCACGTACCGAATCCCTGCTGGGAAAGCTCTGCTCTCCCATTGGCGTTTGACTGCTCGGAAGCTTTGCTCTGCCCTTTTTTACTGTATGTTTGGTGCTTCCCTCTCATACACCCGCTGACTGTCCAGTGACTGTCGCTTGCTCCTTCAATTGGAGTAGAGGGCGTGGAGCCCCGACACACGGACTGCCGCAGTTAGTTTCAGCCTACGTGCAAGTAACAGTGAGAAGGAGCCTCTTCAATGGGTGTATCTTAGGCAGTGAGAAAAACATTAAATTATCAGGCAATTTCAGTAACCCGTATTGGCTGATCCGCTAAAGACTGTAAAATCTCTACTTGTTCACAAGGATCAATGTGAAATTCTCCAGTCTTTAGGGTATTACTAAGCGAGCCTCATATTTCTGTTGAATCTTCTTCTCTCTGGTTTAACTGAACTGTTTGTTTCCCTTCATTATGGAGCAACAACACAATCCGTGATTGTTCTACAATTCGCCCAACAGTTAGAGACAAATAAACAGTTACCTCAACACCCGACATTTGTGCAGTACGGGTCCCAGCCGCTGGAGACCTTCACACTGAATATAGCAGTCCTGTAGATTGAGCTGTTTTATTGTATCACAGAATCCAATGACATGAGACAGGACTGAACAGTCAATCGGGGTCAATGTCAATCCACTAAATGTAAGTGATTCCACAGATCCCACTGTGGCCCGAGCCAGGGCTGTATTCTGAGACTCAAACAGGTAGTGGAATGTGTTCAGGAGGTGCCTTTTACTGTTTCCACTCTCTGTGTTTCCAATCTGTCCTTCAACCTCTTCCTTAACCCAATCAATCACACGGCAGGTTGTTTGATAAAGATTTGGACCCAGAAACTCCTCCAGGGGCCGAGATGATTGTGGGGAGCAGAGACCAGCAACAAAACGAAGAAATATCTCAAATCGCCCATCTTCCTTGCTGTGGGCTTCACGGAGAAGTTTCTGGATGTCCCCGGGATCTGGAGTCAGGAATTGTGCGAGTGCGGCTACAAACTCTTGGATGGTGAGGTGCGGGAATGTGTACACCACGCTCTGGGCAGAATCATCTCTCTCCAAAAGTTCCATCATGAACCCAGAAAGGAACTGGGAAGGTTGCAGATTATACTTGATCAAATCTCCATTTCTAAACACAATCTGCTTCTCGGAGACTCCTGTGAAGGCCATCTTACCAATCTTCAGTAACACATCACGGGGGCTTTCAATCTCTCGGCCATGGTTTTTCAGAATGTTGTAAATATAGTAGGAATATAGTTGGGTGATGGTCTTTGGAAGACGCTGATGATTCCTGTCTCTTTGTGCAAAGAAGGGACCCAGTGACAGACCGAGGATCCAGCAGTCGGAAGGGTTGTAGCACATGATGTACAGGATCTCGTTCTCCTCCACGTGATTGAAAACAGCTGCTGCCACCGTCTGATCTTTAAAAAACCTCTTGAAATATTCCTTCCGTTCTTCACCAACAAATCCCAGGATTTCAGCCCAGACACTGATCTCAGCCTTTTCCAATAAATGTAATGCAGTGGGGCGGCTGGTCACTAGTACTGAACATCCTGGGAGCAGCTTGTGCTGTATTAAACTGTACACAATGTCAGACACTTCACACCAGTCTTCGGGATCTGTGCACATGTGCTGAGGTTCTGTATTTCTCCGATTGTCAGCGAAATCGATTCTGTCCTTGAATTCATCCAAACCATCGAATATAAACAATAATCTTTTCGGGTTCTTCCAGAGCTCTCTCAGAATATTCCCAAAGTAAGGATAGAGATCCTGTATCAGATTCCTCAGGTTTATTCTACAGTTAATGGCGTTCAAATCCCGGAATTTAAAGCTGAAAACAAATTCAAATTGTGGGTATATTTTCCCATTGGCCCAGTCATGAACAATTTTTTGTACCATTGTTGTTTTTCCAATCCCCGGGACTCCGCTCACTGCTGCTGAACTCCCAGATTTGTATCGGCGGAAAAAATTATTCATTTTCTGGAGCAATCTGCACCTCCGGGAAAAACAGCTCTGGAACAATTGATCAATTCGGATTTTCTCCAGTTCTCTCCGGAGATGTTTCTCTCTCCACTCTTCATGGTCTCGGCCTCTTGCCAGCAGTTCATGTTCTACAAGTGTCCGATCTCGAACAGTAGAAATGATTGTTAGCTCAGCGTATCGATCAACCAGCTGGAAAACCTTAACCTTCTCCTTTATTAGGATAGTGTTCACTCTCAGTGTTTCAGTTTGTACCCGGAGTGCTTCCTTGTGTTTCTGCTGAACATCTTTAATTAGAACAGAAAGAAATTGCTTCTCAATGTTAGTTGTATTGACAAAAACAACTTGGAAATAGCACCTTGCAATTCAGTAAGCTTTGACATATTTTAATTCATAGCTTCATTTGAGGTGTGTAGAGAAAATTAAAACCAAGTGAATGAGAAATGTGATTGAAAGACAATGTGTGATTAGAAATTTTCAAATCCTCACTTGATTTTGCTATTTACTGAATTTGGACCTTTCCATGAAGGTGATAGTTTCCCTATGTTGGTTAATATTATCAGCCCTACCCTGCACGAACAAGATCTCAGCAAAAATCCAATCATGATTCTTGTTGTAAAACAGTGGAGGTTCTCGTGCTAAATCTATGAATTGTGCTCAGAATGTTGGACTGCTGGCGTCCCGAACGGTGGATGCTGATTCGATGAATTCCGTCAAGCTGGAGCTGGACCTCTCTCGAGCTGAGGTGGACATTGCCTCTTACATAAGGTCGATACTGCGGGGAATGTAGGGACAGAGTGTTCTGCTGGACTAGTAACAGACGCCGAAGAGAAGAAATTCCCAGATTTTACCCACCCCAAAAAATGGACCTTGGTTTTTCCCTGCTTCTGTCCTTCTCCCAGGAGATCACAATGTTTTAAATAGGTGGAGAGTGTATATACTTTACAGGAAGTATCGCAATTGTATAGAACAGGCATATTGGACCAAAGGGTCTTTACCTGTCCGTCATTGTTCCTATGTCAGTATGAACTGTTTTCATCGAACACATAAGAATAACGGTTTCCAGTGGCAGAAGAGTCTGTAACTGGAGTACTCACATTTAAGGTGATTGGCAAAGGAACCAGAGGCGACATGATTCATTTTTTTTATGCAGCGAGTTTTTGTGACCTGGAATGCACTGCCTGAAATGATGGTGGAAGCAGATTCAATAATAACTTTTAAAAAGGAATTGGATAAATACTTGAAGGGAAAATAATTTTTGGTCTGTGGGAAAAGAACAGGGGAGTGGGACTATTTGAATAGCTCTACCAGAGAGCCGGCACAGGCAAGATGGGCCAAATGCACTCCTTCTGTGCTGTATCATTCGATGATTTGGTGTATTCTGTGCAATGGGAGAGGGACAGACTGCAAATATTCAGGAGCTCCACTGTAATTTTATCAGATCTTGCGCAGGTTATCTGGGTTACTTTGTTCAGTGGAAGAAGTACACACTGTGAATAGACAGAAGTTCCGCTCGGTGTCCTTTTTGACACTAATCTGAGCTTCCCAGCCCATATCCTCTCCATCAGGAAGACCACCTGCATAATATGGCCTCTCTCTGTCCCAGCTCATCTGCTGCTGAACCCCTCAACAATGCCTTTGTTACCTCCAATCGGGACTATTCCATGGCTCTAGTTGTAATCCTCCAATATTGCAATATCAGTAAACTTGAGCTCATCTAAAATCCTGCTGCTCGTATCCTCACTCGCACCAATCTCGTTCACCCGTGTGCTCGCTGACCTATATTGGCTCACAGTCCAGAAACTCTTCGATTTAAATATTCTCATTCTTGTTTTCAAATCACACAATGGCCTCGTCAGCACTCTATCTCTGTAACTTTCTCCAGCCTTACAACCATCAGAGATCTCTGTGCTCCTCCAATTCTGGGCTCTTGTGCACCCCAAATTGTCATCCCTCCAACATTGGCGGCTTCCTGGGCCCTGAGTTCCGGATTAACTCCTTAACTTCTCCCTCTCTTTAGAGAAGTTCCACTGTTATTGTATCAGGACTCTGGCAGGTTACCTGGTTTATTGTGTGCAGAGAGAAGGGCAGACTGTGAATAGACGGAAGTTATTTTTTTGTAGTTTCAGGGCTCATGCAGGTTATCTGGGGTATTACCTGCACTGCTTTAGTTACCCGATCACAGGCAAAGGTTACAGCTATTCTGAAGGTACAGAGGGAAATCAGATAGATGAGTTAAGTTATCAGGAGTTTAGGATGAGGGGGTTAAGATGTATTATGTTCGGACAGGAGACTTCAGTATTAAAATGTTTTAATGGATTCACAACATTAGCGCAGGAAATAGGTTCAAAATTAATAACGGAGAAATTTGAAAATCAGAATTAAGATGGGAAATCAGGGAATTGTGTTCTCCCAAAGACTAATACATCGAGGGATAGTAACTAAGGAAGAGCACTAAAGTTGCAATATAAGTGGGGTCTACATACAATTAAATATGTTTCTGTGTATACACTAAGAGTAAGGGTGGGTGGGGTCATCTCTGTAACAGAAACAGGCTAATTTGGGCCAAATAGCATTTTCCTGTCCCTATTCATTCGCATATTACATCTGCTTCTGAAATTACAAAATATTTTTCAGCAGCTTTATGCATGCATTCATTGAAATTGTTTTTATAACAATCCTGTCATATCACTGATTTGAATTAGAAATAGAATTACCGCCCACTTCATTCAATGTAATGATAGAGCAGAAAACTTGCAAAGTTCATTTCAACTGATATAGCAAAAGTACATGTAAAATTTTGGACTTAGTTTACTATAAGGAAGCCCAAGAGGAGTACAGAAAGTGCAGGGGGGTATTTAAAAAAGAAATTAGGAGTGTGAAAAGGGGGCATGAAAAAACACTGGCGGGCTAAATAAAGGAAAATCCCAAACTGTTGTATAAGTATATTAAGGGCAAGAGGATAACCAGGGAAACAGTAGAGGCCATTAGGGACCAAAGTGGCAATCTGTGTGCAGAGCCAGAAGATGAAGGTGAGGTTTTAAATGAACATTTTGCATCTGTGTTCAATATAGAGAAGGACGATGTCAGCATAGAAATCAGGCAGGGGGATTGTGATATACTTGAACAAATTAGTATTGAGATGGAGGAGGTTCTAGCGGTTTATGCGGGCTTAAAAGTGGATAAATCCCCAGGCCCAGACGGGATGTATCCCAGGCTGCTGTGTGAGGCAAGGGAGGAGATTGCAGGGGCTCTGACACAAATTTTCAGAACCTCTCTGGCCACAGGGGAGGTCATGATGCGGAGATGCCGGTGTTGGACTGGGGTGGACAAAATTGAGAGGTCGCACAACACCAGGTTATAGTCCAACAGTTTTATATGAAATCACAAGCTTTCGGAACTATCGCTCCTTCCTCAGGTGAAGTAAATTGGATACAGAATCGTCAGAGCTGCCAGAGGACTGGAGAATAACTAACGTAGTACCATTATTCAAGAAATGTAGTAGGGATAAAACAGGGAATTACAGGCCAGTGAGCCTAACATCAGTGGTTGGGAAATATTGGAAAACATTCTGAGGGACAGAATTAGTCGCCACTTGGAGAGGCAGGGATTAATCAGGGATAGTCAGCATGGCTTTTTCAGGGAAATATCATGTCTGACCAATTGGATTGCATTTTTCGAGGGGTGACTAGGTGTGTGGATGAGGGTAGTGCAGTTCATGTAGTCCACATGGACTTCAGTAAGGCTTTTGACAAAGTCCCACATGGGAGACTGGTCAAGAAGGTAAGTGCCCATGGGATCCAGGGCAATTTGGCACATTGGATCCAAAATTGGCTTAGTGGCAGGAGGCAGAGGTTGATGGTGGAAGGTTGTTTTTGTGACTGGAAGCCTGTGTCCAGTGGTGTACCGCAGGGATCGGAGCTGAGTCCATTGCTGTTTCTAGTGTGCATTAATGATTTAGATATGAATGTAGGAGATATGATCAGTAAGTTCGCAGATGACACGAACATTTGTGGAGTGGTAAATAGCGAGTAGGGAAACCTCGGGCAACAGGACGATACAGACGGGATGATTAGATGGGCAGAGCAGTGGCAAATGGAATTTAACCCTGAAAAGTGTGAGGTGATGCATTTTGGGAGGACTGACAAGGCAAGGGAATAAACAATGAACCGTAGGACCCTAGGAAGGACAGGGGATCAGATGGACCTTGGCGTGCATGTACATAGATTCCTAAAGGGAGCAGGAGAGGTAGATAAGGTGGTTAAAAGGGCATATGGGATACCTGCCTTCATTAGCCGAGGCATAGAATATAAGAGCAGGGAGGATATGATGGAGCTGTACAAAACGCTAGTTAGACCACAGCTGGAATACTGTGTGCAGTTCTGGTCGCCACTCTACAGGAGGAATGTGATTGCATTGGAGAGGGTGCAGAGGAGATTCACCAGGATGTTACCTGGCTGAAGCGCTTCAGCTATGAAGACAGACTCGCCATGCTGGGGTTGTTTTCCTTACAGCAGAGATGGCTGAGGGGGGACCTGATTGAGGTGTACAAAATTATGAGGGGCATAGATAGGGTAGATAGAAAGGAAATTGTCCCCTTAGTAGACAGGTCAATAACCAGGGGGCATAGTTTCAAGGTAAGGGGCAGGAGGTTTTGAGAGGATTTGAGGAAAAACTTATTCACCCCGAGGGTGGTTGGAATCTGGAACACGCTGCCTGAAAGTGTGGTAGAGGCAGGAAACCTCAACATTCAAGAAGCATTTAGATGAGCACTTGAAAAACCTTAGCATACAAGGCAACGGACCAAGTGCTGGAACATGGGATTAGAATTGACAGGGCTTGATGTCCGGCGCGGACACGTTGGGCCGAAGGGCCTCTTTCTGTGCTGTATAACTCTATGACTCTATAATGCAGGATTCAGAAATTAAAAATATGCTTCTGTTGATCATTGCATTGGGGCTAGAAATAAATCTGAAATAAAGGAAACTCTTAGAATAGGTAGAACAATGTTATCTATTTCAATGTCATTAGAAAGCTAGCCAATAACTTCCTACAAAGCATAAATATTGTCTTGGGGTTTCACGGTGAATCAGGATCCTGCCAGGTGTGTATGACGTATCACAGTGTATCAGGATCCTGCCAGATGTGTATGGGGTTTCACAGTGTATCAACATTCTGCCAGGTGTGTATGGGGTTTCAAAGTGTATCAGGTCCTGCCAGGTGTGTATGGCGTATCACAATCTATCAGGATCCTGCCAGGTGTGTAGAATCATAGAATGGTTACAGCACGGAAGAAGGTCATTCGGCCCATCGAGTCCGAGCCGGCTCTCTGCGCTTCAGCTAGTCCCACTCCCCCGTCCTTTCCCTGTAGCCCTGCATTTTTTGTGCTTCAAGTAATTATCCAACTCCCTTTTGCAAGCCGTGATTGAGTCTGCCTCCAGCACCGTTTCTGGCATTGCATTCTAGATCCTAAACACTCGCTGTGTAAAAAGTTTTCCCTCATGTTGCCTTTCGTTCTTCTGCCAATCACCTTACATCTGTGTCCTCTAGTTCTCGACCTTTCTGCCAATGGGAACAGTTTCTATCTATCTACTCTGTCCTGCCCACTCATGATTTAGAACACCTTTATCAAATCTCCTCTCAATCTTCTCTGCTTGAAGGAGAACAACACCAGCTTCTCCAGTCTGTCCACGTAACTGAAATCCCTCATCGCTGGAATCATTCCCACAAATTTTTTCTGCACCCTCTATAATGCCTTCTCATCGTTCCTAAAGTTTGGTGCCTAGAATTGGACACAATACTTCAGTTGAGGCCGAACCAATGTTTTATACAGGTTCATCATAATGTCCACGCTTTTGAACTCTTTACCTCTATTCATGAAGTCCAGGATCCCGGAAGCTGTTTTAACTGCTTTCTCAACCTGCCCTGCCACCTTCAACGATTTGTGCACATATACCCCTCTGTCTCTCTGTTCCTGCAACCCCATCAGGATTACATCTGTTACTTTATATTTCCTCTCTTCATTCTTTCTACCAAAATGTATCACTTCGCAATTTTCGGAATAAAATGCCATCTGCCACGTCTCCACCCATTCCACCAGCATGTCTACGTCTTCTTGAAGTCTATCACCATCATCCTCCCTGCTCACTATACTATCAAGTTTTGTGACAGCTGCATATTTTGAAATTGTGCCCCGCACACCCACATCCAATTCATTAATATAGATCAAGAAAAGCAGTGGTTCTGGAACCGACCACTGGGGACACCACTGTATACCTTCCTCCAGACTGAAAACCAACCGTTCACCACTACTGTCTGTTTCCTGTCACTTAGCCAATTTCGTATCCCTGCTGCCACTGTCCCTTTTCTTCCATGGGTTCAAATTGTTGGCAATCCTTTTATGTGGCACTTTGTCGAAAGCCTTTTGGAACTCCATGTATACCACGTCAACTGCATTGGCCTCAGCAACCCTCTCTGTTACCTTATCAAAAAATCGATCAATTTGGTTAAAAACGATTTGCCTTTAACAAATCCATGCTGGCTTTCCTTAATTATTCCACACTTGTCCAAGTGTCTGTTAATTTTGTCCCTGATTATTGTTTCTAAAAGCATTCCTACTACCGAGGTTAAACTGACTAGCCTGTCGTTTCCGTGTTTATCTTTACATCGTTTTTGAACAAAAGTTTAACATATGCAATTCTCCAGTACTCTGGCACCACCCCCGTATCATTGGAGGATTGGAAGATTATGGCCCGCCCCTCTGCAATTTCTTCTTTCACATTCCTCAGCGTCGTAGGATGCACCTCATCTAGTACTGTTGACTTATCTACTATAAGTACAGCCAGCCTTTCTAGTACCTCCTCTTTATCATTTTTTACCCCATCCAGTATCTCCTCTACTTCCTCCTTCACTATGTCTATGGCAGCATCCTCTTCCTTGATATAGACAGACGCAAAGCACTCATTTAGTACCTCAGCCATACCCTCTGCCTCCATATGTAGGTCTCCTTTTTCATCCCTGATCGGCCGCAACTCTCCTCTTACTACCCGTTTACTATTTATATCCCTACAGAAGACATTTGGATTAACTTTTATGTTGGTTGCCATTCTCTTCTCATACCCTCTCCTCGCCCCTCATATTTTCTTTTTCAATTCTCCTCTGAACTTTTTATATTTAGCCTGATTCTCAGATGTGTTCTCGACCTGACATCTGTCATACGTGCTTTTATTGTGCTTCATCTTATCCCTATCTCTTTCGTCATCCAGGGAGCTCTAACGTTATTTGCCCTACCATTCCCCCTAGTGGGAATGTACCTCGACTGTACCCGAACTATTTCCTATTTAAAGGCTGCCCATTGTTCGATTACATTTTTGCCTGCTAATCTTTGATTCGCATTTACTCGGGCCAGATCTGTTCTAATCCCACTGAAATTTGCCTTCCTCCAATTAAGTATTTTAACTCTAGATTGCTTCCTGTCCTTTTCCGTATCTAATCTAACCCTCCATCCTCATTGGTACGAAAACATAACGATCAAGAAATTTCTCCTGAACAAATTTCGTAAATTTTCCCCCCTCTCTGCCTTATGGGGTTACACAGCGTATCCGGATCCTGCCAGGTGTGTATGGGGTTTCACAGTGTACCTGAATCCTGCCAGGTATGTCTGGGATTTCACAGGACATCGCTGCAGGAGTTCCTCAGGGCAGTGTCCTAGGCTCAATCATCTTCTGCTGCTTCATCAATGACATATTCTCCAACATAAGGTCAGAAATGGGGATGTTCGCTGATGACTGCACAGTGTTCAGTACCATTCACAACTCCTCATACAATGAAGCAGTCCATGCCCGCATGCAACAAGATCTGGACGACGTTCAGGCTTGGGCTGATAAGTGGCAGGTAACATTCGCGCCACAGAAGTGCCAGGCAATGACTATCTTCAACAAGCGAGATTATAACCAACTCCCCTTGACATTCAATGGCATTACCATCACCGATTTCTCCACTATCAACATCCTGGGGGTCACCATTAATCAGGAACTTAACTGAACCAGCCACATAAATACCGTGGCAAAAAGAGCAGTCAAGAGGCTAGGTATCCTGCGGCGAGTGTCTCACCTCCAGACTCCCCAAAGCCTTTCCACCATCTACAAGGAACAAGTAAGGAGTGTGATGGAATACACTCCACTTGACTGGATGAGTGCAGCGCCATCAAAACTCAAGAAGCTCAACACCATCCAGGACAAAGCAGCCCGCTTGATTGTCACCCCATCCACCACCTTAAACATTCACTCCCTCCACCACCGGCGTACCGTGGCTGCAGTGTGTACCATCTACAAGATGCACTGCAGCAACTCGCCAAGGTTTTTCGGCGGCACCTCCCAAACCCAGGACCTCTTCCGCCTGGAAGTACAAGGGCAGCAGGCGCATGGGAACACCACCACCTCCAAGTTCCCCTCCAATCACATACCATCCTGACTTGGAAATATATCGCCGATCCTTTATCGTTGCTCGGTCAAAATCCTGGAACTCCCTGACTAACAGCACTGTGGGAGTACCTTCACCACACGGACTGCAGCGGTTCAAGAAGGCGGCTTACCACCACCTTCTCAAGGGCAATTAGGGATGGGCAATAAATGCTGGACTTGCCAGCGACGCCCAGATTCCATAAACGAATATAGAACAATCAACATCATGGCTGGTGTGTATGTGGTTTCACAGCGTATCGGGATCCTGCCAGGTGAGTATGGGGTTTCACAGTGTATCAGGATCCTGCCTGTTTTGTACGTGGTTTCACAGTGTATCGGGATCCTGCCTGTTTTGTACGTGGTTTCACAGTGTATCGGGATCCTGCCAGGTGTGTATGGAATTTCACAGTGTATCAGCATCCTGCCAGGTGTATATGGTGTTCCAAAGTGTATCATGATCCTGCCAGGTGTGCACGTGGTTAATCAGTGTATCAGGATCCTGCCAGGTGTGTATGGGGTTTCACAGTGTATCGGGATCCTGCCAGGTGTGTATGGGGTTTCACAGTGTATCAGGATCCTGCCAGGTGTGTATGGGGTTTCACAGTGTATCAGGATCCTGCCAGGTGTGTATGGGGTTTCACAGTGCAACAGGACACTGCCAGATGTGTATCGGGTTTCACAGTGTATCAGGATCCTGCATGGTGTGTATGGGGTTTCACAGTGTATCGGGATCCTGCCAGGTGCGTATGGTGTTTCACCGTGTATCAGGATACTGCCAGGTGTGTTTGGGGTTTCACAGTGTATCAGGATCTTGCCAGCTGTGTATGGTGTTTCACAGTGTATCGGGATCCTGCCAGGTGTGTATGGGGTTTCACAGTGTATCGGGATCCTGCCAGGTGTGTTTGGGGTTTCAGTGAATCAGGATCCTGCCAGGTGTGTATGGGGTTTCACAGTATATAAGCATCCAGCAGGTTTGTAAGAGGTTTCACAGTGTATCAGGATCCTGCCAGGTGTGTATGGGGTTTCATGATATATCAGGATCCTGCCAGGTGTGTATGGGTTTTCACAGTGTATCACGATCCTGCCAGGTGTGTATGGGGTTTCACAGTGTATCTGGATCCAGCCACGTGTGTATGGGGTTTCACAGTGTATCCGAATCCTGCCACGTGTGTATGGGGTTTCACAGTGTATCAGGATCCTGCCAAATGTGTATGGGATTTCACAGTGTATCTGGATCCTGCCAGGTTGCTGTGGGGTTTCACAGTGTATCAGGATCCTGCCAGGTGCGTATGGGGTTTCACAGTGTATCAGGATCCTGCCACGTGTGTATGGGGTTTCACAGTGTATCAGGATCCTGCCAAATGTGTATGGGATTTCACAGTGTATCTGGATCCTGCCAGGTGTGTATGGGGTTTCACAGTGTATCAGGATCCTGCCAGGTGTGTATGGGGTTTCACAGTGTATCAGGATCCTGCCAGGTTGCTGTGGGGTTTCACAGTGTATCAGGATCCTGCCTGGTGTGTTTGGGGTTTCACAGTATATCAGGATCATGCAAGGTGCGTATGGGGTTTCACAGTGTATCAAGATCCTGCCAGGTGTTTATGGGTTTTCACAGTGTTTCAGGATCTTGCCAGGTGTGTATGGGGTTTCACTGTGTATCTGGATCCTGCCAGGTGTGTATTGGGTTTCACAGTGTATCTGGATCCTGCCAGGTGTGTATGGGGTTTCACAGTGTATCTGGATCCAGCCAGGTGTGTATGGGGTTTCACAGTGTATCTGGATCCTGCCAGGTGTGTATGGGGTTTCACAGTGTATCAGGATCCTGCCAGGTGTGTATGGGGTTACACAGTGTATCAGGATCCTGCCAGGTGTGTATGGGGTTTCACTGTGTATCTGGATCCTGCCAGGTGTGTATGGGGTTTCACAGTGTATCAGGATCCTGCCAGGTGTGTATGGGCTTTCACAGTGTATCAGGATCCTGCCAGATGTGTACGGGGTTTCACTGTGTATCAGGATCCTGCCAGGTGTGTATGAGCTTTCACAGTGTATCTGGATCCTGTCAGGTGTTTATGGGTTTTCACAGTGTATCTGGATCCTGCCAGGTGTCTATGGGGTTTTCCCAGTGTATCAGGATCCTGCCAGGTGTGTACGGGGTTTCACAGTGGATCTGGACCTTTTCAGCTGCACTTAACACTTCACAAGTGATTGCGATCAGCAGTTGGATTTGGTGAAATAATGCAACTTCCGCATATTTACAGCAAACGTCAGAAATCGTACTAATTATAACTTGAATCTACACTGAATTGTTGAGAATTGATGACAAATCCAAACGACGTTCAATTCTGTTTATCCAGCCTTTGGCCCTCTGAGCCCAGACTCTGAGAATCTCTAAACAAATGGCTACAGTCAATCATTCTGTTTCTCTGAAGGGAAATAAAAGGTTTGAAATCTCCATGTCATCACTTACCTTTCAGGTGACTGGGTACTTCGGATAAACCTTGTGTGACGTTCATGTAATCAAATGGATCAGGACCTGTTTAAATCAATTTAATTTCATGCAATCAGATCTTTTTAATATACTCGTAAAATCTGCAATGTTTGAATCTGACATTGAATTCAGTGTGTGATTTTACTGTACCAAGTTCCTGTATTTCTCTCAGTATTTTCTCCAGCTTTGGTAACCTGTGGCGCATTTTCACAAAGGATTCCCACATCACCCTTCGGGCCCGAGAGCCTTTCTCCATCACCAGATTTAGGAGAAGTTTGGAACAGTCCGCCCGGTTTCCCTTCTCCGCGAGCTCAGTGACTTTCTATAAAGAATAATAATGAATATATTGAGGAGCGGAGTGAAAGACAAACACTGAGAATGAGAAGGAAAGGATTTGCTCAGTGATGGGAGCGCCCAGTTGATTTGTGCATAGAAAGCAATCACTGGGACAGGTACAGGTTTAATCTGAACAGGTGCAAAATATTCTGTAAAAACTTGATTAACTCCTGTCATGAAACTAAAATAAAAATCAGAAATATCGTTCCTGGAGAGCGAGGAATCACTGACAATCTGCTGTAGTTTTAATGGGATTAGTTTTCTCTGTTCTTCAGTGTCTAACACGACATCAGAGAGCTGCAACTGACCGCTACATAGGGATTTAGCGCATGCGCATCTAACCGCGGTTAACCTGAAGATGCGGTCAGTCCTTCATTGCTCTGACACTGGCTGTGCTGTGGACGAGGATGTCCCATCCGAAGAATCTCAAGTGTCACGTGGGAGCTGAACACTCTGCGGCCTTGACATGGATTCCTTGGTTTAAATGCTGTATGTATCGCTTGAGGCTTGTACGAATTGCTAGATCATTATTATGGGTTATTAAATATAACGTTTGATAACACAAAATGTAGAGTATTGCCCAGAAATGTCCTGTTCGCCAGAAGCAGGAAAAACTCAATCCAGATATTTACTGTCCTATCAACATACTCTTGATCGTTAGCAAATTGACGGAATGAGACGTCAAAAGTACTGTCAAGCAGCAGTTACTCAGCAATAAGCAGCTCACCCGTGATTATTTTAGTTTCCACAAGGAGCAATTGGCTCCAGACCTTATTACAGCCTTGGTCCAAACATGGACAAAAGAGCTGAATTTTGGAGGTGAGTGACTGCCCTTGACATCAAGGCAGCATTTTACCGAGTAGGGTTGAGAATTGGCTAAGTTTTAAGGAGGAAATGAAGGTGGATAGGAGGAGGGATCTAGTGAGTGAGTGCCAGAGCGTAGGGCCAAAGACAAATGAACGCTCAACTGCCACTGGTAAGCGGAATGTCGAGGGCTGCACAAGAGGCCAGAGTTCGAGGAACAGACAATCCTAGGCTTGCGGAAGATTACTGTGCTGGAGGTAGATACAGAGATAGTAAAGGGCTAGGCCATGAAGGGATTGAAATTGCAGGATGGACATTTTAAACAGAAGAGATTCGAGGACCGGAAGCGAGCACACGAGTGTTGGTTAACGGGATCTGCGGCGGGAAAGGGTACAAGCAGAGTTCTGGATGGACTGAAGTTTACCGAGAGCTGAGGAAGTAAGGTTTGCCAGAGGAGCGTTATAATGATCCAGGATAAAGGTGACACACGCACGGATGTGGGTTTCAGCAGGAGATGGGCTGAGATAGGAATGGAGACGGACAATGTTATGAAGGTGGAAATACGTGGTATTTGTGATGGAGAGGACATGGGGTCGAAAGCTCAGCTCTAGAGCAAATATGACGCCGAGGTTGCGAACAATCAAGTTGAGCATCAGGGAGTGGCCCATGAGGACGGATGGAATCAAGTGGTGAGAAGACGGAGTTTGTGCTGCTGATAGTAGATGATGATTCAGTCTTCCCAATATTTAACTGGAAAAAAATTCAAACTAAAGTAACGGCATGATCTAAAGAAAAACACAGCTGCTAACCAGTAAAAGAATATTAAAAAATGTAGCTACCAATGTTTCATCTCAGTCAGTCTCTCCATAATCAAACAACCACCCAATCCATTCATTAAAGTTAGCCGACAGTAAATTACAGACTGAATGAGCTCAATTTCCCGATGTTCTCCCGGGGAGTGAAGTTCCATTACAAGAGCACAGGGGTAGTAAATTACAGAATTAATTAGCTCAATTTCCTGATGTTCTCTGGGGTCACAAATTTAAGTTGTATAAAGCTGGATCTAGGTTAGATGTCAGGAGGTGATTCTTTTCCCAGAGAATAGTGGACCTCTGAAACAGGCTGCCTTCTCGTGCGGTGGATCCCGATTTGCTGAAATCCTTCAAGCGAGAACTGGACATGTTTCTGGCTGGGGCGGAGATAACCTCTTACAGAAGGTAGGTAATGCAGGGAATTTCGGGTCAGAGTGATCTCTTGGACTAGTTTCGATCGCCTAGATGGGTCGGAGAGGAATTTCCCAGATTTGATTTCCAAAATTGTCCTGGCTTATTATCTGTTTATTTTGCCTCTCCCAGGAGATCACATGGTTTCGGGTGGGGTCGAGTGCATATGTTGTAATGCACAAGGTACCGCAATTGGATGGGACAGGCTGGATGGACCAGATGGTCTTTACCTGTCCATCATTGTTCGTATGTTCGAGTGACGTTCCACATCAAGAGCACAGGCCCAGGAAATGACAGACTGAATGAGCTCAATCTCATATTCCTCCTGGAGAGTGACATTCCCCACCAAGAGCACAGGACCAGGAAATGACAGACTGAATGAGCTCAATCTCTTATTCCTCCTGGAGAGTGACATTCCCCACCAAGAGCACAGGGGCAGAAGATTTCCTCTTATGCACAGTTTTCACCTCTTCCTATCATGGTTTCAGATTCACAATATTTGCAGTTTGATCCTTTATTCCTCTATTTGTCTGTTTCAATTCCATAACATTCTATGATTCTAAAATCTGATATTCTGTCAGTTCTGTTATGTTAGAATAAATTAAACTCAATCTGTGTCTCTCCCACTTACGTGATATTCTTGTCCACTGAAATGGTCCTCGCCCAGAGACCGAGTCCCTCCACACCCTCTTCAATCGCCTGTTCCAGTCTGTCCCGGTAGAATTTCGTCAACTGGAACAGCTGGTAATCGTCGCACTTTGTCAAGAACCCAGTGATTGTCGAGTTCGGCTCTGTGAACACAAATGGAGAAAACTAAACACATCCAGGCGGCTACATTTCCTCTTATACTAAACGGCTGAAGCCTCCTGTGAGCCACATTATCAAACATCTTCTGAAAACCCATGTACACCGCATGTGCTACATTACATCGCGCTGTAGAGTCAATTCTTTAAAAACGTGAGCAAATTTGTCAAACATTACTCGGCTTCAGCTAATTCGTTCCAGTCTCCACTAATCATACGTTTATCTCTAAATTACATAGAAGTATGTAGAATTTACAGCAAAGAAACAGGCCACTGGTAGCAAAGGAGCTATGCCGGTGGTTATACTCCACACGAGCCTACTCCCACCTTATTATCTCATCTCTGACTGACTTTAACAGCCTGGAGTGCATTATCTCTGGTCCCAGTGATTTATCCACGCTGCCTATTTTTTTCAGATCCAAATCTTTCTTTAGCTATAGTCCCAAATCCTGACTTAGAACACCAACATTCTCATTCCACTGAAATGTTTGCAACTCAATGACATATTTACTATCTCTCCAAACAACTATATCCTCCACAGCTAGTTTCCACCTTCATCACCAGGAGTCCTACAATCTGGCATTATTCTTCACTTTTGCTAAAATCTGACCCTTTTTATATTAGCTGCTGGCCTTGTCCCGTATTCCCCTTTGCCCCCTCTATTCTCCCACTCACCTTCCTATTACAATTCATGCAACCTTCATGTGTTTCTTTACTGCTGTTACCCCTGACTTTATTTTGCGATAGATACGAATGCCAGTATTAACGTCCTGTTGTTCTTGTACAGGTCCATGCACTGTCTGCGGATCTTCCCCTCTATCTCCTCTCTGCTTCACGGCCAGCAATGTCCACCGAGAATTGTGCTATTTCCCTTCCTATTCCTCAACTACTTTCGTACATATGGATTCTATCTTAACATATCTCCCGGAAACATCCTTCTGTTCTGGCACCGTCATAGAACTCTTTATTATTAGTGGCACCCACAATTTTTTTTTACTGCTCTGAAAATATTATGAACAGGAATGTTTGGCTCCTAATTCTGTGAAAATCCAGGCCCTATCTTATGGATAAAAAACTCACATCTCACATGCCTCTAACATTCCATATGTGTTTGAAATGATTTGCACATCCACCGGCAAAGCGCTCAATCCAAACTTCATTTCTTTTGAATATTTACCAGTTTTCATTCTTCTTTTCTTTAAATACTTGAACAGCTTTTTCCGTTTTCCCTGGTAATAACTTTCACTATTTCATAAATCTTCTGTTCCTGCTCTAACAGTTTTAATAATTCCGCTCTCTGGTCTCAGATCCGGATATTTCCCAACTTCCATATCAGCTTTTCACTGCTCCATTCATTTTTCTGCAAAACCTTCGTAGGTGGTCGGTTCAGATCCCGTCCGTCCTTCACTTCTCTCTGAACTCACTCTAGTGCCCCAAGAACGTGAACCCTTCCCTCCCGCTCCAGTCCTGCCGCCGCACATTGACCTGCTTCATGTTACGCTCCTGAAGCGGCCCAGTGTAAAACAATCTGCAGATCACCACCTTCAATTACACAGAATATACAGCACAGAAACAGCTCACTTGGCCCATATAGTCTGTGCTGGTGTTTACACACCACACGATTCACTTCCAATTCTATCTCCGTCACCTCAGCCTTTCAGCATATCTTTATATCAATCTTTCTCTCATGTACTCGTCTAGTTTCCTTTTGAAAGCATCTAAGCTATTTACCTCAATCACTTCCTGTGTTAGCGAATTCCACACTCTAAGCACCCTTTGAGGGAAGAAATTTCTCCTTATTTCCTCATTGGATATATTATTAACTGTCTTGTATTTATGGCCCCTAGTTTTGAATTGTCCCACAAATGGAAACATTCACTCCACATCTACGCTGTCCCCCCAATTCATAATATTAAAACCTTCCATCAGGTCGCACATAATATCTTTTTCTAAAGGAAAGTCCTGATCTGTTCAATATTTCCCGACAGCTGTAACCTCTCAGTTCTAGGACCATCCTTTTAATTT
This sequence comes from Squalus acanthias, assembly GCA_030390025.1. Lineage (NCBI taxonomy): Eukaryota > Metazoa > Chordata > Chondrichthyes > Squaliformes > Squalidae > Squalus > Squalus acanthias. The sequence continues at coordinate 8,084 of JASTWF010001498.1, read as the reverse complement.
TTTCTGCACTTTATTCAGTGCTTCAATGTTATTTTTTTATATTATGGAGACCAGAAATGTGCCCTGTACTCGAAGTACTGCCTGATTCTTAACAAGTTTTAAATAACTTCAATGATTTTGAACTCTATACCCCTAGAAATAAATCTAGTGCTTTGTTGGGTATCTAATTGCTTTGCTAACCTGCGATGCTGTTTTTAATGAGTTGTTCACCTGTATTCTTAGTTATCTTTCCATTCTGTCCCATTCACTTTTATTTTCTAAGGTACAGGTGATGTTTCTATTTTTCCTCCCAAAGTGCATCACCTCAGTTTTATCTATTTTCAATTTCATTTGCCACTTAACTATCCCATCTGCAATATTTCGAATGTGTTCTTGTACTGAGGGCTTGTTTTTAATCTAGTGCACAAGTCTTAAAGATTCCCTTCATAAACGTCTTTCTATCTATGTTATCGGTTCCGACCATGGCTACTTTCTGCTCTCTTTTCCTTTCCAGAGATGGCCCCACCCGTTCAATCATGTTCGGCCCTCTGGCACCAGGGAGGAAACTTACCATTCAGGACCTGCTTAGGGCTGCAGAAGAGTCTGTCTATTCCCCTGACTACAGAATCTCACACCATTATCGCTCTCCTATTCCTGCCTCTCACCCGCGCCAAACTCATGGTGGTCTCCTGCTCCCTGGTGTCACACTGTTGCTCAAGAAAACCCTCCTCTGAGTCACTGTCTCTCTCCACCTTACAGTCCCCAATACCAGGTATCTATTGGACTGTTCCAGTACTCAGGGGCTCCCTCCACCTCTGACTGCGATCCTCTGAGTCACTGTCTCTCTCCACCTTACAGCCCCCAATACCAGGTATCTATTGGACTGTTCCAGTACTCAGGGGCTCCCTCCACCTCTGACTGCGATCCTCTGAGTCACTGTCTCTCTCCACCTTACAGCCCCCAATACCAGGTATCTATTGGACTGTTCCAGTACTCAGGGGCTCCCTCCACCTCTGACTGCGATCCTCTGAGTCACTGTCTCTCTCCACCTTACAGTCCCCAATACCAGGTATCTATTGGACTGTTCCAGTACTCAGGGGCTCCCTCCACCTCTGACTGCGGTGCCCCTCTAGATAGTCACTTCCCTCTTTCGACTCAGCCACTGTCCTGTTCCCTCATCCTGTGTGAGCTGTTGGTTCTTGCTCGAGATCTGGACCCTCTGTCAGGACGGAAATAATACTTTAAAGAATGTTATGAACCTACCTATGTTCATTCTCATTCTTGTTGAAGATGTTTGACCTTCTACCTTGTTTGAAGCTTCAGCCATTGTGGTGGCAGGCGTCCCCAGTATCTTATTCCCTGTAATAAATGTAAATTTAATGTTTATATCTAACTCTCCTGTTAATAAGAGAAGGAGTACGTTGCCTTGTTAAACATGATATCAAGTCCCTCCTCCCCCATCAGTACAACAGCTCTTAGCTCTGGAATCGAGCATTTCCCGAGTGTTACGATTAACTCTCCACATCAGGTGTGACACAGACAGCTGCCCAGTGAAATCCAGTGGGTCCCGCTGATCTCCACAACCGAGTTTCTGACGGGCTCCCGTCGGCCGAGACTCCGCACTGGGAGCGCCGATTGGTGAGAATCACTCTCACAGTGCAGGCCAAAACCAGCCTTATTCCTGAGGTGGAGAATATTCTGTGGGAAGGAGCTTCTGATCGTTGATGAATTCAATGATCCTTCACTTGGTTTTACATAGTCTAGTGCTATTGGATTATTTTTATTCACAGTTTGTGTTGAATGTTTTTGATTAAGATTTGATATTAAATGACGTTGTTTAATGAATATGATATCTATCCACACACACAATATATAGTTGGGTCTGATCGCTCTGCTCTCTATTGGCAGTGACATTGCCGGTGTGTTCATGGAGGTGTGTCCTGGCTGGTGCTTCTGTTTGAATATATTGACCATATCTCTCGTGGTGTCAGCACCTGAATAATGAGCACTGCAGGAGGTGAGGACATTTTGCGCTGCTATACTAATATTAACACTAATGTAGAATGTTTGAATCATGTAACTTTAAACAGTGAGATAATGCTCAAGATTGATTTGTGGAATATCTTTTGGGGGTCTTGCAATCTCAGAAATGACCATAATTATACAAGTGGTAGATTTGCCTGCTGTTTTATAATCACAATTCTCGACTTGTGCGCGTGTCTCGCTGTGTGTTTCCAAACACGTGCTTCCAATCAAACTCTGAGTCAGCATCCTTTCCTTTCCCCACTGTGGAAATGAAAAGCGATTCAGTCTCGGATCAGTAATTCCTCCAAACTGTAATTGAAGTTATTCTCCGGCATTAAATTATAACCATGTTTGAGACCTTGTAAGATTCAGTTACCTGCTGTGTCACTCACGCTGACACTGGAACAATAAACACACAGCAACAACAACTTGCATTTCCATCGAAACACATCGCAAGGTGCTTCACAGAAGCCAAGTACGACAACAGATGGGCTCAGACTAAAGGGGGTAGAAGGAGGATTGGTCAGAAGGTTGACACCCCAAGTCCCAACCGAGCACCCCAATGGCCAAGCCCCACAATAACGTCCCCCACCGCACCGACCCAGCACCTCCCCCCAAACCACCGGCACAGCCCCCCCCACCACCGGCACTGCCCCGCCCCGACCTCCCCACCGCCGGCACTGCCCCGCCCCCCACCGAAACAGCCCCGCCACCCCCACCGAAACAGCCCCGCCCCCCCACCGAAACAGCCCCGCCCCCCCACCGAAACAGCCCCGCCCCCCCACTGAAACAGCCCCCCCCACCGAAACAGCCCCGCCCCCCCACCGAAACAGCCCCGCCCCCCACCGAAACAGCCCCGCCCCCCCACCGAAACATCGCCGCCCCCCACCGAAGCAGCCCCGCCCCCCCACCGAAACAGCCCCGCCCCCCCACCGAAACAGCCCCCCCCACCGAAACATCGCCGCCCCCCACCGAAACAGCCCCGCTCCCCCACCGAAACAGCCCCGCCCCCCCACCGAAACAGCCCCACCCCACCGAAACAGCCCGCCCCCCACCGAAACTGCCCCGCCCCCCCGAAAGAGCCACGCCCCCCCACCGAAGCAGCCCCGCCCCCCAGCGAAACAGCCCCGCCCCCCCACCGAAACAGCCCAGCCCCGCCCCGCCCCCCCACCGAAACAGCTCCGCCCCCCCACCGAAACAGCCCAGCCCCGCCCCGCCCCCCCGATACAGCCCCGCCCCCCCACCGAAACAGCCCAGCCCCGCCCCGCCCCCACCACCGAAACAGCCCCGCCCCCCCCCACCGAAACAGCTCCGCCCCGCCCCCCACTGACCCAGCTCCGCACCCGAATCACAATTTGGAAATTTTCCGTGAACGAGAACCCCAACGTGTTTAATATTTGATCAGAGTTAAAGGATTTCAGGGCAGGTGGTGGGAAAAACCATGAGGCAGCAATTGCCACTGGAGATATTCGCGGTAGAGCATTTCACCCATTCAGATCACCTTGCTCTGGAATTTTCTTATTTGAAGTGGATAAACCTTGAGCTATAATAGCACCGAGACGATTCTCACAGTAAAGTGTGATGTGTTTATCCTCCAACATCATTATCAGCAATTTCTAGGCTGCAGCTTCCTGCTGCTTGAGAGATACTGAAACCAACCAAACTCAGTCTGAGTTTCTGCCACTTACCCGATGTTGTAATCCACTGAGTTCTTCCTCTTAGATTAACCCCACCATGACACCGTCCAGCCCTTCTTCATCGCCTGTGCCAGTCTGTCCCGGGAGAATTTCACCAGTTTGTAGAGCTGGTCATCATCACCAGGGCATCTCAATGATTGTGACATTTGGAGCTGTGAATAGAAGTTGTAAATAGTCGTGGACAGTTCACTTCAGGAATTGAAACTGAAGGGTCACTGATTTTGATGAGAGGTTACAGCAAAAATAGACTCAGTACAGTCAGAACATGGTGTTGGTGAAACGTGAAACATTGTAAATGTCCTCAGTGGTTTTTTTTTAAATCAATGTTAGACATGGCGGTAATTATAGAAAGAAGGATTGCATTTCTATAGCGCCTTTCACGACCTCAGGGCGTTCCAAAGGGCTTTACAGCCAATGAAGTACTTTTGAGGTGTAGTCACTGTTGTAATGTAGGAAAACTTCAGTCACCTGGTGAAAAACAGGAGGTAGCGAATTGGCACCGATTTTACACCCCAGGCGATGTTTTTGTTTCTCATTTACTTTTATTTACCAAGGGGGTAGATCTTGGCTTCATGCGATTGTGTAAAACAGGTGGCAGTGAGTCGGCAGCCCGTTTTACATCACTCACAATGTGTATTACCATTGAAGTGACAAGTGATGTTCCCTAGGGCTCAGTTCTGGGGCCTCAACTTCTCACCATATTTATTAATGTCTGGGATGAAGGAAGAGAGAGTTTTATATCCAAACTCACGGATGACCCTCCGTTCAGGGGACAGTAAGTAGTGCGGACCGGAGCACACAGCTGTAAAGGGACATTGAGAGAGTAATTGAGTGGAAACACTACGGCAAATGGAGTTAAATGTGGGCAAGTCTCAGCTCACCCACTTTGGACCCAGGAAAGATAAATCGGAGTCTTTCTAAATGGTGAGAAAGCAGGAACTGTCGGAAAAGCCAGTACACAGATACAAAAAACAATTTAAAAAGCTAATGGAGTGTTTATCTCAGTGGGGCAGGTGGACCGTCTCTTGGTGCGGGTTATGATACAGCCGGCAGAGGCTTGGATGAGCTTCTGTTTATGGAAAGTGGAAGATGGGAGGCCGGCCAGGAGAATATTGGAACCGTCGAGACCGGAGGTAACAGAAGACAGGTGATGGTTTCAGCAGCAGAATAGCAGAGGCAGAGGCGGACACGGGTGATATTACATAGAAACATAGAAGATAGGAGCAGGAGTAGGCCATTCGGCCCTCGAGCCTGCTCCGCCATTCGATGAGATCATGGCTGATCATCCAAACTCAGTACCCTGTCCCTGCCTTCTCCCCATATCCCTTGATACGTTTAGCTTTAAGAAATATATCTAACTCATTCTTGAATATATTTAATGACTTGGCCTCAACTACCTTCTGTGGTAGAGAATTCCACAGGTTCACCACTCTCTGGGTGAAGAAATTATTCCTCATTTCTGTCCTAAATGGCTTACCCCTTATCCTTAGATTATGACCCCTGGTTCTGGACTCTCCGACCATCCGGAACATTCTTCCTGCATCTAGTTTGTCCAGACCTGTCAGAATTGTATATGTTTCGATGAGATCCCCTCTCATTCTTCTATACTCCAGCGAGTATATGCCCAATCGACCCAATCTCTCCTCATGTCATTCCTGCCATCCCAGGTATCAGCCTTGTGAATCTTCGCTGAACTCCCTCCATGGCAAGAGCATCCTTTCTCGGATAAGGCGACCAAAACTGCACACAGTACTCAAGGTGTGATCTCACCAAGGCTCTGTACAAATGCAGCAGGAGGTGGAACTAGGCTTTCTTGGTGATGGAGAAGATGTGGGGTGGAAAACTCAGCTCATAGTCAAGTAGGAAGCCGAGGATGTGCTCAGTCTGGTTCAGCCCGAGACAGAGGCCAGGGAGGGGCTGGAATCCATGACGAGCGTATGGAGTTTATGGCGGGTGGGGGGAGGGGCTGAAGACAATGGTTCGTCTTTTCCAATGTTTAATTTGAGGAAATTGTGTCTCATCCAGGATTAAATGTTCAACAAGCAGTCTGATAACACGGAGGCACTGGGTCGAGGGAGAGGGTGGTGGTTAGGTAGACTTGGATGTCGTCAGTGTACATGTGGAAACTGATGTATTATAGCAAGCGGCTGAGAAACAGGAGGGAGCCCAGGATAGCTCCTTGGGGATTCCAGGGGCAACGGTGCGGGGCGGGAATGAGAGGCAAGAGGGCTGGAACAGGGCCAGATGCTCAATGGAGGAGAAGTTGCCAGAGGAGTAGAGAGCCAGCCCAAGGTGTGATTTAGAGATACGGGCTACACCATCGCTGCAGTGGATTGAGCGGGGCGAATGGTGGAAGGTATCGCCAGGCGGGGAAGCTTCATTGAGGGGAAAGGTGTCATCACCCCTCAGCCAGGCCTCCGTCAATGCCATGATGGCGATGATCATCCACAATAATAACTCATTCTCGGATCCTGGAGCTGGCTCCTCCAATCGCACGGCACCTCTTAGTTGCACAAACAGTTGATGTTGTTCCTGAACCTGGTCCCCTCTACCGTCAAAAATGAAAGATTCCCCTGATCTCCCGCTGAAGTTATGGAGGGAGTTCAGGCACCTCGCTGGAAATTCTGTCCAAGTTGCTCTGAGAACTAGCCTGAGAACGCTGCACCGAATTTCACCATAGGAACCTACCAGCCTGGAGACAGGGGAGATTTCTGTTGTACCATTGGGGGCTGCTTCACTCCATCACAGTTTCAATCTCCTGAACAGGACATTCTGGATTTTAACTAAGTTTGATAACAAGAAGCTGTCACTGGAATATAGGAACAGACCGCAGTGATTAATCCCACAGCCTGTTCTGGTCTTTTATTACCCAGGACAGCACTTTAACATTTTGCTGGAGATTTGTCCACTTCAGCGCTCCTGACGCCGGCCGGGATCTCCTGTCGGGAACTGCGCTCTCTCAGCCCGCGATTTTCCCTTCACTCATTTCACTGTGACGAAAATCACAGGCTTCCAGTGGGCAATAGGGCCCCTGCTGTTGGCGGCCCATTCCTGCAGCGCCGGAGATATAAATTCCCCCTGTACTGACATGGATGTTTACAGCACAGAATGCAAACATCAGGCCATCGTGTCTGCACAGGCTCTTTACCAGAACAAAGCTAAACTAATCTCACCGTCACACGCTCTCCCATCGAGCCGTATCTTCAAATGTTTATCCAATTTCCATTAAAAGTTACAATGGTCTTTGCTGAACTGTTACTTCCCTCCCCTTGTACCACTCCCGCTTTGTAACTCCACAATTAATCCGTCATGTATCACCGGGCGGGCTGCAGTTCCACAATACTTTATAACAGGAACAAAGTCTTATCATCGGCTTTTAACAGGGTTTGTTATCATTTTAATATTCCGCCCCCTTTTCATGGTTTGCCGGAACAGAGTGAAGATTCTTTACCAGCCCGTGTTTATCACAATGAAGGGAATTGACAGGATATTACAGAGGAAGAATTGTCACTCTGGGTAAATCAGAACAAGGGGGAGAATATTAAATTAGATCACCTACTTATCACTGGAAATATAACTAAAGTTAACCGAGTCTCTCATCATAGCTCAGTCCCTTCATCTCAGCTCTCACCCTGAACAATTCCAGCCGGACTCCCTCCAGAGCCAATCTGTCCTTCCTGGGACAGGCGTCCCAAGCTCAACACACCGAGTTCCAGCTCACTGAACAACTGCAGTGACCTCGAGTATTGTTCAGAGCTGGAATCCAAGGTTTAGTGATTTCTGTATCTAGAGTGAACTCCGTGTGACCCTCTCCCAGTCATTCCCTATTCACGCTGTATTCCAGTCTGTAACTCTTCAATCCAGAGTGTATTGTCCCACATTGTGTTACATTAAACTCCTTCCACAATCCCACCATTGTGACCAGCCTAGGATTGGCGGACACTTCGGAGCCCGTGTTCCTGGTCACTCTCGCTCGACCCCTCTTCACAATAAGTGATGGCGGAGTAAACTTGAGGTCATCCAAAGCACAGCCATGGGACGACGCTGTGGCCAATCCATTCCCTGGCGGCTATCGCCATTCTCAGTGTCCGCTCGAACAGTGACCGAGGACGGTCTGTCCAATACTGGGGCCCTCGGCTCAACCTGCTCCCGTTCCCCACAACAACAACTTGTATTTATATAGCGCCTCTGACACCGTGAAACGTCCCAAGGCGCTGCACAGGAGTTTTATAAGACAACAATTTGAAACCGAGCCACATAAGGCTAAATTGGGGCAGGTGACCAAAAGCTTGGTCAAAGAGCTAGGTTTTAAGGAGCGTCTTAAAAGAGGATAGAGAGGTAGAGAGGCGGAGAGGTTTAGGCAGGGAATTCCAGAGCTTAGGG